>CM069861.1:135415863-135750863 GCA_036172795.1 Pelodytes ibericus | reverse complement strand
TGCAAGTTTTGAGCCTGGTCCTGTGTTTTTTTTTTTTTCTTTTTTTCTTCAGTGTATCATTTTCCATGGAAGATGCTGCTTATCCTTTCCTTGCATACTCTGGAATCCCATCTGTATCTTTCAGTTTTCAGAAAGTAAGTCTTGTTTATTTAATGGTTTGTGTGTGTATGCGCGCTTATTTGCCAGTGTCCTCGTGTTGCAGTTCAGAAGACCTTTACCAGTGAGCACATTCTGTTATATTAAAATTGTGGTCTTTCAAAGTTGTTGTGGTAAAGGTTTAGGTTTTTATTTTTTGTAATGAAACTGGTAAAATATTTTGCATCCATGGCAAATGCATATTGGGGTATTTATTATCCAATGTTTTCATATTCCCAGTATTTCCTAGCCCCTAGTGGTAAACATGGTTTTCATGTAGACCCTTTGGGAACCCCGCTCCGCACTATTTCTGTTATTTGTAAAGTAATTGCATATGTAGTTAATGCGGACATCGCGGTGTGTAGCAGAGAAGGCAAAAAAAATCTGCATTAAATTGGGCAGGTTCAAGTATTCATTCTATCTGGGCCTTTTGTTCTAAACGAATGATAAACCGCATGTATTCTTGAGTTGTAATACTAAAATGGCTATAGAGGTAGTTGTTGGCTGCTTGTTAAAATGTTATGAAAGCACATCCTGCACCCCTTGTACATTGTTTTATAGAGGCTATATTCCATCCACTTGTCAATTTGAATTATGTGTATAGTAGTCCTGTTTTTGAGATTTATATACAATTCTACACCCCCCCCCCCCCCACACACACACACACACACACACACACCCCGTTGCAGGATTGTTACTGTAGAGGGGGGCTTCTCAGTTACAATTCCACTATAACACAATGATGCCTTTCTTTAGCTATCCTGTAATATCTCCAGTATTCTGTCAGAATTCAATTTCATGTAAAAAATCTGCTTACCTCCAATTTTCTCATATGCTTACCTCCAATTTTCTCATATGCTTACCTCCAATTTTCTCATATGCTTACCTCCAATTTTCTCATATGCTTACCTCCAATTTTCTCATATGCTTACCTCCAATTTTCTCATATGCTTACCTCCAATTTTCTCATATGCTTACCTCCAATTTTCTCATATGCTTACCTCCAATTTTCTCATATGCTTACCTCCAATTTTCTCATATGCTTACCTCCAATTTTCTCATATGCTTACCTCCAATTTTCTCAAAAGAAGTGTCTGTGGTTTTGGATAGTGGCATCTCAATGTAGTGGAAACGGATCTCGCCTTGCCTCATAAAGGCTGTATAAAGTTGTTTGCTTCTCCGATAGCAGGTCTTCCAAATCCACTCCTGTTATAGCCTAGAACTGATAACTCCTGCAGTTAAATTATATGAAGTACATATTGTAAAGAAACCTAAACCAATAACTTCATGTTTTCCAGTAGTACTCATGTAGTAAGCAGTTATTATAGGGATAAAAAGGTGGGGGAAACAGCCCATATAAAGCACAACGGTCGGCAAATAGTTATTTTGTAATTGAAAGGTAGCATGAAGTGTTGGCGTTTTTAAGTAGATATTCGGTATGATTTAATGGAAGAATACAAATGGTGTCTGCTTTGTATAGCGGGGGCAGACATGTTTAGGATCTTCGGTCAGATGAAGGGAAGATTTGTCTGCTTCCTCCATAGTGCTTTTCAGCAACCGGTAAATGGAGCATAGAGGAACTGGGTAAGGTTTGTATTCTAGAAAATAGCAATGGAAAGGAGAATAGCCGTTGGATGGAAATCTAGTGATTTATACAACCTATGGTGTATGGTACAATGTGGTGTGCTTTTTGTCCACAGAATAAGAAGTCTTATGCATACCTCGGCACCCAAATGGACACTCTGGATAATTTTGAGAATTTGGTTGATGTCCGTCAAATGTGTCGTACTGCAACACAATTTGCTGGTCAGCTAGTTTTGCGTTTGACTCACGAGGACAGGTTGCTGCTGGACGTCAAGATATACAGTGATGTGTTGCTTCAAGTTACTATGGCTCTGTTCCAACAGTTTCGTGCTTTGAAGGTATTCACTTTTTAACAAATCCAAACAGTTTTGACCGGCTCAAAATAGCCCAAAATAGGATAGGTAGTGAGTGTAGTAGTATATTACCTCCAGGTGCTGGAACACAATAGGGTCTACTCAAGGCCCAGGATTAAGCAGGAAAACAAACAGGGTGTGTCAGCGGTAATCATCCGGTAGGCAAATAAAGTAAATCGTTTGTCTTATTGCCTGTCCTCTATCCCTCTGCCTGATGCCTTTTATATATTTTGGATCACAATAAAAGAAGATTCTTTTTTCATGCAACCGAATTTGGATTTACTTTATTTGCCTACCGGATGATTACCGCTGACACACCCTGTTTGTTTTCCTATTCACTTTTTAAAACTGTTTATTTGGTGTGTTATTTGGGAAATATAGCACAAGTGTACTTTCTAGAGTTTATTTGGAATAGTCAGTTAAGGGGTAAAACTGTTTCCTTTTATATAAGGGTTTGTGAACAGTGTTTAATGGGCCCTGACCTGCAAGTTTTTGTTTTGTTTTTTTACTTGTTTTGATGTGCTTTATTCTATCTGTACACTCATTTATATTTTCCAACTCCAAAGGAAAGGGGTATAGATGTGAAGTGGACATCCTCTGCCAGGGGTGATTTTAACAGGGCAGCTGCATCCCTTATCCAGGATTTTACAATTTCTGACCTTTCAAACAAGCCGCAACTTCGCTCTTTAAATGACCGCGTTATGAAGGTAACTGCTTCATTATACTGCACAGATTTAATCTAAACTGGTCTAACTGAATATACGCTTGCCATGTGTACAGAATGAAGTCCAAGTCAACCCTTCACCCAGATGTTTAAATTACGATCAGGATTCAGACTTCCTTATATTCTGCCATCGTGCACTTGTTTTAGTGGAACTATTTGCTTGAGTGTAATTAAAATGTTTGTTTTGTCCTCAACTAATTTATGCAGGGTTGTTTTTAGTTTCATGTTCCCTTGTAAATATTTTGTTTTTAATCGAAGAATCTGATGTTTGCCTGTTATTATTTTAAAGGGCTGGTAGTACAAATGATGTCATAACCCTGTCTCTATTTCCAAAGGGTAAACATTTATATCTCAACCAAAGCCATAGTGGTGAGCACTACAAATATGGCAGCTAAAATAGATGTTAATCCACTTGCCAACAATAAATTGTAAGATCTCCTCCCTGCTAGGCTTGTGGGCAAGCAGATCTCAGCACATCAGTGTGTCTGGCATTTCTGTAATCTGGCAGCAAATTTTGAGGAGTCTAACGGGCAACTTTTTGTCATATGAGAAGATTCTTATAGGGAAATATAATCTAAACTGTTTTATTGATTATTTTATATTCTCAGTACGTATTGTCCTTACAGAATTGCAAACAAATTTCTAGATGAAAATATATAAAAAATTTTTTTAACTATTATGGGTGCCAGTGGTATCTGTTAACTTGATTTATCAAAGCACAAAATGATTGCCCTAACACAAAACACTTTAAAATGCATGTTCCCTCGTAAGCTATGCATATGCTTACAACACAATTATTAACACAATACATCTAGATTGTGCTTCATGTTCCTAGTATAAGCAATGTGCAGGTAATATATACCTGAATTATTTTTGATACTTGAAGACGGATATCTGGCACAAACTCCTGCCCTCCAAATTTTGTTCTGCAAGATGTGTAAACCTACCATTGTTTGTTCCATTCTAAAGTGTAAAATGCTGAGGGTTTTTTTTTGTTTTTGTTTTTTTTAGGTTGAACATGACTTCCTTTCTCCTTATGTCTCTCCCAAAGAGGCACCATTCCGTCACATTTTCTATGGTTTGGGCAAGCACACATCTGCTGCACTGATGGAGCACCTGCAACTTCTGCAGACCAATGAGTCCCTGTTTGACCAAGATCTTTTTAAAAACCAACTTGCTTTGTTCACATGGACTGTACAGGGTGCTGCTAATTCACTGTCTGGAGAGATCTGGGATATAGACAACGAATTTTAAGTATCAAGGCATATTCTCCCGGGTGTCTGTCAAAACTGCCCAAAAATGACGAGTGCTTTAATTCTGCAATGCATCCTTTTTTGCAGATTTCCTCCCCCTCCTTTTTCATTAGCACCTTCAGCTAGACACTCAGTTCTTACGTGCCTAATTTATAAGGCTTTTGCTACCATTCAGAAGTTTAGGGTAACTTAGAAATGTCCATGTTTTACATGAAAACCTACATCAAATGATTTGCAAAATTAATACTACATGATCTTGTCAAGGTTAGAAATGATGATTTAGGTTCTAAAGAAGGACTTCTTAAAAATTTTAAAAATGGTTATTTAATCTGCACAAAACTGTTGTGCTGTAATTGTATAATCAGTTTTGAGCAGTTAAATATGACCTTTAGAAATATTTTTTTTTCCTTTTAACCTTAACATATTGACCGTATTTCCTATTCATTTTGCAACTCATTTGATGTAAGTTTTCATGGAAAACAATTGCATTTCTAAGTGACCCTAAATGTTTGAACTGTAGTGTATGTTTAAAGTTTCCCAGGTTTTTGTATTTTGCAAAAACACATATATACAACCCCATGGGGTCTTTTCATTAAATGGTGAGATTACTATTTCATCTCCATGATGTATATCGCTAAATTGGCAAGATGCCGCATTTATTCTCACCTTTTATTGAATAGCCACCAATATTTGTGAACTCGTGCCTGTTTTATCCCAACTTTCAGTCCTTTGGCCAAAAAATACCTTGAAGCAACTGTAATGTTTCCTCATCACTACAGATGCTTCCAACCATCCCTGTTGACCTTGAATACTGTATTACTAATATTTAGAGACCTTTTTGTGAAGTGACCATTTTAAGTCACTTCATTGGTTTGCTCCCCTCTAAGCGTTCTACTCACCCCACACTTTTTTTGTTTTTGTTTTCTTTCCTTCCCCACCTAGCATTCTAAAATTGCTTCATATGACAAAAGTGGCAAAGAGCATACTTGGGATCTTGAGTCTTCCCTTGTCCACTTTTTAGCATAACGATTAACCTTAAGGTGTCGTCTCCCCCCCTCTCCCCCTTACCCTTTTAAGCACATCTTGATTTACATGAACTAGTTACTGCAGGGTGGGTACTAAATCCAAGCCAAGTGAAACTACGTTTATTAGATTTGATGTTATGTATGTTTCCCTTTTTTTTTTTTTTTTTTTTATTTTGTTTGTCAACCTCCTCCTCTTAACTGGCTGCTCTTAAGATTTAACTCCAGCAAAGCTGGTTATCTGATGGGTTTTTGTCAAGCTGCTTCAGATTGGAGAAGCTTTAAGATGTCCTACATGTTTATTCTAAATTGAAAATCCAGCAAGTCATGTAACACTTATCAGAAGCACTGTGCAAGTGGGATTTTAGAACTCTGTTTGCTGCAGTTGGTCCAAATGACAGTGAAGATTGGAAATTTTAGGTTGCGACTAAAATGACTGTCTCTGATTGCAAAGATCTGCCCAGAAGCTTCTATGCTGTATCAAAATATTAATGGTCGTCTATATTATGCCTCAGATATTTAACCAAACGGACTACTTCTTTTAACTAAAGGAAACGAGAGTTCTGAAATCTTGCAGTGCCTGTGCCACAGTCACCTGATGCTAAATGGCTTATTATTTATTTGTTACAGACTTGATAGCACTGAAATTGGTACTTTTTTATTATTATTATTATTTATTTATCAGTGACAGAGATCACTATAAATGGTGTTCATTTTGTTAATTCTGGTAATTATCGGAAGCAGTGCCTTCCATAATTATGACGGTTATACTGTCGCGCTTTTTTTACGTATAATGAAATCTAAAGCAGCATCTGCTTAATTGTTCGAACATGATACTGGAATTTCTGCACGCACGCAGCATAATTACATCGGTCTTCCTGAATGTAGACTAGTTTTTAAACAAGCATTCAAATGTTCATGCTCATATTACCAAACACTCAATATTTTATATTTGTATTTCCTCCGGCACAGATTACATTAATAGCTGGCGTATCATTGGTGCAGCTCAACTAGGTGCTTTTTTAAAGGATCAAATTGACACATTCGTTTTTCAGAGTACAATCTCAGAGTATAATCTATTATTAGGTTCTCGTTATACTGGTGAACTTCTATATATTGGTGATTAGTTTTACCTTTCAATTATAATCACTGGGTGCTGTAGTCAGACAACTGCTGAAGAGACTCTCAAACGATATGTTCTCAAGTGCAAAGACATGCCTAGCTGTGAAATGCTTCAACTCTTATAGTCATTGGTGGCAAACTGTTAAAATGCCATTGGACTTTATTTCCATTTAAATTGGGTGAATGCTATTGTACTATCTTTTTATTACCAAGCTGGTATACACATTCCTGCTGCAGAAATTCCAGTAATTCATATCATGAAATCGAGCCAGCATTATCGGGAGCAGTGTCTTCCATAATGGATTATGAAAAAAACGGTAGTTTTTGCCTACCACTGTGTTCTATCGGGGGACAGTGATCCCTCATATGTTACACTACTGGTGTATCTAACATTGCCGCCTGGGGGCTCCCTGTATTACACTATGTGTTTTGTAGGTCTCCCTGGCTGTGAAGGGGTTAATTATCGGGAACAGTGTTTCCCATAATATTTGATAAATATTAGTCTTGTTTGCAATGCTTGTATGTTAATCTAATGTTTTGTGTACTAGTCTGCAGTTTCTTCTCTTAAACACATTGCACCTATTCCCTGGTATGCTTTCTTTCTAGAAGCTGCTCTGTAAATGATTTAAGTTCATAGTACTTGACTAGCTACAAGGGAGAAAAAAAAGTGTAATTTACTGCTTGTCCAAACAAAATAATTCTCTCGCATCACTGAAGAACATCTGACCTATTTAAATAAAATTAGAGGAAAAAATAAACCGCTTTTCTTCCCCAGCAACTCCATTTCTGAATAAGGAGGGAGCTGCCGTTTCCATCATTCTTTTGGTTTGAGTATGCATATTCTCTCTCAAGGGAGATGGAGGTAGCCTGCTTGTCCTTTTCCTTGTGTTATTAGTGTATCAGTGACACTGTTTAATGCAACCTCACTGAGGCTCTCTGTCTAAATCAGTCCAAGTAGAGGAGAGGAACAATGTGGAAGCTGTATTTTTAAACTTTTTATTAAAAACATTTATTTAATAAAGTCCTTTTAAAGAAATGGCTACCACTTCTAAACCTGTTTTTGCTTTGAATGTCATTAAGCATTGGAAGGATTAAATGTCATTCCAGCTGGTTTGCAATTGGTTTTGCTGATGACAAAACATTTTTTTCTTTTTTTGTGTGTGCGCTTTAGCTCTAATGTTAAAATGGGGTCTTCAAATTTTTGGGTTATTTCACACTGGAGTTTTCCTTTTTTTGGTTAGTCATTTCATAGCAATAGCTTGTCAGCAAAATAGTTGCCCTTGAACCTCTACTGTAGCTTTGCACCTGCTGTAGGTATGGTGTACCTGGTAATTTTTTTCCTCTGTTGATGGAATGTTTCAAGTTTTTTGTTGTGTGATTAAATAAAACGCTGCAACAGACATTCTGACTCCGCTAAATTATTTCAATCCATCCTCTGGAAACTATTGCTGTTGGCCTTCAGAGTGTATTACTTGTGTGATCTATTCACAACACTCTAATTTCTAAAGTACAAGTCAAATGACTGAAACAGTTGGTGCTCACTTACCCTGGTGCTGAACATTATATAGGTCAAACTAGGAATTGCTCAGCTATTTTATTTGATGTGATTATGGAGTTCTCATTGCAGAGTTCTGACAGAAGTTATCCAAGGTGCTGTGGATTTTGTGGTCTATCATTTAAAGTGAATGCAAAATTGAAAAAAACATTGGGAGTCTGAGAAACTTCCAGAATCTTAGTGTTTACACCTGTCAAAATACCTCTGGCAACATTTATGTAAATTCTGCTACACCTGTAACTGATTTGTTTCTTCCATCAGAATGTTTGTTTCTCTCTGTAGAGAATTATTGGGGAGGGTGTCAAACAGTTTTCTCAACTTGCAATATTGATGCAGTAGGATCCATTTCATTGCTAAACCAGACCTTGGCACTGTAAATAAAATCCACGGGTACTGGACTCTTGAGGCATTGATGCTAATATAGAATTTGTGTCCTTTACTGTCTACTCCATGGAGGGGAGGAAAGAATGCGTTCCTCGCTACTGCCATAATATTTTTAAATAATGTCACCAAGTACACTAAGGCCAATTTATTCAGAATAAAACCTAGCAAGTATTGGTCTGGCAGTCACAAAGCAAAAACAACTTTGAGGCACTCTGTAGAACCTCAATTCATGGCTCTTTAATAAGGCCTGTGTTTTGTCTGCGTATAGCTATAGTATTTTAATTCATGGTTCCGTGTGTGTAGGTGCTTGATAAAAATAAGTGGCATATTTTAGATTACTGTGACTTTTTGTCCACTCATGAGTTTTGAATGACTCTGACTAAAATAATAAACTCAACTAAAAATATTGGTCACCACATGGTTGTGGCTTTTTACCATAGAAAGCCATGCAAAGCTCCATTGCCCCAATTTGTCAGAGAGCCTAAAAAAAACTAAATTGTTGAGGCCAAAACCTTATTTATTCACAAACCTTTGTGTTTCATTTTCTAAATAACTGACACAACTTTTCCTGCTCATATTGTAACCAAGCACGTGTCTTCACTGCTCTTGTGAATTTATCTACCACTCTGGCCCTGCAACAACATCTCTTGAGACACTTAACTCTGGTTTGAGTTTACATGCAAGCTGGGCTGCTTAGAATTCGAGGGATCTTTCATCCGCCTTGTGTAACTTCAGTGGACCCAACTGGCCAGAGGTACTAGTTGCCTTTTGGAATGAAAATGGGCATATTGCATATACAATATTAAGGGGTTGACTATCCACAACTGCAAAGTTCATCATTATACACCCTACCATTCCTGTTTTTTCATGTTTGAATTTAAATGTACCGAATGCATCTTTTTCTTTCACCATCTGTGAAATTTGCTACTCTGTTGCCATCTGCAGGCAGGAAAAGAGAATTTTCAATATAAACAATCCTTCCTGATTCAGATTACACCCGAACTAGAACACAATCTTATTTACATGACTAATGATGCTATTCATTTAGACAGTTGGGATGAACATCTAATCTTCTCAATTAACATTAACATTTACATAGCGCCAACATTTTACATAGCGCTAGGTAATGAATAGGGGTAAGCCTGTTGGGTTTGCTTAGCATAGGAAACTCACCAGGTTTGTTCCTGCACAATAGATGGCTCAATCACGGTGATGAAATGTTCATCCCAGCTTTTTCGTGAATCGCCCCCCAAATTGATGCAAATACTTAGTGCTGCAACAATCTGTGGCTGTCCAGTATTCAAAGAAATCTTGGCTATGGTATGACTAAAATAGTGGAAATTTGCATTGAAGGTTCAAAACTTAAACAAATCAAATGTTCAGTTGCAAGTAATTTAATAGTTGCAATCCTGTTGTCAAAACTTGTTTTTGTACCTGACTCCCCCAAAGATTCCCAGTGAAAAAGGATAAAGGTTTGGGTTGCATACATGCCTAAATATATAATTTGTTTGCAGACCACTACATGTACTGTGCAATAACTGAGCACTTCATTTTTGTGTTGTGACTTCAGTGGGTTAAATATAGATTGTAAATTAAGGTATGCAGAAGTCTAGGTCAAATAAAACTATACGCTGCATAGTTATTTAATGAAGAAATGTTCATCCCTCCAACTTACCCGCACCTCACGTCTAGTGAATAGGTTTGATAAAGACCTGCGAGTTTATAATTTAATTTGCAGTTAGCTCTTATCAGTTTTACTGATCTCTAGGTGCTTTGGGTTTTTGGTTGAATATGTTTATCGTTCTAGGCTGTAGTGCACTTTACAAAGTGTTCTGAATTTTGAAGCTTTGAAATACAGCTAACTTTGGATCACTTTGATCTAAATGGTCCTTAAACTCTATCACTGAAGTGATTCCGAATTGTAAACCATCGGCCAAAAGTTTGCCCGACTGTACTGGTAGCCTCGATCACTCCCATAGAAGTCTGTGGGAGAACTTTAGGTATTGCGAAAATAGCTGAAAACAACTATAATAAACATTAAAATGTATTTTTAATTAAAAGTCGAATAGAATAAGTCATAATTTGTGTTTAAAAAAAAAAAAAAATGCTATTAGAGCAGAAATGGTGCAATTACTATGCCAACCCATCATGTACTAAAATACACACATTTGCCATACGCCACGTGGTAACCCCAATAAAAGTTAGAGAATGGCCACGTATACATAGGTACAGTAACCTTTATTATTAGACACCACCATAATGGCTCTAATTGTATGAACATACCGGTGCGGTCATGCCAGCAATAGGTTGGTATCACATCATCAGTTATTGTTCAGTCAAAAGCTGTGTAGTTAGGTGTACCCTCCTGCCATCATGTGTATTGTGGTACCGTTTAAATCCACAGAGTAGATGGCAAGTTTGCTTGGCAATACACTACTATTCGCATGGATGTGAAAGCGTACTTTTACATATTTTTTGTACATAAGTGGTATGAGTAGAACCCACAGTGTTAAAATTGCTATGTGGTTCTCTGACCAACTCTACATGATTCCACCTTTGCAGGATACCCCCCCTCCCCTCTCACTGTCCAACTGTAATGTTGCTGACTGCCTCTAGGGGCAGTCAAGCAACAGTTCCAGAACGATGGAAAATATTTTTTTTTATCACTTCCGTTGCTCTCTGCTGGGCACACTGTATTGGAGGAGCATGCTCCTCGAATATGGCACCCGCAATCACTCTGTGGCCTGGGGTCAGAGAAAGGTGTTGCATGCTCGAGGCATCATTGCAACACCTTTAACATATAGGCAATGACAGTTGATTACTGCATATCCGAGTCTAAACGCACACGATCACATTCACAATCATTGTGTGCGTTGGGGGAGGGGCAGGGGGGTCCTAAGGCACTCTCGGAGGCTGCTTCGGCTGAAAAATATGGTACTTCATCTAAATACAAAACTGTCCTTGGTTATTGGAACTATTGTCCGAAGACAGAACTTTGGAGCACTCTACGATTAACACTCCAGCCAGGGGTAATACAAATGATTATTGATATTCGGGCGTACACCAGCCAAAGATAGCTTGATGAACACCTTATAGTCGAAATGTTACCACTGGCTGTTTCGGAATACAGTTTGACCTCATGTATCTGAGTGATGAGCTATTCTGATTATTTTTGAAATTTGGGAAACTTATGGAGCCTGGTCATGCACCTACTACTTAGTGAGTGATGTTTGACTACTTCCTTTGGTGTACACCATCCAAAGTACTTTCCTGTCAAAATGTGTTTGCCTGTCTATGTTGCAGACTGGATCTGGCTGGGTCTAATTCTACCAAGAACCTACACGACACTGAAGCTGAGAGCCTGTAAGCTGATTCTTTAGATACCCATACAAGGTTATCTACTGATCACATCATTATGATGTCTATAGGTGATGAAAATGTTGCTAATAATTAATCTCCTTTCCAAGACACATGTATTTGCTATATTATATGATAGCTGCTGTTTGCACTATGATGTGTTATTTTTTAATTCTCCCCATGCGTGATCCTGCGCTACTCCAACTATATATATTGTAGACGTGAAAATGCAAAAGTTGAGAATAACGCACTGGTGATTTCTGATGGCCCTTCATATTCACGTTATAACATTTAGTTATGGTATTATCCTATTTGGCTTTGTGTCCCACTTTAAGAGACAATGTATCATGATACTCCTTCAATGCACAGTACAGGTTGAGTATCCTTTATCTAGAAATCAGTTATCCGAAATTATCTGTTATCCAAAATTGTTTAGGATTTTACTACAAGTTTAAAATTCCACACACACCTATGGGAATGCAGAGCAAAAGAGTTTATTCAGTGTCCAGCCCCCTTATATATAGCCTTTCCAAACATGTTCAGATTCCCCCATGACCATAAAGGGCAATACATTGGAATGTGTGCAGAAGAGAGTATATATAAAAGAAGAAAAACTACCACAACTAGAGGACATAGTCTTAAATTAGAGGGGCAACGATTTAAAAGTAATATCAGGAAGTATTACTTTACTGAGAGGGTAGTGGATGTATGGAATAGCCTGCCAGCAGAAGTGGTAGAGGTAAACACAGTCAAGGATTTTAAGCATGCGTGGGATAGACACAAGGCTATCCTAGCTATAAGACCGGGAACGGGGGACTAATAAAAGTACTCAAAAAAAAAAAAAAAATTGGGCAGACTAGATGGACCGAATGGTTCTTATCTGCCGACACATTCTATGTTTCTATGTCCTGATGTGCCAATGGTAGGATCATGACGATGCCTCATATCATAGCTACATCACAGTGAAGGTGATTGATTTGCTCTATACAGTCTTTACATTGATCTTACTGGATTTCATGAGTGCTGATATTTTTATAAATCTTATGGGTAAAAATGTTCAGTTATCCAATATTACCTATTATCCAAAATACTTCTGGTCCCAGGCATTTTGGATAAGGGATACTCAACCCATAAATTTTGTTACTACCTAAGCAGTGTAACCAATAATCTCCCAATTCCTCAATATTGTTTAGTATGTCATTTACAACTTTGTAAAATTCCAGCTGCATATAATTATGGTCATCCACTAATGTACTTTTTTAATATTGCAGGAGTAACCGGTGAATCATTAGACTAGATTGGGCCAGTCTCTGAGTCCGGATTCGCAATAGGTGGGATATTTCTAGTCCACTTGCCATCTTTTTAGATTTTGGTTTAAAACATGATGTTAGTTAACTTAAGGTCACTTGTCCTTGGATATCAGTCAAGTATGTTTAGCACTGTGAGGAACAACCCTTTGAAATATGTGGAGATTTGAGAAAGCATATATCTTTTTCTGACATATTATCCATGAAGAATTACTTCACCATGCCCACTTTGTAGCTTGTCCCCCATAGCACTAAAGGTGTTTGTTCTACTGCAGAGTAATGTGGCCCAGAGAAAAGGGCTAAATTTAAGATTAACAATTGAACCCTTCTGGACAGGGTCTTTCTTTTCCTAGTCGATAAGAGATGCTACCCCCTACTGTCTTATTATGTTGTAAAAGTAGTATCTTGCAGAACTGATGAAACGGCAACATCAACGTGGAATTAAACCACCAATTGCTCAAATACATCCTAATTGGTTTAGTCAGTGTATGAATGTGCTTGTGACGATGCCACTGTAGGTGCATGTTGTATTATTTAAATAAATGCAATGCTGTATGCAAATTGCCAAGAGACTCATGGCGTTCTTGCTGTGTGTCTTGCCCAGTGCGCGTTCTCATGTGATGCAGCCGGATGCGCGCATTCGCGCCACTGCTGGTGTTGATCTCGGGAGCGCGGCCGGAGCCCCGGGAATATCAACGAGCACCCGGTGCCACCGGCATAAGGGAGAAAACTAAAATTCATGATATCGGGCAGGTAAGTGCCTTATCCCGTATATTTACTGTTGTCTTTTACTGCGTAGTAGGTCAGTCCTGACTGAGCTGTGTGTTCTGCCAGACCTACAAGTCTATGATAATATTGTATGATTTGGATTAATTCCCCATATTGAATGTTTACCATGCGTGCACGCGTGTACAGTACCTAAACTGCCCCACCGCTCCCCCAGGCATTGTGTGCTAATTGGTTCCTGTGCGAGTCACTATATTGTACTCTGGTGGTGTCATTTAATTCACTATTTATTGATCTATGTTTTTTATTTTTCCCCTGTTCCCTAATGCAGCATAATATTTGAAAGAAAGTCCGCCAGGGTGGGTAAGGATCTCTAATGGATATAACTGGGGCTCCGTGGTTTTACTCTAATATCAGGTTTTTTTTTTTAGGATTAATGCGTTGATTCTCAAGGTCATAGATCCAGGAGCCGTTTTCTTTGTATGCTGCATAGTTTCGATGCCAGTTGAGTCTTATACTTATTTTTATGTATGTTAAAAGTACTAACTAGCTTGAATACAGGTGACTTAATTTAGCCAGGTGTACTTACCTTCTGGAAACATACCACCAATGCATCACACTAGTACACCCAAGACATATTACTTGTCTGGAGTGGCAAGGGTTCAGATCAATTCTAGTTGTTAAGAACTGCATCCCCCATGATGCTCAGCCACATGTTGGCCAGATGAGAGAAGGCTTATAAAAAAGGCAGTTCACATTAGCTGAATCAATGGATACCATCTTGCACATAAACAGTAGCTGTTGGATGAACATCACCTGAAAGGTAGTGGCACAGCATAACAGCCGGAGTTAGGGTAGCAGCCTTTTCTTTACAAAATAAATAAATACTGGCCATGCAATTCCCTCCATAGACTTAAAATTGGCCCAAAGCCACTATTTTAACAGCCTGTTGGTAAAATACCAGCTTGGTAGCAACCCTAGCTGGTGTGATGACAATTGTTAGGTACAAAACAGCTTGGTGGCAACCCTAGCTGGAGTGATTAGTGTTAGGCACAAAAGTAATAGTGATTATAAAGTCCATGGACCAGTCACTGCAGCTCTGTAGTTTGTGGGACTACATTCTGCATAATGGTCAGCTGGAATAATGCAGTCTAAGTGTAATGAGAAGCAACGTCCACAGCAGATGTAATTCATGCTTTGACATGAACGCTGTTGTGGCCTTTTTTTCCATAATGCTCAATTATTGTGGGTATCATGGGAAACATAGTCTGCTGCAGTGGGCTTCTCAGTCAGGCAGCACCCCATTTCCCTCCCTCGTTTGGACATCTGATGCAATATACAGCATGACAATATTAAGAAGTGTCTCAGATCCTTTAAAAAAAAAAAACCCTGGGATACCAATCATCAGTATCACTGTATCACTATATGAATCAGATATGAATTCACTATATGAATCGATGCTTTAAAAAATACAAATTAAACTACAAGCATGTACTGTGTAAAATCGAAGCAAATAAGTAAATGCATGGATCAGGTCAGCTTTTTTTTCTCAACATCTTATTTTTTGCATGTTTAGCATGCTGCCTTAAAGGACTATTTATTAATGACCAAGAAAATAGGGGTTACAATAGGACAACTGTTGGCAAAAATACTATGTTTGATTTAAATATTGCCTCACATGTGTGCAATTTAAATAGACATTTTTTAATGAAAGAACACCAATAAATTACCTTATTGAGATTTCTTTACTCCATGAAGCTCCGGTTGAAGACAATTTATTTAGAATCTTGGGTCTGATGGGTCATGACCCATCCTTCCTTCATCTGAACCAAAGATGTCAGTCCCCTGATAGAACTATACAGTGGGCTCAATAAGGTACTTTTTATTTGTATTCTTTCCTTAAATCACATCTATTTAAAATATTTACGCATGATGCAATCTTTCAATGAAACATGACTTTATTTTTTGCTGATGGTTGTCTTTTAACCCCTTGGCGCAGGATCGGGGATAACAACACCAACACGTCAATTTGATGTTTTTGGCCCTGATCACAAAGCCTGGGACACAGAGACAGAGATCTGATCAGATCATGTGGGTCCCTGCCCAAAAAAAAATGACGTTGTGGAGGTGTGTGTGCCCGAACCCAGAAGTTCAGGCATAACGTGATTTGGAGAAATGTAACCTATGCTTACTTTGAATGTTGGTTACATTTACCCTGTCAGTGAGGCCTCTCAAAGTGGCCTCATCTGACAAGTGGGATCCGACTGCAGTGCCTTGTAGTGGAATCTGCAGCACAGCTCCTCATAGGGAGAGACACGACAAGCTGTTACACATAGTCTGTTTAAGGGCATTTGAGCATTGTATTTTTTTGGACAACACATAAACGAAGTCCTGTTTTCTTGTTCGGCCTTATTGAAAATAATGGGGAAGGCAGTGGCTATGTGTTCAGATGATAATTTATACAGTGATGTAGGCACTTTCATACCAGGCGATGTGATGGATGCACATGGCAGGCTCACAGCTTAAAGGGACAGTACCACTTACATAAGATGTAACTAGATAACATGGTCATTTAAAACAAAACACATATTTAAATCATATGCCACTGTTTTATTTTTATATGGCTGAATTAATTGCATATACAGCAAATCAATTTATACATTTTTTGACATGCTTTTTTCAGGATTTTTTTGTGTGTTATTCTGTCTCTCACTGTTAAAATACACCTACCATTAAAATGATAGTCTTATCACTTCTTTGTCAGTGGGCAAAAGTTCAAAATCAGTAGGGGATCAAATACTTTTTCCCTCAATGTAAAACAAAAACTAAAATTAGGTGTTTATCTCCTGGCTCCATTTTGTGAATATTTCCCATGATGCAACATCGTCCAAAATCCAGTCTCAATTTACAACTGTGGCAGAACCCTGCATGATGATGTCATAAGATACTCTCCTGTTCTCTTACTGGCTCCTGTGTATCATAGTGGGTATTACTAGGTGGCTGTGTACAACCTTTTTTTACCTGCCTTCCAACACAAAAGAGAGGAGATTGACCTGATCAAACAGGATCATAACTCCACCCCCTTGTAATGTAATAGTTCCATTACCCTAACATTCAATGCAGGCCTATGATCAGAATTCTGACTTATATACTGCATTCTGTGTCCCCGGCCCCAAAGTGAGAAATTTGTGCTGTAAGATCACTATATTTCACAAAATGGCTGCGCCCCCTCCCAGTCACACATGTTTGGTTACATATTTTATTAAATACAGTCACATACCAAAAATAAGACATATCTGAAATCAATAATACAAAATAAAAAAAATAAAACCTTTTCATTTTTTGGTAGCAGTGTCCCATTAAAGAGGAAGTAAAAATATTTTTATATTTGTGAAAGGACATATCTTCCTTTTTTATATCATTTTTAATGGTAAATAAGAGACTTGGGAGAAATAATTTCATGAAGCTGCTGCTTCACTGAGACGTTTTTGCAACTGTTGGTCACTCTTAGAGGTGTGTCTGTTTGTCAATCAAGTAAGATGGGAGGGAGGAAAGTATTTACTAATGGCAATGCGAGTGACAATGGAAACGTGTATGCGAATGCTACTATAAACAACTAGCAAGTATGACACTATAGTGGGAGCAAGCAGTCAAACTATGAGAGAGACAAGATGCTGGCACTGTAGTATTAAAAGGGTCACAAATCATGCTGATTTTTTGTAGGTAAGTTGTTTGTTTTAGCATATTAGACTAGGATAAAAGGTACGTGGAAAATGTTGAGGGTTTAGGGACAAGAATATTTTGTGTATTTTTCCCCCCACAAACTGTGTACTTTAGGTATGAGATTTACAGGGGTTTGTTTTATTGCCAATTAAAACCCAATATATATATGTTCACCAACTTCCCCTGAGTATAGCGGTACCACACATGTATAGGTTTGCTATAGTTAAGAGGCAGGTACAAGGCCAAATTTAGGGGGAGACTTCCACCACTATGCTTAGTCTCTCCCTGCCCCATCATCGCTGTGTAGCAGGGAGAGACTATAGCTGTCAAAGCAGGCTCTTGCTTTGACAGCTATTAGCATCCGGGTGCTGTCCTTGTCTGTCATAGTGCCCGGGTGTTTCCGGGTTGGTTGGTTGGGGGGGGGGGGGGCTCAACAGACATGGATGAACTGCCTCGATACTGAGGCACTTAGCCATGTCATTTTTAGCAGGATTACGGAATGCCAGCGTGCATACCAAGATCGGATCTGCATGACTGTCCTCATGTGAATTTTTCCCATGATGGTCCAGGGCCGTTATCAGTCATGAAGGGGTTAAGAAATGCCATCACTCCTCAATAAAAACAATTCAAATACAGCAGCTCACTTGTTGATGGTAAAAATTGGATTTTTATTCAAGTTCCTACATAGTCAGTTACATATTTTTTTATATGTAATCAAATGAGAAAATCGTGAACCACACATCTTATGTGACAAGGGTAAATAATGTATACTTTCAAATAATGTTCACTGTAGAGATAAACCTCTAAAATGGAAAAAAGGAGTAATAATATAGTGTAATATTATAGTGTAGTAAGTTTCACACTACATACAGTGGTGTATCTGTAAAACACTTCCAGATTTGATTTTGCCAATACGCAGTAGTTATCAATGCTTGTGTACCCAGAGCAGAGATTTCTCTCTAAAATGGAAGAGTCTCTCGGTTCACTTTATCTGCCATATTTGAATTGTGAAACATACTACCCGAAAAGTGTCTATTGTTTATATATATTTTTGTTCTTTTGAGAGATCGAGCTCTACTCACTCAATTGCGTAGCACAATTTAATGTTATAACTGTAAATGTATGCTTCACAACAGTGTTCACTACACTGTTGTGAAGCATACATTTACAGTTATAACATTAAATTGCGCTACGCTATTTTCTTTCACCTGTGGGGATTGCAATGTATCAACCCTTCGTAGAACGAGTATTTTGTATTAAATATAGAACATAAAATTCCGATCACCCAATGTTTATACATACGTGCCGATTAGTATCCTGGCATGAGTTAAAATCATTTTATGGTTGCTTATTCTTATAAGTTATATTCAGCTGTCTGACATCTACTGGGACATTTTTTTGAATGGCTTTGAGAGCTGCTGGAAAGCAGTCTTCTATAATTTAGGATTAGAGCATTGTAAAGTGGCAGTCAAGCCAAATACACAAATTTGCACAAATTATACTACTGTTGCTTAAGGTGTATTGGATGTATACAAAATCACTAGGAAATCCTATAGATTAAGAGTTCTACTTGTCCAAATAGGTCTTCTGTCTTTTACACCATGGCTGCAAAATCAAACATCATGGGGGGGTAAAACAGGTATATCCACATCTACCTCCAAATAATAAAGTAAAGTATTTATTTTTCATGTGGCATGCTAGCTAGGCACTGTACGGAACATTATGTCTCTTTTTGGGAATGGGGAAATTACATTAACATTTAACAGGGACTGAACATGGGGGACGAAGGTGACAGCCAAGTCAAAGACAACCGGAACACACAGGGTTTGGTCAGTGGGTACAATTGTAAAGTTTAAAATGTGTGCTCATCTGCTTTGTAGTTTCTATAGCTATTCCTTCTGTATAGAGGGTTTGTGCTCAACCAGAGCACAAAGTATATTAGTTTTGTGATCCTCTATAAAGTGATACATTGTTTTTTTGCATATGACAGATACACTTTGTGTTTAAAAGCTATAAAATAGACTATATGCACAGTCCATTTGTATCTTGGCAATACTGGTGGATTCATGGTCAATCTTCTAATCACTGTTTAAGGGAAACAGGACTGGGACATTATCTGACACTCTACCTTCCTATTGTGCTCAACAGTAATGAGATATAAAGATATTTCTTATTTATGTCATTTGATCATAACAGTGGTCATGGTTTGGCCACCTTAAGGGCTACAACGTCAATAGACTTTATAAAAGACCCACGTAATCATGGCCTTGTTTGCAAATTTAAGCACTAAGTAAACTTAGTTACTTTGTTGTATTTCCATCTTAATCAATGAGTGTTATGTCTGATTTCCATGTAATAGATCAAGGGATTGGGACCTAAAGAAAAGCAAAATAGCAGCTGCCACAAAGACACTGTGCTTTTATTAACAAGCGTTCCCGGAATCATCTAATTAGCCAAGTCCTCCCCCGGAGAAGGCTGGACAGCTGTCTGTGAGATTAGAGAAACAAGAAACACAGGGTCTCATTCAACTTAAACACTCCACCCCATTCATAAATGTAAGAGGGAGGGAAGAGGCACATCAGGGACACATACCTCACCCACACTTACTGAAAGATCAGGACATTACCTCTCCCTCCCAGCGCAGACATCAGGACACCAATTCCCTCTTCTAGTACAGACATCAGGGCACTAACTCAGCCTGCTCCATCAGTATCACAACAATATCTATGCTCTTCTTCTTCACCATGAGAACACTACCTCTTCTAGTTCAGCCATCAAGAAGGACAGTGCTTTTGCCTACTAGTTCATCACTAGGACACTACCTCTGCTGGCTAGTTCATCATCAGGACACTACCTCTGCTTGATAGTACAGCCATCAGGACACTACTGCTGCATGCTAGTTCATCATCAGGACACTACCTCTGCTTGATAGTTCAGCCATCAGGACACTACTGCTGCATGCTAGTTCATCATCAGGACACTACCTCTGCGTGCTAGTTCACCGTCAGGACACCACCTCTGCGTGCTAGTTCATCGTCAGGACACTACCGCTGCGTGTTAGTTCATCATCAGGACACAACCTCTGCGTGCTAGTTCATCATCAGTATAGTACCTGTGCCTGTTAGTTCATCATCAGGATAGTACCTGTGCCTGTTAGTTCATCATCAGGATAGTACCTGTGCCTGTTAGTTCAGACATTAGAACACTCTCTCTAGCACAGCAAATATTTGGGTAACGCCTGTTCCCTCCTGTGTTCATATATCGGCACTACCTCCCTCTCCCAGTGCAGACATCAGGACACTGTATATTCAAACATAATTTCCATCCCAATGCAGCTCATAAAAACCATGCTAGCATGAAAGTCAAACTTACATGATTTGTAATTACAATATTAAATGGTAGCTACTTTTATACAAAGAGTCACTAACGTTAACAATTTTTTTTTTTTTTTTAAATTCTTTATTTTTGAAGTTTTCAAGTTTTGTTTAGGGTACAGAACAAACATATAAAAAGATGCGATAAACAGGAATGAATGTGCTTTGTCGTACGCATATCATCTTATAACAGAAATAACAGATACACTTACTAGCATTTGGTGTTTGTCACCTTTTTCTTTTAATTACTTTGAAATTTGTTGAGGTGCAATAGCTTGCAATATTTGCTAGAACGAAACAAAACAACAACAGAAGAAAAAGAAGAAGAAAGAGAAAAAAAAAAAAAAAGGGGAAGGATGGAAAGGAAGAAAGTCAGGGACTGGGGTATTAGGTTGGGAAGTGGGCCATCCAGGGGGTCCAAAGTTTTTTCGAATCTGTCGGGAGTGTCGTGTAAGTGTGCCGTCAGTTTTTCCATGTCAATGACTTCTTTTACTAATATTATTACTGTATCTAGTGTTGGGACCTGTGGGCAGTTATTTATTTTTTAAATGTCAAATGTAGAGATGTACGTTTTTCAGAAACAATAAGCCATTGTTACACTTAGAACATGATATGCAATGTATATATAAGTATGCTTGAAATAAAAATACAGCTTATTCAGTAAATAATAAACAAAATTTGCTTTTTACAACATTATATTTGTTACAAATGGAACAAGGTTTGTATATGTTAAGAACATTTCTGTTATATGAGAACAGCTACAACCCCCGTTTTCCCTCAAAAGCAGAAAAGCAACAAACAAAAAAAGCAACCGTAACCTTTTACCTGTCAGTTAACCCCTTCTTGCTTGATGATGCTTTGCTCTTTAAAGACCAAATCGCCAAAACTGCATCTTTTAGCTCCTGGCCTTGACCACAGAGTGGACACACAGACTGAGACCTAATCAGGGTCCCTGCTGAAATACTGCAAGACTTTTGCAACATCATTCATGACGTTGCGGTGGTGTGCCAGAACGTTCAAGTTCCGGCATATCGCATTTTGGTAGAATGTAGCCGACTCACTTTGCACGTTAGCCACATTTTACTCAAAGTGGCCTTATTTGACAGAGGGGATGCCACTACAGATCTGCAGCACAGCTCATCGCAGGGAGCCATGGTGATCTGTAGAAGTGAGGACAGGCCTAGAGGCTTTTGAGCATTTTAAATTAGGACAGCACAGAATGTCCTACAAGTGCAAAGGGGTTAAGACCTAACTGAGAGGACAGAAACAATCGACTACTGTATACCAACAATCAACTTCTGTATCCCCTTAACGACAGATGACGTGCCAGGCACGTCACGGCAAATCGAGGACTTGCCGACAGCTGACGTGCCTGGCACGTCATGCACTAAACTGAGTAAAGAAAGCGACCAGCGGTCGCTTTCTTTACTCTAACGGTGTTGCTACAATGCCTCTAGGTAGAGGCATTGTGCAACACCCCCCAAAAGTGCAGGGGCGCGCTACGATCACTCCACGGAGTGATCGTAGCAGCCATTTAAAAATGGCTGCGCCCACTGCACACATGTGCTTAGAAAGCGAACGATCGTTCGCTTTCTAAGCATCTGCGGTGTTTCTAAAGTGCCTCGCTAGCGAGGCACTTAGTAACACCTTGATGCTCCCCAGAGCCGATGGTGGTCGCTCTCCTGAGCGACCCCATCGGCTCAGTAGAAGGGAACGCTGCCTATACAGGCAGCGCTTCCCTTCTAATGGCAAGAGCATCGGAAGTGAAAGTATTTCACTTCCGATGCTCTAGGGGGAGCCAATCGATGCCGGCACAACAGATCTATGTGATCTGTGTGCAGGCATGTATGATAAGTGCTCTGATGAGCACTTATCATACTGTCAAAGGCAATATTAGCAAATATTGCCTTTGACAAGTATTGATCTGCCTCCCTCACCTTACTAGTTATAGTAAGGGAGAGAGACAGATCAGATAAAGTAAAAAAATAAAATAAAATAATAAAACAAATATTTAATAAAATTTTAAACACCAAGGGCTTTTATAAAAGCCATTTAACCCCTTCCCTGCCATTGATCGCTGTGTACGCAGTGATCATACACAGCAGCACATTTTTTGCTGTCTGTGCATTTTTTAGGGGTTAATTTTTTTTACTGTAATTCATTACAGTATAAAAAAAAGCTCTTTTAAGAGAGATTAACCCCTTTCTTGCTGTAGATCACTGCCTAAGCAGAGATCTGACGCAAATGCAGCAATCTTGCTGCAGAAGCATTTTTAATTTTTTTAAAACTTTTTTATTACACCCGTCACGTGTTAATTATACCCGCTAGGGGACTACGTTTAACGTAATTTTTTTTTTTAAATAAGAGCTATTAACCCCTTCCTTGCCGTATATCACTTCCTAAGCAGCACATATGGTCACTGCCTAAGCAGTGCATATGGTCACTGCCTAAGCAGCGCATATGGAGCAATCTAGTCGCAGAAGGATTTTTTTTTTGCTATCAGCATTTTTTTTGTCAGACTCGCTAGGGGTTAATTATACCCACTAGGGGATTACGTGTATTCCTTTTGAAGCTGTCTGAACGCGTGTATAGCGATCAGTAACAGCCGATCAGTGGCAAAGGTGGTTTGGTGATTTCTCAGATGAGCATCACCATTCGTCTGGTTCGATCAATATTGGTAAATATTGTTCTGACCCATATGGATCTGCCTCCCTCTCCTCACTTGAGTTTTAGTGAGGGAAAGAGACAGATCTGTATAACATAATTTTTTAATTGTAATAAATTAAATAAAATGTTAAAAAAATTGTGAGTCCCAAGGGCTTTTATAAAAGCCATACCCTTTGTATAGTGTAGTGTATTAACCCCTTCCCTGCCACTGATCACTGCACAGCAGAAATTTTTTTCTTGTCTGTGCATTTTTAGGGGTTAATTTTTTTGTACAGTACTATAAAGGCTCTTATAAGAGCTATTAACCCCTTCCTTGCTCTACATGTTCAAATTCCAAGTTTGAAAATCAAAAAGCGCACCTCTCAAATGTAGCCTTTCAACACCCAACAAAGCTGACAAAGCTATGCATGGGTGGTATCCCTGTGCTCGGGAGATGTTGCTGAACATATATTGTGGTATTGTTTGTCAGTGACACATACCGAAATATGTGAATTTGTGTCTAAAGTACAATGTATGTGGGAAAAAATACACAATAAAATGACTACCACAAACTTTGACAAAGGCTGGTGGTAGAATTGGTGCATGGAAAGTGTTAAAATAACACCATTTAAAATAGCCTAGGGTGTCTACTTTTACAAAATATATACTTTTTGGGGTAAAATACACTGTCCTACTTTAAAAAAAAGTCCCAAATGAAAGATGGGCTCAGGCTGGCTACACGTCAATATTCCAAGTTGAAAATGCGCACCTTCACAATGTGGCCCTTTTAGCCCCCAAACAACCCAACAAACCTATGCATGGGTGGTATCCCTGTACTCAAGAGATGTTGCTGAACACTTATTGGGGTGTTATTTGGCAGTGACACATACCAAAATCTGTAAATTCATGTCTGAAGTACAAGGTTTGTGAAAAAAAAACACAAAAAAATGACTACCACAAACTTTGACAAAGGCTGGTGGTAGAATTAGTGCATGGAAAGTGTAAAAATACCACCATTTGAGATAGCCTAGGGTGTCTACTTTAAAAAAATATATGGGTTGATGTGGTAAAATACACTGGCTGGTTTCAAATATGTCCCAAATGGGACATGGGTGCAGGCTGTCTGCATGTCAAAATTTCAAATTGGAAAACCAAAAACTTCACCTCCCAAATTTGGCCTTTTACCCCCCAAACAATCCAACAAACCTATGCATGGGGGGTATCCCTGTACTCAAGAGATGTTTCTGAACACTTATTGGGGTGTTATTTGGCAGTGACACATACCAAAATCTGTAAATTTATGTCTGAAGTACAAGGTTTGTGAAAAAAAAACACAAAAAAATTACTACCACAAACTTTGACAAAGGCTGGTGGTAGAAATAGTGCATGGAAAGTGTTAAAATACCACCATTTGAGATAGCCTAGGGTGTCTACTTTTAAAAAATATATGGGTTGATGGGGTAAAATACACTGGCTGGTTTCAAATATGTCCCAAATGGGACATGGGTGCAGGCTGTCTGCATGTAAAAATTTCAAGTTGGAAAACAAAAAACTGCACCTCACAAATTTGGCATTTTAGCCCCCAAACAACCCAACAAACCTATGCATGGGTGGTATCCCTGTACTCAGGAGAAATAGTAGAATCTATTTAGCATGTTTTTTCGTTCGCTATTGTCGATGAGGAGAAGTTGTTTCAAATAAAAACAAAGAAATTTGTGTATTTTTTTTTTTTTTACCATATTTTATTATTTTTTTTTAATAATATGATAAGATATGATCAAAAATATGGCATCCATAGAAAGCCCTTTTTGTCCCGATAAAAACAATATATAATATGTGTGGGTACAGCAAATGACGAAGAAGAAAATTACTGCTAAACACAAACAGCACAGAAATGTTAAAATAGCCATTGTCCAGAAAGGACAAAAATGTTTCAAAGGCTCTGTCCTTAAGGGGGTATACCAACAAGATAGAGCCCGACCACAAGCAAACTAAACGGGAACCTTTTTCCCTGCAGCGCCACCTAGAGACAGAAATTTATATTGCTGCATTCTCAGTATTTGAAATGTATTCCAGGATTTGCTTTTTTCAGGTGAGAGAACTTGCAATGATTTGATACTTTACATAAAGTCTCAGAAGTCTTTAATGGAGGTCTTCATGTAATATAGTTTCAATGTCATGTCGTAAACATGTTATTTATTATTTTAAATAAACATATTCCACACTCAATTCAATTTTGCACCCAACTGTTCCATTCTTTTTCCGAAGCCTTTCCATCTCTAGTCAAGGGTCATGAAGATGTTTATGTTTCTCAGTACACTGGACTACCTGTTGTCCAAGGTTGATGGCGTGATGCCATTCTAACCGTTGAAGGCTTGTGATAACTGGGGAAGATACAACTGAAAGAACAAGATGGTGTAATAAAGTGAACTTGAGCGATAACGGTCAGCTTCAATATACAAAAATATGGTCATTTATCCATATTTTTCAGTTCGAGTTATCACCAAATTGAAGTCATCTACATGAAATAACACAAAAAGTCACAAACTCTCCTTTTGGATGTTAGTCGTTTTTGAAATGGTAAAGTTGGGCCTTTTAAGGGGCAGTTCGAATTAGTGTTAAAATATATTTACTTGTAAAGTAAAGAAGAAACATATCTACCCCAGTCGATTTTTCCTTAACACTTCCCATCTTCTAAAAACTGCAAATAAGCTGTTATAGATTTATTTCTGCTGCTATAGCAAGGTCCTGATTATCTCTTCAAGGCCTCGGTATGGGATGGCCCTGTGGAATTATTTTTAGTGTAGAAAAACAAGACAGCTGTAAATTGTTTTAAATTAAAAATAAGTTAATTTCACATATATTAAGAAAAAAAAGTTTTGGTAAAAATGATCTTATGTTTATTTGAAAGATTGCATTAAGTGTTTGCAATTTAAATGCTATCATGAGCTAATACAAATAAAGTACCTGGGCCCTCCTTGCGCTGTATAACTGTATCAGTGAGCAAACCTGTTCTTTATAATCTCAGGTCAAATCTTCCTTTATTTGACCCATATGACCCAAGATTCTTTACAACATGCCAGCCCCCTGTAACTATTCCTGTTTAAATCTACACTTGATGCAGTCTTTTAATTAGGTACATATTTCTCAATGTAAGGTAACTCCTCTGTGGAAACAGGATGAGCAAACAAGTGAAGCCAATAAGATAATGTAATGCAAACTCAAGATTAAGTCACCCTTAGCCAGTGTTAACGATATAGGCACTCGTTGGTTCAGAAGAGTGTGTCCTTGAGGAAATGGCGTCCTGCTGGATAATAGTATGGGTCACATGCAAACGACAGAGATACTGATGAAGTTATCATATGCAGTTTAAACTCAGTTCATGAACTTTTATAGGAGGTACTATATTGATTGTTTAAATCTATTCAACCACTCTAATCTATTACTTTAGGATACCTGCATCAATTGAGACAACTTACTGAGGCTTAGGCATGTATTTGTGTCAATAAGTAACAAACCTCTATCGTTATTTCTGTATTGTAAACAGGTATTTCAGGTTGGGGTATTGCTAAGTGAGGGAGGAGTAGCCTACAGGTAATGACCTGAGCAGCCTGTAGGAAACTGTCTTGTATGTGTCTTTCACATCCTGCTCATTCATTGAGCTTGCGATATTGTTATTGATTTCCAATACCCAATTTGTACTTTGAGATTTATGATGCACATTGTATTATTACAATGTTGTAAAATCTCATGTTTCACTTGGAAATAGCATGAAATGGGTTTCTTTTAGACATAAGGTTCATACTTTTGTTGATTAGTAAACCCTTTTTTTAAGCAAGTGGAATACAGAAGTAGCTTATTCCTCTCCATACTCAAAGTGGACTTCTTCATACGTATGGAATATCAGTTATGCTATAGTAAAGCAATGCAATGTAGCTACTGGAGTCTCACCTGGACTGAATTTCTCACCTTCTCATCCTATTGAAACCTTCATAGAATCTAAAAGACCCTCCCCCTTTCACTCCAGGCTGCCAACAACTCTTATTTTCTGTAAGAAACTAGCTATGTTCAAGATTAACTAATAAACTAAGACCTTTCAATACTTATGACAGACATTTGAATCGTGTTCACTCTAAAAGAGTGTAACAAGGTACTCGTCCCCAACATAGATACTATATAGGCGACTCCACCTTGTAGGACTTGATAACCCTAAATTAATACCAACTGACTCCTCCTGCTCACCCAGGTCCCATTTGTTAATTGTTTCTCCTTTGGGCACTTACATTTTGTCACTTCTTTCTTTCTTGCAGTTTTCATTATCTTATTCACTGTACAAAGTTTTTTTTTTCTTTTAACGTTTAACTGCTATAGTGTATGTTGATTAACTACACTGCTCTGATGTTGGTTTGTCTTGACTCTCCATGAACTGCATTTTCCCAGATGACAACTCTTCTATATTTCCCTGGAATAGATGGACAAAGAAGAATTGAGTGCATAGTTCAAACACCCACCTTCATATCCCCATTCAGTAAAAGTAGGATGATTGTACTTACAGCAGCCTATTACTTACTGGAAACAGTGTGTGAGTGTGCACAGCAGCGCTGAGGGCTTGTTTCTGTTTTCTATGCTATTGTGTCAGCCTTTATGCACTCTCACAAGTCACCCATTGATCAGCTGCGTGGTGAGCATGGCAGTGATGATTTGCTGTTCTGTCACAGCTGAGCAGGGAGTTGAGGTTTTCATGTAATGTCCCCACAGGATTTCCTTGCATCACTTGTAGCTTTCTGTGCCAGGCAATGTACAGTAGTAGCATCCAGTCACAGCAGGGATCATTGTAAATTAGAGCGCTAAAGATTCCTGAAGCTAGGGAGACATGTTGCTACTACTGCATATAGGCTTTTAACATACTGCCAGGCTGCAGCTGGAATGTTCTTTGAACACATATGCATCCCTGGAAACATGGCTGATGTTGGCAACTATGGCATAGTACATATCTTGGAATGTTGATGAGAATTGGATTCTAAAGGATGTTTAGATGTGTTTAAATATGTAGGTATACTCAGTGCACAAATATAAGAGTAAAGATGTCTCAAGCGTTCTAGAATAACATCACCAACAAATGTCATTACAGCAATAGTACTTTTTTGTGGGTTTATCTAAGATGGATAATGCTGGGTGAATAAGATACAGCAAGATTACAAACAATGCACACGTACAGAGACAGAACATTTTTGCTAAATCAATCTGTTGCGTTGCATGTGTCTACAGGTGAAACAAAAACAAAGTTGTTGTACTGTGGGGAAAAAAGACAGCAGAATACCCGAACTCTATGCCTAGCATTCTTAAAAGGGATGCTTTAGGAAGATGTTATGAACAGATCATTTTCACCAGTAAGATATATCAATGCCTCTCAGCACTCATGAAATACAGTAGCATCAATGCAAATGCTGTATAGAACAAATAACTGACTTTTACTGTTATCTAGCTGTGAAGTACTTTGAAATATTTTGAAAATTGGGCAGACTAGATGGACCGAATGGTTCTTATACACATTCTCTGTTTGTATGTTATAGAAGGCATCGCTGGGAACCTGCTGTCTTTGCATTATGCCTGCGTAGGTGCCATGCTATTACCCTTTGTGGACGTGCTTGCGAGGGGGTATCTGGGCATGCATGGGCAAGCTATATCGCAGCTAGAAGGGGCTGAACGCTGAATAAACTGTTGTGCACTTGTATTCTGACAGGTGTGTGGAATTTCAACTTGTGGTGAAATTTGAATTTTTTTCCCTGCTCACTCAGATCGACAAAAGGATGGAAATTACTGTTACCATTTTGTTCAGACAAATTAAAGTAGTTGTCACTTCAAAATGAATTTAAATGCAGGATTTTAGGTCCATGCATGTTTAGTCAGAAAAGAAACAATAACAAATATTTTCCCTGCATCAACCAGACCGCTCTATCCTGACGGGGTCAGGATCCAGCGGGTCTCCCTTGCGTTCCAGGGGGTCTGTGACTCCGATCCCCACAATTGTTGTGTGGGGATGGAGCTACCACCTTGGGTACGGTGACGGAGCCTGTGGAGGGGGCTGGGCTCGCGCGCAAATACATTGTACCGCCCCTGGCACTAGCCACCAATGGGAGAGTTGGAGAGGGGAGTTAGCAGCCCTAAAGATGATGACTCGCCCAATAAACCCCAAGTTCCCTCAACATGGTGCTCAGTTATGGTTGGCTGTCCCTGTGTGCACAGTGAGTCTTGAGCTAAACCTTTTGCATACCTATTGCCTATTGACCCTGCTTATTACCTGGATTAACCCCTTGCCTACTGCCTGCCTATTGACCCTGCTTGTTACCTGAATTAACCCTTTGCCTGCTGCCTACCTATTTACCCTGCCTGTGACCTGGATTAACCCTTTGTCTTGAGCCTGCCTATTGACCCTGCTTGTGACCTGGATTAACCCTTTGCCTGCTGCCTGCCTATTGACCCTGCTTGTGTTCTGGACTTTCCTTCTACCGTAAGTCTACACCTGCATCTTTGGTTCATTCCCTGACACTGCTAGCCGGAGCCCTACAACAAACCACACATGATGTGCCAGACATAAATAGATTCTCATTATAATGAAAGGGTGGTATTCTCACAAGTGCCATTTGGGAACATCAAAGTCAAGTCTCCTCCCAAACACTGGATGTGGGTAGTTTGTGTAAAGGGAGTGATTTATAGACACATCATTCTGTATTAATATTTAGAAGTCCTCACTCTACCACATTACAAAGTAATTAGTAATGTTTGTTATTTTATTACTTCAGCTGGCAGTAATAGGTTGTAAACTGACTAACTATCATGAGAAATGGATGTTATGTTTACAGCAATCATTCTTTCCTCTTGTTTTTTAGGTGTGGATCCAGACAGAACCTAGGGATCTTCTATAAGCACAAAGACGAGTACGAGTTTTAGTTGGATTACTGTGTGTTGCATTGTACTTATAGTAAACACATAAATACAACCTCACTGAACGCATTATGAAGCTGAGAATATTTTGAGAAGGCCATTTTGAAGGACTGCAAACTAACACAAAGTGACCCTGGCATAAAACTTGTGCTTGTTGGACCTGTAAGCAAGACAACCATAACAGGGATTTCTAACATTAGATGGTTGCATTCTACATTATATAATGCACTAGAAGTTGCTGAAAGGAACCAGTTTAAGAGGTGGAATTTACCCAGTGACAACAGAACTGGCAGTGTGGCAACCAGGCCAGTGGAACGTTTGGGGTAAGTCACAAGATTCACTGTTTTTTATTGTCTTCACATTGTCATGAATAGCTTGGCATAATCTATTCTAATAGAACCTCAGTCTACATTTCTAAGGACTAAAAATAAATGCATATCCTCTAGTTTGAATTTGGGTAACCTATGCCCCCCCGTAAGCCGTTTTTGTTGTACATCTCTGTGATGTCAGGATATGAGTTCTCTTGGGAAATTGATTTCTTGCCGTGTAGGTACTTGCTAAATGTTATGCTTACACTTCTAGTACATTCACACTTGTATTCATTTCTGTTGTCCTCACTTTTTATAAACCCGTATTGGATGATTATCCTACTCATTCACTTGTGGGGTTGTGAACCCATGTTAAATGTGTGATGTTTTACATGTGTCTAGAAAAGCATTACGTGCTATTTAGCTTAACCAGTGTTTTAAAAGGATCCAGAAAATAGTTTGTATTGTTAAGACCAATATTTTATGGCATTTGATTTTAAGTAAATTGAGACCCATCCGGATTGCATTTATCTAATTTTATTTAATTTTGTTACAGGTTTATTGCTCCTTATAATCTGAATTATAAAGTACTGCATATTGTTACATTAAAGGGATTTTTGGTCATTATTGATATTAAATGAATTAGCCAGCTTTGGAGATGAAAAGGTTAGTTACATTGTGTTTCATGCCCTCTGACACAGTTAAAACTGTAGGAAATTGAAGTGGGAATAGGAAACAGATTTACCTTCCCCATCCCAGTCTTGTTGGCTTAGCATCAGAGAACAAAAATCTTTCAGTAAAGTATAAGCTTATTTTGCAGGTGGAGAGTGCTTCCTGCTTGTCCCTCCCATATTCATTACCAGGTCAGGAGGGTAGTACCTGGGGCGGGCAGGAAGTCTGACTGCATTCCTGGGAGCATTCCACTGAAGGTGCCCACTCAGCCAGTCTGTGTATATTAGCCTTTAGCTAATTACAGGCTGAACTATAAGATTGTTTATACACTGTCAATTCTACACCTGTCTTTTTTTTTTTAACCTGTGGTTTTCTGGGTGTGACATTTTAAATGTTCAAAGCTGACATTAATGAAAATTTTAGATTGTGGGTCAATGTTGTGCAAAAGGCATCTTTAAATACATTCCTTTAAATACAGGTACGCAATCTTTTCTATGCTTTTTTATGTTGTTTGCTTCAACAAGCATAAATGATGTATGTTGCACTAGCACAATTTAAAAAAAAAATGTGTATTAAAGAAGTTTTTAAATTTCTGGTGTCTACCTCAGACATCGTGCTACATGCATGCAAATGTAAAATGATGCAGATTAAACTAACAGTTTGAACATCGTGCTGTGTGATGATGTCACAAAGTATTACACTATCCGAGTTTCGATTTAAATTGTGTATTGTAATTTAGTTTGTATCAAACCAACCTGTTTGCTCAGTGTCCAAAGTTCTTGCATGTCAATAGTATTTATTGCACAAAATATTCCAATAATAGCTGTTTCAGAAAATATAAAAATAGCAATAAAAAATAAGAGTTGTTTTGCCAAACCCACTGGGAACCATATTCATGCAAAGCATGGTGGGGGTTATTTATAAAACTCAACTCAGTGTCAAAACAGTGGAAGCATTTGATTGGTTTCCATGTTGATTATTCCCCTTTTAGAACATTGGCATAGAATGGACTTTTCTAAATAACCCCTTGTGTCCTTGACACAAAGTGGTTAAGTGGGCTAATACATGGTTTGACAAACCCACTAGCCAGGGAGCCATGGCTCCTAAAATCCCTACTGATGGCTCCTAACTTTATTGATTATTTTATATCAAACTTTATGGAAGTTCCATTTCCCTGGCTCCTGAATGGCTGGTCTGTCTGGCTCCAAAAGGCTAAATAAATTTGTCAAGCCCTGGGTTACTCTGTTAACTGTAGAATCCGTTTAAGCCTCTAGATTGCAGGTTTGTGTGCTGGCGGATCGACTCAGCTCTGTACCCTTCCATGTTGAATAAAATTAGTACCATTAAATTGGGTATTGCCGACATGCATGGATGTTGGGCAACAATACCATCCTCATCAAGCTTCATTTAGTCCTGCCAGAGGTACTCTACTGTTCAGAAGTTTGGGGTCACTTAGACCAGGGCTTGACAAACTTAACACGCAGTCAGTCATATACACACACACACACGCAGTGGGTCACATACACACACACGCAGTCAATCAAACACATGCAGTCAGTCACATACACACACATATGCAGTCAGTCACATATACACACGCAGCCAGTCATATATACACACACACAAGCAGTCACATACATACACACACACGCAGTCTCATATACACACACAGTCAGTCTCCTACACCTCATTGCAGGGAAAGGGGCAGGGAGTTTCTGTTCCAGCCTGGTGGTACGGAGCAGCTTGCCTGCTGAGCTCCCTGGTGATCAGCACCATAGCACGGTGCGCGAGGGGGCAGAGCAGAAAGTCTGTGCAGCCGGTGCACACACACTGCTCCCTCACGCACTGCTGGATTAAAGAAAAGAAGAAAAAACTATCTCGGCTGCGAGGGCACCAAGCAGGGCTCACACAAAACTGATTTCTGACCTGGCTCCCAGGGTTTGTCGAGCCCTGACTAAGACACTTCTTTGGTTCACATGAAAACATACATCAGATGAGTTGCATAATGAATAGGAAATACAGTCAAGCATTGGCCCAGATTCAGTGGCCATGACGCCACGGCCTGCACTATACCCGTAACCTCCATTAAATAAAAATCAAAATGCGCACCCTGGGGCTTGGGCCACGCTAAGCTCCTAGCCCAGATGAAATGATAATATATTTCTCTGTCCTCCCTTTGCCATGGGCTGGCTAAATGCCCCCAGCACAATAAGATAATTTAAACAGAATCATGATTTTCACTGGCCACCTTCATGGCACTCAAGATTCTTTTTTTGTTTATATGTGCAGGTTTGGGGACTATTTAGATTGTTCCTCCTTACCTGGGCAAGATAGAGTTGGAGGTGGTAGGTAGGGATCATGATTTATGTAGTATTTATTTATTGGCCAGCCAGGGATATGGTCATTTTTTTTAACATTTAATCAGGGCTTAAGGCTTAGCGTGCCCCAAGCTTTAGGGGGACCCAATTTTTTTAAAATTGAATCATGAATAACTTGTGGTTTTCACACTTACACTTTTGCAGTCCTTAATGGCTGACATTGTATCTACCTCATTGACTTTTATAATTATGAACTTGAATTAGCTAACACAATGTGGGGTGATGGTCGCTGATAATGACCCTCTGTACACCTATTTAAATATTCCATGAAAAATGTAAGTGTTTACAGCTACAATTGTCATTAACAATGTGTACACTGTATATCTGATTTGATGTCCTTTCTTTCAATAACATGGACATTTCTAAGTGATCCAAAACTTTTGAACACTGTAATAGAGGGCATCTTTTTAACTTCCAGGACACTGAGTTCCATTATGACAGGGCTCGACAAACTCCGGGTGCTGGCGACCTGTAAATTGAGCCTGGCGTCCGGGTGCCGTTGCCCTAATGTTCCCTTTGCCGCTGCCATCCGTCTTTTGCAGCGCGAGGGGACAGACAGCAAGCTCCGCCCCCTCGCGCAACACGTGTGTTAGTGTTCAGCCGAAAGAGTAATGAGGATCGGCTGCGGCACGAATGTTCCTCCTCCCTGCTGCCTTACCTCATTGCAGGGGAGGGGGAACATTCGTGCCGCAGCCGATCTTCATTGCTCTTTCGGCTAAGTGCTGGGTTGTCAAGTGACGACACCCAGCACTCAAGTTAAGAAAGGGGGGAAAAAAAAGTTGTGTATGTGTGAGGTGTATATGTGAAGTGTGAGGGGGAGATGTATATGTGAAGGGGGGGTATATATGTGAAGTGTGGGCGGGAGGTGTATATGTGAAGGGGGGGTCCCGAGGTCTGAGACTAGCAGACAAGCTGCCTCTCTGTGTGGCTCCCCATAGCTTTCCTGGATGGATACAGGCTGGAGCCACCCTTCACCTCGGCACCCGCCTCACCCCCTTCACTCGCAAGGTACCGCTCTGCGTTCCCCTGCTCTGTGTTGTGGTGAGAGCAAATGAGAGCGCAAGTAGAGGGGCGAGAGAGCGGTGAGCCACCTTTACCCATCAGTCTTGCGCTAAGGGAAAAACAAGTTTAGGCCTGCGGCTTGCCCACAGCAGGGCTAAATATCCAAAAAAATAACCGGGCTGGCACCCGGAATTGCATTTTCCAGACATCTGGCGATAGGAGTTGTGCATCCCTGTACTTTTATTATGATTGTCATGGAAGGGGATGTGTGCATATAACTGCATGTGTATGTGTGACTGTGTATGTCACTGTGTGTATGTATGTGACTGTGTGTACATAACTGTGTTTTTTTTTTTGATTGTGTGACTGTGTGCCTGACTATATGCATGTATGACTGTTTGTGTGCATGATTATCGAGTGCGAGTTATCCTGTGTGTATGTTTGAGAGGGAAATATACCATAGTATATTGGACCAGTCCTGTGCACACATTTTCTGTTATTACATGAAACCTAGTAAAATTAGGTAGAAATGCAGTAACTGTATTAAATATAAAAAGCTTAGTAAATGTGCTAACTTATCCATATAAAAGTAAAACTTGTAAGTTAAACTATTTTTTTATTTGTCATCACACCCCTGTTTTTATTTAAATTCAAGTATCTGGTACTCTGTGGATGTACAAGTAGTTGGGTATCCTAACACAATTATGAGATACATTCCAGCCTGTTATTGGACTGAGTTGTACTACAGAGGCCCTTATCAAAGTGTGAGGTGTATATGTGAAGTGTGGGGGGGAGGTGTATATGTGAAGGGGGGGTATATATGTGTGAAGTGGGGGGGGGGAGAGATGTATGTGTGAAGGGGGGTATATATGTGTATATGTGTGTGTGTGTATATGTGAAGTGGGTTGGTGTGTGTGTGTGGGGTGTATATGTGACGTGGGGTGTATATGTGACGTGGGTTGGTGTGTGTGTGGGGTGTATATGTGACGTAGGTTGGTGTGTGTGGGGTGTATATGTGACGTGGGTTGGTGTGTGTGTGTGTGTGTGTGTTTATGAATTGTGTGTATGTTTGCGTGATTGTCTGGCTCCTAAAAATTTTTGCTGGCTCCTAGAATAAAATTAAATTTGTCAAGCCCTGCATTATGATATTTTTAAATATTGTGTATATAAGGTATGTAATATGAGTAAATAACAATTTAAGGGCTTCTAATAAAGACAAATAAAAATACTTTTTTTTTACATGTTTTGTTACTTCAGCATCAGAAGAGAAGCCAGAGATAAAAAAAAAAAAGAGCGATTAAATGCATAGGCAAAAACAGAGGATCTACACATAGATCTAAGGGATCATGAAACCAAAAATATAGAGAAAAAAAAAAGCATGGGTTTATGGAAAAATATTCTACACTGTATTTGCAACCTATGTGCCTGTATCCTTGCACTGTCTAGTTGTGAGCTGATCTTGTGGCCTCCCCAATCCTCTAGACTTTCACATGTCATTTAGGCCTGCAGCACCATGCTTGGCATATGGAAGGTTTTATCTGAGAAAAGCTGCTTAAATTACAGATCTTAATGTCAGTTAATGGCTTTTCCTAGGACTAACCTATATTCCTGCTAATTGCTTGGAGGACATATATTATTGAAAACAACTAAATCTCATGGCAGAACAGTTCATAAATAAAAATAATAAAATAGATAAAAATAGATAAATAAACCCTTCCTGAGTTACACCCATGGTAATGAGATGAAGGTCGACTTTAACTTCATAAGTTGACCTCCCTAGTTAACATCCATAAAGGACAACTAACCTTTTTTGGACTCAGTGTTTTTTTAACACTGAGTCAATAATTCACTTAGTTTAAACGTATTTTTGTTTGGGGGGTGGCGACTTACTTTAAACATTATTTGATTAAAATAGTCCCCAGCCCCTCATACTATGATTTCAGACCCCTTGGCTCAGTTGTGTCACCAATAAAAATTAACCAAGGGGCCGAATGTGGCATCCGAACTGCAGTTCTGACACAGCCTGTTTCGGGAATGCAATTCTGTACGATGCCCGAACTATGTGCGATCACAGTTTTTAAATGAAAGCAGAATGAATGGGAACTAAATTTCCCATGTTTCTGCGGTAGAAAAAGCCAAAATCACCAGTCCGGTATCTTCCGAATTGCATTGCCGACACAACTGACATCAATGCAGTTCAGATGTTACATTCATAGACTCCCTAGCAGGGGATGGTATAAAAAAAAAAAGTATGAAATTAAGTAAAAACGAAGTCCTCCCCCCAAAAAAATAAATAATGTCACTTAAATTAACTATTGACTCGGTGTTGAAAAACACTGAGTCAGAAAAAAGTTTAGTTGTCCTTTAAGCTATTCATTAAAAAAACTATATATATATTTTTTTTTTCTGGCATGTATGAGTTTCGTCTCACTCCTATTCATTTCGGCAGGCTACACCTCATTTTGATCTTTGAAAAATGTATATATAATCGATTGCTTAGTATTGGAGGACCTCTTTTAAGAAAATCATACCTTCACACTTCATCACCCACACCATGCCATTAACACAAAGACTTATTCTTTACCTGACTTCACTTTTATGAAAACTATATATTTATCTATATTTGTGTATGTGTATAAATAGTAACAATTCTTTTTTGTAGAGTAATCAATCAATGATTCTTGCTTCAGTGTGACATAAAAAAAAACTAGATTTGAAACATCTACTTCAATCTTGTATGTAAAGTGGCATTTCACATCCACTACTATACGTCCGATCAGATATTCACTTACTCTTTCAAGAGCCTATATATCAGGCTCTTTATAACTGACTCCATATTGGAATCTTTAAGGCAAGGTTTTCCTTCTGCGTGCACTTGGCAAAAGGTGTTTGTGCCCCTGTGAAGGAACGCCTTGACTTGGTCTTTACAACATCGAACTAAAAAATGGATGAAGGCAAAAACGGCACAGACGGTGGCCAGGAAGTAGTAGTAGAAAACAGTGATTTAATATCAATATGTAGAAAATCTGTACAAAGGACATAGCAAACAAATGGAAAATGGTGATCAAATCTGATGTGTAGCTTGACGCGTTTCGCGCATATAGCGCTTATAGCTTACTCATAAGCTCCTCATAATAAAATGTGTAGCCTTGTACAGTGTTATTCTGATTGATAGAGTTGTACATTTCCACACAGTGCAGTACAGTTATTGAGAACATTTCTTGAATATACTGCCAGTAGAACGATTTTTTACGATTGACCATAGTATGTGCCTTAAATTAACATCTTAAAAATAGGTCACATTCAACACCATCAGTAACTCCAGGGACTATAAGTTATGCAATTTTTTGCTTCTGATGCAGACAGATCAATGCAATCAGAGTTCAGATTGAATGCATTCAAATGCCCAAAGCCAGTTGTTCGGCCATTGACATCAATGACTTATGACTAACTGAACATCATGGCAAATATAGTTCCCAAACAAATATAGTGCCAAGGCTAGTCATGACTGCCTTAATCTGTGAAGCTTAAGTGTTGTCTGATCAAAAGACCATTATAATTAGGTGGCACTTCTTGATATAATGCTGTGTGTACATATGTGTGAGTGTTGTATGTATCAGGACTTCTTATTTAGAAAATATGCTTGTTCATATCAAATATCTGTAGGTAATTACTGCTAATTGCCAGTAATCAATCAATATTGCAGTGTATTACAACCAAAGGGTCTTGTTCAACTGGATTCAACTAAAGTTTTTATTTAGAAGGTAAACAAAGAAGTTTGTTGAATTCAGTTGAATTAGACTCCGGCGTCTTCCTCCCTTTTCTGTCTGTTACATTTTTGCCTAGGGAAGCACGGGGCATATGCTTCTCTGAGTCTGTGGAGTGCAAGGATTAGCTACATATGTGTGTACTATGCATGTGTATATTAATTCTTGTATGTTTCAACCTGAAATCAAATCACACTTCCACTGTAGAAGAGGTATAGACCAAACAAACTCAGATAGGCAACACACAGCAGTAATGGGGTGCCGGGCAGGACTCTACCAGGGCCCCAAAGTATTCATAATAAAGACAGGTACTGAAAAATGGGTTTCTCTTAATTTCACCAAGTGACAACGTTTCAAAAAACTGAAGCATTAGTCGAAACGTTGCCAGATGATGAAATTAAAAAATCCTTGCTTTTGAGTGCTGTCTTTATTTTGATAGAGGTGTATAGCCTTAGCTTGCAAAGTCCAAGCTCCAAAACTACGGTATATTAAATCAGAGATTATGTGCTCAAGGGTCATTTTAAGACAATATGAAACAAAAGTGCTGAACCAGTTTCAGTACATGGAAACCAGTGGCCATCACTAAGATTACTGGTGTTTGTAACTTCACATAAAAGTCGCCAAAACAGCATCTTGTTTTTTCTTTCTTTACATGGACAAACTTTTTTGCTTGCAGCCAAATTGTTAGTTACATACTTGCTATCGAATCACAATGTGTTTGCCTGCCCCTGTGTTAGTGGTTCTCAGTGTGTGTGTGACCTGTGTAGGTGTAGGTTGGCACTTCAGGGGATAAAATGTGTTTGTGCATTTAAGTATGTGTGTATATTTGTGGGTGAGCAAGTGTTTTGTGCATGTATGTGTGTTAGCTTGTGTGTGCATTAGTATGTGTGAATGGTGTCTATCCATAAGTGTATGTCATTTATATATCTTTATGGACTGGGACCCAAGCATTTTTATTTGTGACATTGTTTGGTACTGGCTCCTAAAGTTTTCAGCTGGCTCCTAGGTTTAAATCAAATTTGTCAAGCCCTGCATTAGGCTGTCATGGATGGTGCCCTTCACTGCCGCCTAGCAAGTGATGGCAGAGGCGGCAATATTTATGCACGATTATTTAACCAGACTATTTTCAGTTTATTTGTGAGCAGCATCTCCTCTGAAAATGTGTCCTCACTTTACATTCAAGGTCGCCTTGCAATCGGACTTCATAAGAGAGGTCCAATTGCAATGCTGAGATCAAGGTCCACTTAGAGCTGCAGGAACCTGGATCTCACAAAATGTTGGTGGTGTGGGTAGCTGACATACAGATATCCTCTTATGTTGCCTGTGGTTGCATTATGGGTGCATGGCAAGTCCTGTTGGTGGAATGTGGCAAACCATGTGGGTGCTGTGGCAAATCCTGTGAGTGCAGCGTTATGGGTGCTGCAATGTACATGCTGCAATGTGTTGCTTTGACAAGTTATGTGGGTGCAATATGGTGCTGTGGGAGCAAAGGTAAGTGATGTGAAAGCACTAAAGGAAGGAGTGCAGAAAAACTGGAATGAAAAGGGTAGCAAAAGGTAATAAAAACAAGAAATATAATGTTTTCGGTATAATTTATTATATATGAAATAAAGTTTATGTGTGAAGCAACGTTTACTAGCAAAACATTTTTTCCTTATCAGGTGACTTCTATTTAGGTCTTTATATGTTCACAAACATTAGATTCAATGTTTGAGGGTTGGATTTTTTTCAGAAAATATGCTTTTCTGTTTACAAATCTGTTTCTAGAAGACAGTGAAGCTGCAGAACCATGACACATCTGTCCTTGGACTAGCCAAGGTAAAAAAAAAAAAAGGAACAACCATGCCTCACCCTTAAACTGAACAGATTATTATACAACACACAGTATCCCCAGCCCAAAAGTCTGAAAATACCCTATTTGGGACATCTGTGCTCCCTCATAATATATTATTGTGTGTGTGACAATATCATTTTATAGAGTGTACTTAGTTTAAATAATTGGAATGTTAGTGCATTCCTGTTTGTTTTTTATATACAAACACGGACAAACAGAGATAAATCAGTAATAGAATTCCGCCTCTATATTAGTGTTGGGGATTGAGAGAGATTATTCTATACTCCTTTACAAACCCACGGATAATGTTACAAATTTTCCTGGATAGGAGTGTTTCTCCCAAAAAAGGGCAGGCTTTGTGTACAATTTCTCCTCATTCCCGATTTGTTGCCAAGTGTCCTCAGAGACTTGTGAGTAGGCGCCCGGATTGTAAGGAAACTTCTCAGCCATGTAAACACTGGAGAAAACCTTGAGCTTGTTTGAGGCATGGTGATGTCACAGCCTGACCATGAATGGTGCCTTTAAGAGGACTGTGACGTCACTTGCTCACGTGTTCTGAAACACGGGCAGAGGTTTGTGCAAGCTGCTGTCAGGTCATGCTTCAGGTTAGACGCTTGAGCATAGCATCATGCTAGAGGTAAGACACGTACAATCCAACACTTCTCCTGTCTCATCCTTTAACCTCTTCAATGCAGACTTTACATACTGTAACTGTTTGTCTGAGTGATGTTGAGTACTTCATTTAAAGAATATATTAATGAAATGGTAAATATGTTGTTTTGGAATTTCAGAATCACTAGATTTATTTGTGCAAAAAAGGAAAGTAGCTATATGCTAAAACAAAATAAATGTATTGAGTTTTGTGAGTTGTATCTGATTTTATTTTAAAATAAATATTTAGATTAGGTGTGCTAGTCCAGCGCTTTTTCTTTATCAATTGAGCCCTGATGTTCTTGGCTCACACTTCTAGTTAGTGTCTATGCTTATAAATATGAAAATATATTTACAATGTTTCAGTAATTTACAAAATATATTTTTCTGACAGGTATTTGTATTTGCTACAATGTCAAGAACATTTTTAAACAGCATTATTATTTTTCTACACATATGAGGGATAACATAATATAGATAGCAGATCTGCAACATTCTCTTCTTAATTTTCTCCCAGCTGTGGGAACACTCATGTTTTATTCAATAGGGAAAACTCTATAGGAGTAGCAGTCAAATGTCGATCTGCAGCTGTAACTGGGATACACCCAGAGTTGTTGTCTGGTAATACTTGAAGGTCCTGTCCTCCCATATCTATATATGAATCATGGTTTTTGTATTTTATAATACAAGTCATGTTATGGGGCCTCTGTAAATACTGTGTAGTCTTTAAGGAGTTAATTTCCCTACTCAAGTTTCCCTACATCAACTACATCTCTGTAGTATCCCTAACCCTGGGCATTCCTGTTCTCTAAAAATAATAAAAATGGGAAAAATGACACAACACTGGTTAGCACAGTGCATTCAAACATTGGGTTGGCATGACGTCTCAATAGGGTGTGAGTACAGATAGGGTGATGGTGTTAATATTTAATATACATTAACAAACCTCCAAACAGAGGGGACTAAATTGTGGGAAAAGAAGAGAAAAGCCCAACACAGTTGATAGAGGGAATTTATCTAACTCCTAAGTCTCTGATGACTAAATTCTGGCTAGAAACATGGGATGGAGGGGACTTGAGACTTGAAATTGGAAGGAGGGATGTGATCTATTAAAGTTTGGGAACTCATGGTTTAGCAGGCATATCAGCTGGCAGAGTGTGACTGAATACTTCTGCCATTTTTGGTACTTTGCTATTTTACTGCTCCCTTTGCTTTGCTGCTCTTTACATGCTGCTCACAGAATACAATCATCTGATTGATAGGTAAGGATGCTTATTTTCTATTAAATATTCTGTTTTCATAAATGCCTAATTAGATTATTTTCCTATTTATTGTGAGCTACATACCAACAGTAAACATCCTAATATTGGACGTTTCCAATACCTTATGGAGTGATCTGCTGTATGAGATCTGAAGTGCCTTATATTGTTGAATGCATATATATTCGTGATTTATAAATATACTTCATTATATATGCTTTGTGTTTCCATATATACACCTACATTTGGATATATCATCATACATATTCGAAAGGTTGTATAAGCCTATTCTTTTTTGTGTCTGTTTCACCAAGTGCATTTACTCACGTTTTTTTTTTTGTAATTCATGCTGGAGCCTGTTATGTCACAAAGAGAGCAGTACTTCGACTAGTGATTACTCCATTACAATTTAGAGTGCGTCCTTTAGGAATGCAAACAATGCCATAGTCATATTATTGCTTTCACTATTTGACAAAAGTGCTAAAATTATACTAATGGAAATGACTGCTAGAGCATTGCCAATTAACTTTTAGTATTGCTGTTTTGTAGTGCAATTATCTAGGTAGGCCACACAAACTCAAAGTGTCTGGTGAAAGCTGGAGTGAGTAAAAGTTGTCTGGCCTCGGTTGCTCTACCTTATTACCGGTCTTCCAAACTTCCGCTGGGAATAGTGTCAGCAACATTGGCAGCTACATACAAGCCTAAAATGACCAAGCATTGGCTTGAGTGGTGTAAAGCTCACCTCTTGAACTTTGGAACTGTGAAAACACATTCTCTCCAAAGTATTTGGATGCTAGGAGAATGTCTCCTTGCCACACACATGGTGTCAACTGTAAAAGTAATTGGAGGGAAAATGGTCTGGGTTTTTTGGGGGTCTATTTTGGGCAAAGGGGCTTGGTCCCTTAGTCTCACTGAATGGTAACATTTAAATATTTTCTGGTAACTTCATGTCAGCAGTTTGGTAAAGCTCTCTCTTTCTGATCTGATGGCCAAAGCGAGACCCATGCAAAAATAGACCCACTTGAATTACCTGCACAGAGCTCTGATGTCAACCCAAATGACCACCTTTGAGATCAATTTGAATGCCTAGTGTAACGAGAAAGAAAGATAATCCAGATGTTCCGTTGTGGTAATCTTTAACTCCTAGGCCCATTTTTCTGCTCCAGCACTCCTCTCCAGTCACGCCTCGGATCTCTGTTCTTTGCACCAAATAAGTAGACAAGGTTACAAGTATCAATTGCAGAAGATGTCAACTCTTTATTGGGAAACCAGTAGAATATTTACACTATACTGAGATCTTGATAAACGTAATGAAACAAAGGGCATAAAGGGATTAACTTGGGGATACAGTGCTCTTGAGATAATTGAATTTGGTGCTGTAACGCAAGGCACCGATCATAACCCCGTGTGTGACAGGAGCAACCAATCCTGATGAGTAGGAGTGGCTGTGGGAGTTTGGTCTGGAGTGATCAATAGGACGGCCGCCTACCTGGTACCGAGATATCCTTGGTTGAGAGCCCCAAGAGACTGGGCTTAACTTTATTTGGACTAGCCTCTTAGAATAATTCTCTGCCGGGATATCACTGGTTCTGCATCAGGGCTATAATGGTGTGTCCCCAACGGTGTGTGTGGCCAGGGATGTTCATTGGGACCAGGGAAAACACTTGTCCTCTTGAGAGTGGGGGTAAGCATAGGGAGGATGGGGAAATGTGAAAATCTCTGTCCCCATAGGAAGTGGAGCAAAGTATTGTCCGAAAGGCAGAGTCTTGGGGTCCTGGTACTCCTTTTTGTACTGTGTCTGCTTGCTTAGTGCCACCTTTTTGGGTACTTAGTGGCTGGTGTTTCGGTGCAGGCAGCACCAATCATGTGTGGAACTATTTTTCCACCTCGTGGTAGTGAGCTTCCTCAAGACCAGTGCCAGTGGTTTCTAATTAGCCAATAGCTATGGCTCCTACCCGGGACTTCATTACAGTGTCTCTTAGAAATGGTAGCAGGGCTGAGGAGACTTAAATCAGGTGGGTGAAGGAAGCTCTTTCAGGGTCACTGGCAATAATTTCAGAATCTCAGAGTCAGAATCGTTCGTAACACCTATTACGAGCCAGGTTTGATTGGCCAGTATCAGTACCCAACCTTAATAATGATCTTGTAACTGGAAATACTGAAATCCCTGCAGTTCCAAAATGTATTGGAATCCCTTCAGAGAACAGCAGAGGCTAATACAGCTGCAACAGCTGGAACAATAATGCCTGTGATTTGTGAATGTGATGTTTAATGAGTAGTTGTTCACATACTTCTGGCCTTGTAGTGTATCACAGAACTATTGGCTTATATTGATATGCTTATATAGTAATAACATTCTTTAGCTGGCCTGAACTATAATGCTTATCTTATACATGGTCAGTACATCCAGGCAGTAGAATGATGCATTTCCTGGAGAAGATATGAGCCAGCACAAGGGCGTCACTAGGGTTGGTGTCACCCGGTGCGGAAACTCATGGTGTCACCCCCCTGGATTTCCTCCAATACAATGCCAAACAGATTCCTTAGTAATGCCAGTTAGATTAACTATGCCACACACAGGAGCCCCATAACTATGCCACACACAGAAGCCCCATAACTATGCCACACCAGAGCCCCATAAATTATGCCACACTAGAACCCCATAAATTATGCCACACCACAGCCCCATAAATTATGCCACACCAGAGCCCCACTATTTATGCCTCACCTCTGCTCAATTAATTATTCCACATACACAGGTGCCCCATAATTATGCCACACACAGGTGCCCCATAATTATGCCACACACACACACAGGTCCCCCATAATTATGCTACACACACACACACACACACAGGTGCCCCATAATTATGCCACACATGGGGCCCAATAAATATGCCAAACACAAGTGCTCCATAATTATGCACACATGGGACCGCCATTAATTATGCAACACACAGGAGCCCCACGAGGTGACAATTGTACAATTCTAGAACAATATATATCGATACATACAGACATCTCTCTCTCTCTCTCTCTAACAGCCAATTTGCCCAATTATATGCCAGTATCATTTTGTCATTAATAAGCCACAACCAATTTACCCATTAATTTGCCAGTATTATTGTGCCAGATGCCAATACCATTGTGCCATTCATATGCAGTAATATTGTGCGATTCAGATACCAGTAATATTGTGCCATTCAGATACCAGGAATATTGTGCCATTCAGATACCAGGAATATTGTGCCATTCAAATACCAGTAATATTGTCCCATTCAAATACCAGTAATATTGTCCCATTCAAATACCAGTAATATTGTCCCATTCAGATGCCAGAAATATTGTGCCATTCAAATACCAGTAATATTGTGCCATTCAGATGCCATATTTATTGTGCCATTCAGAGCCCAGTAATATTGTGCCATTAAGAGCCCAGTAATAATATGCCATTCAGATAACAGTAATATTATGCCAGTCAGATACCAGGAATATTGTGCCAGTCAGAGCCCAGTAATATTGTGCCAGTCAGATACCAGTAATATTGTGCCATTCAGATACCAGGAATATTGTGCCATTCAGAGCCCAGTAATATTGTACCATTCGGAGACCAATAATATTATGCCATTCAAATGCCAGTAATATTGGGCTATTCAGAGCCCAGTAAAATTGTGCAAGTCAGATACCAATAATATTGTGCCATTCAGATACCAGTAATATTGTGCCATTCCAGTGCTCGTTTTCTTCCTCCCCCTTCCGCAGTACTTACCGCCTGGCTGCTGCTCCGTGTCCCCAGCCAGACGTCTCCCTGCAGTGTTCCCTGCACGGAGGAGGGAAACACAGTCACGGGGGGGGGGGGGGGGGGGGATGCCGGCAACATGGGTTTCACCCCCACTGGAGGTGTCACCCGGTGCGGTCTGCACCCCCCGCACCCCCCTCGGGACGCCAGTGAGCCAGCATACCACTAATTAAAGCTTATGTGCTTAAAAACATTGCACAATGCAAGACTGAACATATCTGAAGCAGAAATGGTTTTCTGGTTTTATTAAATCATTATTATATTTATAACCATGTGATCACAAATGATAGGATCAATTGTATCAACTATAGCTAGAATTTCACAAGTTCATTTTACACAGAACTTAACAGTGAATTAAAGTTACAGAGGCATATTAATATTCAGGCTCAGATAGTGAGACTTTAAATAACTGACGCTTGGCTACCTCTGAGTAAATTTCTATACACTGCAACACTAGAATTTGTGCATGTTGGCAGTCTTATTTATTATGATATAGGGCCACATACTAGCCTAACTGTGCCAGTAAATTTGTAATTTAAAGCAAAAAAAAGCAATGTGTTTAGTGAAGCAGGCATGCATATCACAGCCCCTGCCTGTAATACCATCAGCTTTTCCTAATTTCCTAATAAATCATCAGTGCTACAAAATGTGACCTTGGAGAGGTTACAGCAAGAACGTACATTTTTTCAAAAATAAAAACCAAAGATAAGTGATAACTCACATAATTGAATAGAGACCAATATTCCTTTTTGGGTTTTTTTTTCTGTGCAAAATATATATTAAAATACACTGTTTCTTATTGCCGACTAGCAAAACAGTAGATAACGGTTCTATTGTAAATTAATGCTGTTTGCTGATAAATGGTCACACACACAATTTTCATAGCTGGCACCATTCACATTTTTACCCTTAAAGTGTTAGATATAAATAAGCAAGCAATAACAATGAAGGTGTTGAGTAGAAAACTCCCTGATGTAGCACAATGTACCTCAAACCGGGCTAAATCACAGGTTACTTAGTTCTGTTGTGTGTTTAAATTTGGTTCGTGGAAAGTCATATTATATGTTGTTTTAATACTTAGTAGGCAAGCATCTTATGACGGACTCAAATCTGCTTCTCTTTCCTAAAATGCACTATGAATATTCAAGGCTTTCCTTGTACACTTAGGGGGCTATTCGCTCAAAGATCTCACCAATTTAAAGGAACATTGTTTAACCCTTGCTTCCTTAAAGGAACCGAGAGACAGTAGTTCCTGCTTGTCGTTTGCTGCCAATCGCAGCGCGCCCCACACTGACTGCCAAATGCGAGAGTTGCTTACTGCTATCGCAGAGATAGTTAAGGTCCTCCTGCTGATCCCATGCAAAAACGAGGGTCTCGCTCTGCTCTAGCTGAGAGCCATCGTTGACCAGATGGCTGCTTGCTTCCTATGGAAGAATGGCAGCTGTCGGTCAGAGGATAAACTAGCATGTACTATCTAAAGTACACACCAGTTTATCCTCACAATAGGAACAACTAAAATATTACTTGTGCTTTTTAGTGTTCCTTTAACTATGCTTTGTGCAGGGACACCCCCATAGACAGCAACACTGCTTTACATTCTTGTGTAAGTAAGTCTTCCATTGCACATATACCTTTACTGCCTTTCTAACTAATATATAGCAGTGCACTTTAAAACAAATATATAATTTTAGATTACTAGTAAAGTTGATTGAATTTTGTGATTATGATAACTTCAAAGAAATAATTTTGGTGTTTGTTTCCATTTATATCTTTGTAAAAATGAGACCCACCTCACACAAGATTAATGTACATTGCCTTTTCCTGCAATCTAACAAATGCACATATTAGGTCTCCCTTGATTGCTTCCTCTTATGCCAGGTTTGTGCCCCAGCTTTTCAACCCTCCTGTCATCTCTATCATCTCTCTTCCTGTATCTGTATGTTTATCTTTAATCTCCACACACCTGTCTATCTCTATCACAATCAGAGGGTGAAGGATAGAAATCGCTGTAAGATGTGCCCTACAGCATCTCTCAATCTCTCCTTCCTTTCTATTATCCCTCAAGTGTTGGGAGGTAGGGAGATGGGGGTGGTACTACCCAACAGATGTGTTCTTGGTTATTGCCGCTGGGTTGGGAGGCTCAGCTCAACCTTCATTAATCTGCAGTGAGAGGTGGAGACAGAAGGGAGCTGCTGGCACTGACACAGAGAGGGAGGGTGCATTGTGTACCCAGCAGTAGGGGGGGCATGAAACTGCAGTGCAGAACTGCGACAGCGTTTTGAATGGTCAGTCCTATCTCCCATACAAATGGATGCTCTGAAAAGGCTTTATGAATTTGCCTAATATCGCCTGCATCCTGGCTCATATATGCAGACTCAACTGGACTGTAAATGGGGAACTTAAAACCATAAGCTGTCTCTTCTCATCTCTGGAAACTGCATTGCGCTGCTATTACACTTGTATATATGTTGTGTCTGTCATGGCATATCGCTCTGCAACAACATGGAGTTTGACTTTTGCCTCTTGCTACTGACCTGAGAATGGACACAACCTGCAGTTAATCCTAGTTTTGTTTTCACTATCACACCGTAGCCAGGCAACAACAGAGTACTGTGGTATTTATCAAACCAGTAGAAAAACCTTACATGTTTTTTATTTATACATTTTTAAGCAATTGTATTTTGCCTGTTCAGTACACAAATGTGAGCCACACATTGCAGGTACATGGATCTGATTTTGCATTGATTCCTTCCGTCATGCTGAGAGCAAATCTTCTGTTCTGCTGCTCACGCTGATTCCTGAAATCACAAGAAAACAAACAGCGAAATCACAAGAAAACAAACACTGAGGAAATTACATGAACCTGGATTTCAAGATATTTCAAGCCTTTTCTAAACTTAAGGTTTTTTTTTGTTTTTTTTTAAGTTTGGCAAAAACACACAAAAAACAAAATCATTTCAGCAATGCATGGATACTGCTCCTGCTTCATAAGCACTTCCAAATGTATATCTTGTCTACTGTGAATTTTGTCTTACTGATATCTTGATGCCAAACTGCTCTCAACCTGGTTTGGCAGGAGGTTATGGGGGAGAAATCTGACTACCAGAGACTACCAAGCATGGAGGGCAAAGAGGAAGAAGAGGTAACACATTTCTTAAGCTGTGTATTATGATTCACATTTTAGTGTTTTGTTTTAATGAGAAATGAGTGATATATGGTTAGCTGTCCCAGGCAATATTTGTGATCACATTACTTACAATCCCTCAGTGCTTATTATATATTTGTCTAACAGTGTATCCACCCCATGAGCAAGCTGCCTTAAGTAGTCATATCATGTCATCATAAACAAGACACTTCTGTTTCTTTTTTATTGTACTCGTGTTCTTAGCTTAACATCTTGAAGTGTGTGAAATATTAGGAATTAGAAAGGGGGGTTACTCAGGCAGACATCAAGTGCAGGCCCATTTTATTTTAGTATGGATAAACGTGTTATGTAACCTGCTGTTTGTGTGATTGTTTGATTTTTGCCTGTTGGTCAGTACAGCACAATGTTATGGGGTGTAATGAAATAATAGTAATATTGCAATTGTGTTGCTATCTTGAAACCCAGTACCCTTTTTTTTTTGATCCATCTTGTTTCTGTCCATAATTGAAAACAAAACAAACTCAATCGATAAAGCAAACGTGTTGCTTTTATTTGGATGCAGCTTCTCTTCTTTTCGTGTCCATGTCTCACTGTTATATCCCTCTTATTCCATGCTTGTTAAGCTATGCCTTTAGAATTCCTCTCTGGTTGCCCAGTGGTTTCCATAGTAACTCTCCAGTTGCCATATACTCATTGGTTGATGATTTATGTAGGTAGCCATTCATAGAACAGTTTGAATAATAGCCACATGATGGTGATACAGTTTTTTTTAACCCTCTCCTAGCATAGATGTCTGTTTACACAACTAAGCATACATGTGCAAGAACAGAAGAATATGACTAGCATTTAGCATAAAAAAAAAAAATTGTTTAAGATATCTTAACCCCTTAGTGACACAAGACCTTTTGACCTTGTCTTTCCCTTGGTGACAAGGACTTTTTTTTTACATTTCTGGGGTGTTTGTGTTTAGCTGTCATTTTCTTCTTCCTCACATACTGTACCCACACAAATTATATGTTGTTTTTATTGTCATAAGAAAGGCTTTCTTAGATACCATTATGTTCATCATATCTCATAATTTACTACATAAAAAGCCATAAAATATGATGAAAAAAAACACACACCCCCACTTTTTCTCACTTTGACCTAAAAAATAATCTACACAAATACAATCATAAAAAAACACCCCATCTAAATAGTTTCTAAATTTTGTCCCGAGTTCAGAAATATGCTTCTTCCCATGTTTTTCTTCAGTTTTTTTAATGTTATAGGGCAAAAACCAAAAATAGTGTTTTTTTCCTACAGTGACCTTTTGACCCCAACCTGAACCATAAATTTAACCCCAACTCTAACCTTTATACTAACCCTTAATATATTCTAATTTTAATTCCATTGCTAACCCTAATTTAATTGTAACCCTAACTACTATTCTAACCCTAACCCTAGATTTTAGCTAATTGTCTTTTCCGTTCTGACGCTCTAGCCACTAGAGGGCAGCAGCCATATTGGAGGAGCGTGCTGCGTGGAGCGATCGTGTGTGCCTAATGCGGAAACCACACGTTCCACCGCTGGATGTGTCAGGCACATACATTGTCGGCAACGGAGTTGCCGGCTGGACATGCCTGACACGTCCATTGTCGCGAAGGTGTTAATGTGTACAATGGTTATTTGCTGACACCTTAAACCTTTCCGAAGAAATACAATAAGCCATAAAGGTATTGATTGATTGATGTATAAAGCAGGGCTTGACAAACTTAATTTAGTTTTAGGAGCCAGCAAAAAAAATTTAGGAGCCAGACAATGGCACATCACCAAAGCTACATGCACGGAGACAGTTGTATATATACACACACACAGCCAGTTACATACACACACATCACATACATCCACACACACATAACATACACACACATCACATACACAGTCAGTTACATGCACAAACACACATTACATATACAGTCAGTTACATACACATACATACACATACATACATACACACACACAGCCAGTTACATACATACATACACACACACAGCCAGTTACATACATACATACACACATCACATAGACAGCTAGTTACATACAAACACATCACATACACAGCCAGTTACATACACACATATCACATACCTACACACACCACATACACAGCCAGTTATATACATACATATACACACACGCATCACATACACAGCCAGTTACAAACACACGCACAAGTTTTTTTTTTTTTTTAAGAAAAAAATAATTTCTTACGGTGTTCTCCCTCCCTGCTACTTTACCTCATTGCAGGGGAGGGGAACATTTCTGCTGCGGCCGGATCTTCATTCAGCTTCCTGCTGAGTGCCGGTGTTCTGATAAATTTCTTGAGTGAATTAACTCATCACGCACCACAGCACATGTGCACAAAGTTACAGCTGTCATTCAGCCATAACTTTGCCAGAAGAGAGCATTCATGAGGGATGCACACCACCTCATTTCAGTGACATGCTACGCTAGTAAGTGGAAGTCAGACATGGGGGACAGAGGGGGACACACGGTAGCCTACGGAGGTGATCGCAAGTCCCATCAAGATGAGGCAGCCCCCCCGTGTGTCCCCCTCTGTGCCCCGTGTCTGGCTAGCGTAGCATGTCACTGATAGAAGTTTTAGCAACTATACAGTGATTGCTACGCTAATAAGTGACAATAATAAGTAATACAGAATCAGATCAGAATAAAATTAGGCTTAGGGTTGGCTTAAGGGTTGGAGTTTGCGTTTCATTTAGGGTCAAGATTGGGGTCACAAGGTCACTTTATGAGACTTTCAGTTATTATACGATGTGCAGAAAATAGCAGAAAAACATGTAACATGGCATATTTCTAAACTCAGTACAAAATTTAGAAACCATTTAGACAGGGTCTAAAGAAAGCCCTCCTTATGGTGATAAAAACAATATATAATTTGCATGGGTACAGTAAATGAGAAAGAATAAAATTACAGCTAAACACAAACACTGCAGAAGTGTTAAAACAGCCCATGTTGCCAAGGGAACGTAAAAAATGAATGTCACTAAGGGGTTAAAGGATCTGCTGCTAATGTCTTGGTGCCAGAGACCACAGCACACCTTCAGAGGTCATAATAGAGTTCATGCCTCGACCGGTCATGGCTGTTTGGCGACAAAAGGGGATCTACACAATATTAGGCAGGTGAACATTATGTTATGGCTGATCGGTGTGTGTGTGTGTATGTATGTGTGTATATATATATATATATATATATATATATATATATATATATATATAATCTTGATAAAGGAGCCAGAGAAAGATCAGAATTTGATACAAATTTTGTTAAGTTTTTTGCTACATGGTATCAGTGATGCAAAACTGTACAATAAAGACATAATCTTAAATTAGAGAGCCAAAAGGTTTAAAAACAATAACTTTACTGAGAGAGTACGGGGATGCATGGAATAGCCTTGCAGTGGAATTGATAGATGTTAAGACAGTGACCATGTGTGGCTTAAGCATAAGGCCGGAGACTACTAATAATATTTAGAAAATTGGGCAGATAAAATGGGCCAAATTGTTCTAATCCGCTGACACATTCTAAGGAGATCTCCTTGATAAGAATACTTAAAAGGCTATATTGCTACCTTCTAATTTTGCACAAATTAAAAATGTGTGTTTTTTTTCCCCATCTATAGGGTCTACTCAGGTAAAATCGGAGCTCTGAGTTTCGGACCACTTCAGTGATCCGAGTATACATAAATCTACACAAACACTGCAGAAGTGTGAAAACAGCCATTGCCACGAAGGGTATGACATTTTAAAACAGTCTGGTCTCTAGGGAGTTGAAAAGTATTCTGCGTGCCAGGAGCCAGATTGTAGTCGCCTTGGCGACCAGTATTTGTCAAGCCCTGGTCTAAACACATTTATCCACTACTTATGCCAATGCCTTTTTTTCATCCCAGAGCATGTGAAAAGAAGTGATTTAATTAAACTAATTACCTTCTTTGCATTGAAAAGTTTTGTGTCTTATTTCACTATAAACCCTGAATATCTATACATTCTTAGGAGGCATGTGAAATATTACATAAGTGTATTTAAAGGACATTGTTTGTATTATGATAAATACAAATACGCAGGAAAGTAGTAGCAAGGAAGTCCTTCAGTAGCATCCATCAGGATGGTTACATTGAGATTAAACAAAGAACAATCCATGCTAAAGGTCATTAATCTGTATGAGGTGTACAGTTATTTTTTGCAGCTTAAATCATTCATATACTCAAGGTCAGAAACTTTTAAGATATTAAAAAATGTTTTTTTCCATAACAGACTCAACAATTTGTTGTTGGTTAAACAGTGTATTATGGGCAGAGCAAAACTGTTAATGTTAGCCATTAGTACTATGCTTTGCTCTGGTAAGGTAGACATATTTGGGGTTATTCATGCAGAGCAGTTTTGAAATAGTGCCGATTTCTTCACTTTTCAAACTTTAATGCAGAATTGATCGTTCTACATAACCCCACTAAATTTGACAAAAAGTACTAATTAATTGTCTCACGTATTATATTAATTTTTCACCCTGGTCTAAAACAGCAAAGTTTATTTGGTAAGTGGCATTGTCTAGAATAGATTCTTACTTATCCCATGTATGCTTAAATTCCCATGAAACAGATACATTTTGAAGGATCATGTAAGTTTTGGGTGATACTCTTAGTTGGAATCAAGAGATTTCACCTTGCTCACTCATTCCATTGTCCTGTTTATATAAATATATGCAATTATCCATGAGAGTATTTACATCCTGCATATTTGGTCTTGTTTTATCCACTTCATGATAAGCCCATGCTCTTTTTGTTATTTTATTTAGCAGTGAAGCAGGATTAATCTGTGTTCTTTGTCTCCTTCAGACCATTGGCCCTTAATGTGAATATACAGAAAATTTCCTCCTAATTGCCATAGCCATGCTATAGGTTTTCATTGTTGTAAGTCAGCATGATAACTAGTAACAAATCTTATTGTGACATCTCTTGCCTTGGAATATCTGCAAGTCTGTTTGTGCAAATGGTCTGTTTTGTGCAAATGGAAACATACAGTAATGTTTAAGAACCATCAGATGGCCAGCTGGCTTTAATTGTTATTACATCTTCGGTCAACTTTACAGTTGGCAAATAGGTTTGTACTGTAGATTTCTACCACTTATTCTCTATCCATAGATCCAATTAATATGCTGGTGTTCAAACATAAATCTTACATACATCTATGATAGGAAATCCCTCTTGTGGACATATCTGTGTCCATCCAGTCTTTTTAAAAAACAAATCATATATATTTCAAATATTGTCCTAAAGCACAGGCTAATTTTAATGCTTGAAATTATTAGAAAATGTATACTGTTTTTTTAATATGTGAATGTGTGTGTGTGGGGGGGAAAACAAATGGGGGGGGGGAGAGAACAGAGATTGGGGAGAGGATGGGAGGGAGAAAACAGAAATGGGAGAAGATAACAGATGGGGGAGAGGGAGAACAGAGATATGGGGAGAGGGATGCAAGATTATGGATATGGGGGGAAATTGGGGTGGGGGGGGGGGACCAAAAAGCATTTTCGCCTGTGTATCAAAAAATCCCTCCACCGGCACTGATTACCCCCACAAAGTCTACAAATATTTGTCAAAGCCATGCATTATATATGAACCCTAGTAATTGCCTAGTAGCACTTAATGTCTTCTCTCTGGTAAATCACAAGAGGGCACAATTGTACATGCCTTCAAATACATTTACCAGGCATAGCCATTTTATCTTCCCGCTCCCAGGGTGCATTTTGAGCAAAAGCAACTAGAAAATACACCTACAGGTTTGTTTGCAGCAATTACAAGACAGTCTCTGTTGTCCTTTTTCAGGGCTCACTTTTTTTTATTAAAGGGACTCAGTCTGTTCAAAATTGCTTATAATGTGAAAAAATGGTCTACACCAGGAGTGGCCAAACTTGCTTCAGATGTTTGAAAGCTGCAATGTTACATATATTTTACATACATACTCTTTTTACATATTTTTTTATTTAAATATTAACGCCTTCCTCACACATGATGTGCCTAGCCATTCATGTATTTAAATACCTGTCGCAGGCGATCAATAATCGCCTCTAGTGATCAAACGGTGTTGCCGTACTGAAAATGCCCCTCTGGCGTACACGTACAAGCAATTGTATGCACCATACCAGCAGAGCAGCACCATACCTGAAATGGCACTGCCCTGTTGTGGGCAAGTGCTTCAGAAGCAGTTAATCATCACTTCAGTCACTGAAGTTGCTAGACTGGTCCGAAGGGAGAAAAGAGGGGAGAAGCAAGGGAACAATACAAATCTTATAATTATTTCCATATAAACACACATAGTGTACATAATTTGGATTCTTACTTATAATTAGTTCTTACTGTTAAATATTTTTTTTATTAAACATCCAATTCTGTAACTTATCATGTTTACTTAATAAAATAAATAAAACAATACGTTTAGGGGAAACAAGAAAAGTAAGAGAAGAAAATGAGAAAAACTGTATTATCCTTGTTGTGAGATAAGTAGGTGACCTTATCCTGTAATAATGGCTGAATCAAAGAGTCCTCAATGTAGATGCACCATATATTCCTATATTTAGTGTGTTGGTCTTCAGAATGCAAAAAACAATTCTTCTAGTGTTTTTTTCCCCACAACTTGTAAAATCCATTATTTCAAGAATGGGGACATGGGCTCTTTCCAGTGTATTGGTATCAAGACCTTCACAGCATTTATTAGCTGATGTACCAATGATTATTTATAACTTGAGATGAGTCGGGTAGTGTGGTGAATCAGGTAAGAATAGTGTGGTTTGTCTGTACATTTTGTTCATAGTAGCATGGATTTGTGATCTTTGGGCAGATATGTAATACTATACCTGGGGCCTATCCGCATCAGGTATATAGATTGTAACATTGTTAAAAAGATGGTTGGATATTAATAAGGCTGTTCTGGAGTAGCTATAGCAGTCTGTACATTGGATTGATTCTTCTGAACCACAAGATGTATTGTGGAGTCCATTGTTGTAGATCTTTTTGCAATACCATTATGAATGGGGGTAAATTATGGTGATATCAGGTGGACAAAATAGGTAAGTATAATACAATCTCAGAGCTTATATAAGTACACATTTGTAAAATAATGCTATATATTTTAAGGAGCAAACTTTCTTTTGTCCCTCTGCCAAGGTTATTGTTATCTTTTAACAGGCTTTGTGTGTGAATATTATTGGACCTTAGCTATTTTGTGGGGCTATTCATAATATATCTGTATCACATGTGTGGTCCTTCTTGTATTCCGTGATATTACACATGTAAGGTATCATTTGTACGTAACTCCTATTGCTCGTCTGTCTTCCCTCCCTCTGACACTTGTGCATGACGTCATACCCAGAGCAGAGGCGGGACTATGAGCACTGCACTCTGACGAGGAACTTATTCCCCGATGGTTCTTTAATACACATACGGCTGGAGGTGTGGTCACCACTGAAGATCTCATACGGGCCACCTCTCCATGTCCATAGGTATTTCTAAACTCAGGACCAATATTAGAATCTCTTTAGCAGGGTTTTTTCATTAGCTTTTGTAGCTTACGAAAAGATTTTTCAAATCCAAGTCAGGAAAAAAGGGGTTTTTTTAAATTTTTCACTATATTTTACTATTTTTTTCATAATACAAAAAAAAAAAAAAGAAAATAATGGCATTTTGTGGGTACAGCAAATGACAAAGAATAATTTTACAGCTAAACACAAACACCTCAGAAGAGTTAAAACAGCCCTGGTCACTAATGCACAACATTCCAAAAACACACACACACACACACACACACACACACACACACACACACACACTGTTTACCCTCAACACCCTAACTTTAATTTCAGGGTAGCATGGGAACTAAAGGCCGTGCTTTTTCTGTCACTGGCCTGATGCTGTCACTGTTGACGTTTATTCAGAAGGGAGCAGAGATCACACTGTACTGGGAGTCAGTCTTCCCCAGCTGAGTATGGGTGTGAGACTTGGAATGCACTTGCAAAGAATATGTTGGACAGGAAGGCAATGTGTCACCATAGTTTATGTGGAGGTTCATGGTTGAATTAGTTGAATTAATTGTAAGCCTGTTCAAAGAAGTGTATTTATGTGAGCTACTAAAAGTTTATGGTAAGGAGCACACTGAGAAAATTTACATTTTGCAGGCTCTCTACTGTTGATAAGACTTCATATCATGTGATATTTTAAGTTTGAAAAAATTGGGACTCACTAGAAGATCAGTATTTTTGTACTTGATTCTGAAGAAAATTTTCTGATGTCTGCATTAATACAGGGCACATGGATTCTACATAAGTATGTATACTTCCCCATCTTAACTGGCAGCATGTGAAATTCCACATGTGTTTGATACTAACTAGCTCTGACTAATCTGACAATTGCTAAGTTAAATAACAAAAAAAAATCCCATTTCCTCTAAATAAGGTATGCTCTTACTACTTACCTTTTGGTCTGTGTGTTTCTGACTGTTGTACCTACCTTAGAATTGCCAGCAGGACCAGCGTCTTCTGTCTGCTTCAGAGCTGCAATTTCATGCTTCTCCTCTCAGGAGGCATGCTCCCTCCTGAAAGGCTGGATTTCTCTGACATCACTTGTGACTGCTGCCCAGCTACCTGATAAAGTGTTACTGTTTATTGCAGCTCCTATTATGACATAGCAAGCTTTGAGCCAAAGTTGCAGTCCTCAACTTTGAATGTCAATGATAGTAAGTGGTGTTTTCAGCAACAGGGTAAATAGATCATCCCCACTTTTTCCTTGCAAAAGACGAGGAATGCACATCCTATCCTGCTTAGCCCATGATAGGAGGCTCATGAAATGCATATATTGAAAATCATAATTTACAGAACATTAAATTTAAATGATGTTTAAAAAAAGGATTTGTATTTATTTTTTGCCTTTGCTCCCTTTCTAATATATTTTCCACACAATAGAGAAGGCAAAAGAGAGAATATGTTCTGGTGAATAAATTAGGGCCAGTAGAAGGCAAAAGAGAGAATATATTAGGGCCAGTAAACGTAAAGAAATAACTCCGTACACAAATACAGGGAACCAAATTACATATGAGCTGATGCATGCAACAGATTTGTTTTAAAAATGAGCATCTTTCACTACTGCCGCACCAACAGCCTCCACATATGACTTTGTGTACCTCTCACTGTAAATGCAGCCTAACCCTAGGAATAGAGCCAACAATAGTGTAACTGTTTCTTTAAGGATTAAATGAAGTGAAAGAATAAAGCATTTTGTCTTTTATACTATTGCTATAACAAGAGAGCATATTTTGAAATGAGAGGATTGAGCACTGAGCAGTAAAATGTTAAAGTACTGTTGTAAAGAAAGGGTGGTAGATACCTCGAAAAAACATTGTGGCTGAGATGATGTGGACATACATAGTTAAGGAATGTAAATGTATTTAAAGCTATTCTATTCTGAAGTAAAACCTATTTAAATAGAAAGGACACTGTGCATACAGGATTGCCTAGCTAAATGTGCTGATAGATGTACTTGGCTTAAAAAGCATAGTTTAGCAATGCAGTAGCGAAGTTGTGCTTGAGTGGAATTGGGAGTTTTTGAAAACGCTGTGCACAAACTGCTATGGAATTTATTCATGGAAATGGGAATTAGGGGGAATTAAGAAGTGAATTGCACGCTTAAGACCAATGTAGCTGAGTTGGAAAAATTCCCCCATTCAGCTGTGTCAAACTCTGTCTCAAACTCTGTCTCAATTGTGCAATTCCTTTCTCAGTCCCCTACAATTCACTCTTTCATGAATAAAGCCCATGCTTTTCTGTATAGTGGAGAAAATGCTGTATGTGGAGCTGTGCTTCATGATAACTTGCACAAATACACATCTGTTCATATGTATCAATGACTAGTCTGTATTTCTTCCATACACTATTTTGCGGAATCCAAATCGTTATATATAATGACAATCAGCAGGATTCAAACGAGTTGGTTATGAAAAGGTTAAGTCACAGTGGTGTAAGGTAGTGACTTAGCTAAGGCCTTCTGAGACCATCTCATGCAAGTGCTAAATGTCACATGTGATAGAAAAGGGAAGGAAGACCCCTATAGGGCAGCAGAGGGTGTTTACTGCAGAAAGAAAACAAGTCTTGTCTCCTCTTTATGACAGAATACTGTGCATAAGACTTGCAGACTTTATGTGCATAAGGTGGACACAAGAGGTAGGTTCCTCTAATGCATGTTTATTATACGTGTCATTGAAATAGATATACCTGTGTGTGTATGTTTTTGTGTGTGTGTGTATATATATATATATATATATATATATATATATATATATATATAGTACATATCAATTTCTATATAGTGGGTTAGTGGCTGATGTCTATGTCTGTACTGTCTGTATATTTGAACAGATATCACTGGTGCAAGACAATCTCACATATGTCTATATAAAGAACATCTACAACCAATTTAAGAACGAAGAGGTCTTTGCACCAGTTTCTTATATACACACATATATGTTTTTGTCATTATATAATGTGTTCCTGTATTTCAATGATAGATGCTTTACATGTCACTGTTGTCTGCATTTTAAGAGCACACAAGATACATGTTGGGCAGTTTTGTGTCTTAGATAAGAGTATTTTTCACCTTAAGGGGGCAGTATACTAGCGTGTAAAGAATCAGTGAAGCATATCTTTTGCTATTTTGCACAATCTTTAACATTTTTTGCAGCATATCTCATAGATATGCTGCTAGGGCCCTTGCCTCCTTGTTAAGCCCTGATGTCATGGTATTCATTTATCCATTTAAAAAAAAGAGTTTAACTAACCCTTTAAAGCGGAAAGGTAATTTTTATATTTTGGACCTTAGCCTGGAATAAAAAACAAAAAGTGTACAATGTAAATCTCCTTTTCCATGGACAGGGCAGGGCTATTTGATGACTGCCACTGCAACAGATGTGGAATATTACTCCCATTATGCTCAGCTAGCATATAGCAGATATGGTTGTTTCTTATTCCTGCTTCAGTGAGGTACATAATGTTATTCTAGAAGCCAACAGAATTCATAGTGTGTGTTGTATATCTGCTGAGGTTAACCTGAAAGCTGTACTGATAACATGGCAGTCTGAAGGATGTGTTGGGATAAATGGATATCCGCTGTTATGTGTGAGTTTATGTTTAGCGTGGGAATGCGAGGGAGTGGAGCAGACTCTAGTGTATTTGCCCGATATGATATTTAACAGAGTAAAACAAGTAACACATGATAAAGAGATTTATTTGTGCATTTGTAAAAAGAAATAACCGCACACATCAAAGATTTTGGGGGTTATGGATCAACACGGTGCACACGCAGAAAGCACCAAATACTGCACTATCGATGCATGCGCCTATTTATGAATAAGAGTCTGTGCCACCTCCTCCGGTATCACAATACCAGATTGCGCTAACACAGCCCATGTATAAGGGAATCAGGAGCTGAAAAGCACCCGATTAAACTCGAAAAAATTCTCCTCCAAACACTGGCAGAGGTTCTTTCCCCTGCACTGAAAGGTGTAGGGATTTATATTAAAAGAAAAAAAAAAAGACATAATAGCTGTTATAGATAATGACCAGCGATTGAGCATTTATTTTCACTTCCCAACACTTTTCAGTGTGGGACTTTTTAAGCATTACCGCCATTGTGTATTGCTCCAAATTCACTGCCTACTAAATTCAATACTGAATTCATTTGCCTGTTATTCTTTAAGGATGTGGAGGAGGAGAAAGGTCATCTAAACATCAGTTTAGCTTAAGACCTCCATATTTAGTAGAAATTCTGCAAGAACAATGTTGATAATTTTTTTCTCGATTGGGAAACACTGTAAAGAAGCTAGTGCAATATGAGTTTCTTTTTCAGCGAAAGAATTACAGCTCTTGAACCTAACTGAACTTCATAGTAGCAGAAGAAGGTCACCAAGTTTCACCTTGCACAATGTATAGTTGAATAGGAAAAATTAAATGTTCAGTCACCTCAATAATAGAAAGATGCATGCCTCACAATGGTCAAGAACATGTGTTCCATTCAAGGTTGATTTTGAAAAAGCTAAATAACTTAGTGATCAGAAAGTGATCATTGATTGATTCTGACACTTATTTAGATACAGAACATAGATGTATGTCCTGTTTCGTTAAGGGGATAAAGTTGACACTTTAAAAAAACAAATACATTTATGTGTTTTTGTTTTTCAGTTTTTGCCGTACATGGAAACATACCTTTTTCTTATGGGTATCCCTGAAGCTAAAAATGTTAAGGTGAACTAGCCCAGGGCCTGACAAATTTAATTTACTATTAGGAGCCAGCAAAAAAATCTAGGAGCCAGACAACTGCACATTCACACAACCATACACACACACACACAGAGACAGTCAGTCAGTCACATCCATACAGAGACAGTCAGTCACATCTATACAGAGACAGTCAGTCACATCTATACAGAGACAGTCAGTCACATCCATACAGAGACAGTCAGTCACATCCATACAGAGACAGTCAGTCACATCCATACAGAGACAGTCACATCCATACAGAGACAGTCAGTAACATTCACACAGAGACAGCCAGTAACATTCACACAGAGACAGTCAGTAACATTCACACAGAGACAGCCAGTCACATCCATACAGAGACAGTCAGTCACATCCATACACATACAGATACAGTCAGTCACATACACACTTAGCCGCACACACGCACACACACACGCACACACACACACACACACACACACACACACACACACACACACATACATACTTAGCCACACACATACACACACATAAGCGTGTGTATGCCAAGGGATTACTACTGCAGCTTGGACCATGCCTGCTACTGTTGAGGGGTGGGATGTCACGTGACACCCACCGATCCTACACTACAGTGCGAGGGGGTGGAGCAGGAAGCGTACACTCTGCTTACAATCGCGCTGCGATGGTAAAATACTTTTTTTTTTTAAATTAATCGCAGGACGGGGAGCGCCATGTGCTGATGATCCTACCCAGGCGTCAGGTACAATTTCCTAGTCGCCATGGCGACCGGGCTTTGTCGAGCCCTGAACTAGCCTATTGCAAACAACAGCAGGCAAAGGCTAGAACGGGAAACGTTTAACGATATTAGTGAGGAATGCTCACAAGTTAAAAAAAAAATGCCTGATCTTAGGAAAAACCAGGATGTGAAATGTGTACTGAGTCTAGTTGCAGGGAAGAATGAGACAGACACCTGGACCATAATGCTGCTGTAGAAAGGTATCCAGTTATCAGGTGCAAGTGGCCACCTGTACTCAAGTATTACAGGATATGCTTGAATAAAGGACAAGCAAAAATGCCCCTCGTCTTACGTTCAAGGTTTGTCACCGGAGGATGTCAGTGTGTATCATTTAGACATCCACTGGCTGCCCCCACTAGCCACCAGGGAGGCTCAGTCTGGGGGAGGGAGTGGCATCAATTGGGCAAGTCTTGGGGGAGAGAACGGGGGAGAGGCATCAATTGGGTAAGTTGGGGTGAGGAAAGGGGGAGAGGCATTAATTGGGCAAGTCTGAGTGGGGAGAGGCAGCAATGGGCAAGTCTGGGGGAGGGAGGGGTAGAGGTAGCATTGGGCAAGTCTGGGGGGGAGGCAGCATTGGGTAAGGCTGGGTAGGGAGGGGGAGGCAGGACTGGTTAAATCTGGGGGTTAGGGGCAGCATTGGCTATGTCTGGGGGGCAGATGGGAAAATAAAAGGAAATAAAAACAAGAAATGCATTTTTTGTACATCATAATTTTTATTAAATATGAAAAAGCTATTTGAATATATACAAGTTAAACTTTTTTCCTATAGGATCGTCTTATATTCAGGCTTTTAATTTTTTTCCTAAAGGAATATCCAAAGTTTAGGGGGTCGTCTTATATTCGAGCAAGTGCACAAAGTCTAGACACCTCTAGGTATTTCCTTGCAGCTACTTAAAATTGTAGGAAACTATACTACTGTCACCCAACCATATCCCCAGATTTCACCCAAAACAGTATGGAAAGAGATGTTACTAGTTAGTGCTGAATGTGAAAACAATCTGGTAGAAATCTCAGTGTATATATTAATCATTATCATAAAGACATAATTTAAAAAAACATTTTAATAACTTCAAAATTCATACATGATGGGAGAGAAGAAAATATTTGCATATTCTTGGGATCAAGAGTTCTTTCTGGGTTAAATAAGGAAAAACAAATAGATTAAACATTCTTGTATACATTTTACAGATGTAGATCAGTGGGCAACAAAGAATTCCTTCTTACAGCTTAGTATAAATATAAACACACACCAGTTTGTGGAAACCGTGCAGTGAGACTGCATCAGACACCATCCGTGCCACAAAGCAATTCATTTGCCTGTTATCCTTAAAGGATGTGGAGGAGGAGAAAGGTCATCTAAAAATCAGTTTAGCTTAAGAGCTTCATATTTAGTAGAAATTCTGCAAGAACAGAATTAGGAAACACTGCAAAGAAGCTAGTGCATAGTTTTTTTTGTTTTATTTTTACGAATGTTGTGCAAGCTAGTTTGGCTTCTTCTAGTTCATGGTTGGCTACACAGTGGTTACCTAGTCCATTAAATTCACCACTACCACCATTTAATGATCCCGAACTTTTTAAATAAACCCCCTTGTAATAGTTTAATATGTTCTTGAGTATTTTTTTTCTCCATATTGACACAAATAAGTAGAACATCATGGAAGACACTCCCAAATTGGCATTATTCCATAGGCAGACTATGAGTTCCTCTCCATTCTCTAATGAGTTTATTTTACACACTACTGTCTCACGTGTAAATATGTCATGACGTATGTTAGAGTAATACACGGATGTTAAGAGTGACAGATACAGACTCACAAAATTACCTTGACATTTCAATCTTGTACAAAAAGCGAGGAAATGAAACTTAAAATATGACACTTGGTAGTACTGTTAATGTGGTTCTTGCATGGTCTGCTTACGAGTTACCTGGGAAGGTGTTTGAATTTAGGGAGAATTATAAATAGTTAGTGTATATGCCATAGTGAGTTGGGGGTTATATCTGATAACAGGGACAACATCTAATATGGTTATATGAGGATGAGCATCTCCAAGTAAATGAGGTTTTAGAACACAACAATAGATTGCATTAGTAAGGCAGTGTTTACTAGGATAGATGATTTGAATAGCTTGTTGTTATGTACTTCATTAAGTCCAGATGAATGCTGATATTTGTCATTTTACATTTTTCATTACTTCAATGGTAATTAAGATTACAAATACTTTTTAGACACATTTAGTTTTCAATGACAGTACTTATTAAGCCTTGTAAAGTTACACACGGCAGTGCATGATGGTGGAGTTGAGTTTTCTGGAAGTGGAAGGGTTAAGGGGATGTTGACAGAAGAGAGAGAGGGACTGTTTTAAATCCCAGTGGAGACTTCCACAGGAAATTAACTCTCCATCCTGCAGTTAAATCTGACCCTTTGGCTTTAGTTCAAACTGTTACCCATGTGAACACCATAGAGTGTTTGTCTGTTTTTAGCTGGGCAGATTCACAACCAAGAGGACTGTGCTTCTAGGAACAAGCTGGGACCAGAGGCTACACCCCCTGAACAACTTATTTCCGAGTGTTCTGTCAGAGACACACAGACGGCTGGGATATACAGACCTTCTAGAGAGAACAGCAAAGCCTGGATTGACATGCTTCTGTGATTTGATTGCTTATCCACCCTTTGAGAATGGATTATCAATCCCGCACACAAATCATCCTGCAGTATCCATGCCTGGAAATTCATAGCACCGGAGAGAACTTGCAAGCCTGTCTCTTGGCTCCAAAGCTGTACCAGTAAATATGGACTGGATCTGACAAACATAAGGCTGGTTACTATTGCACTAGGCCATTCTATGGCACTTCGGTCATTTTTCCTGCTGGTCTGCTGTCACCACATACTTGGAAGAAGTAATGATAACTTCTAGATTCGGATAACTGACCATTTAGACAGGAAACTGCACCATTAGAGTGCACATCACCGACCAGTGCTGGATAAACAAAAATGACCTGTGTACAGTTATAATGGAAGCTTGGTATACTAATTCCAGAACCTGTGTACACTAAATGGCAAAAGTCTATGTTCTCATTTATAACTGTTTCTTAGTTTCGAATTAGCAGTGATTATTGAATAGGTGGTTTAATCCGCAGTCTTATATTGAATACTGTAAACCGCATATTGTTGAGTAAGATTTGTTTGTACCTAAATTGCCTGTCTTTAATTTAGTCTGGATGTTTTGACAGGCCCAGACTAAAAAAAAACGAAAAACTTTTCTTGAGTAACCTGGTTAAACCCTAATCACTCAGAGGAAGAGCTGAGGCATCACAGAATCCTAGCAATATTTCCCTGGAAAATTATTTACTTAAATATCTGCTTTTTATTACAAAACATATTTTTATACTGCTTGAACATTTTTAATTCATAAATTTGATTTTTTTAAAAATAGATACCCAGTTAAAAAAAACCTGCCGCGTGTCAAGGTTCTGCTTGTTTTTTGAGAATTTAGAGAATATAACACCAAATCACAAACAATGTCAGGGCATACATGCACACATAATCTATATATTTTCCTTTAAGCAAGAGACACAGGCGGTGTCTTTTTCTGGTCCTGAAGTACTCCTCTCTTTATGCTCCATCCCACTAAGGATATGGTTTATTCCATCAACATAGCATCTCATTACAAGAAGCAGAAGTGGAAATTGTGGTATGTCAGTTACTGGCATGCAGTTACCCCAGCTCCGCTGTGTACCATTGGATCCTGGGGGAAAACAACCTGTTTTGATTCGGACTGATTATTATTTTTGCTGTTGTGGATTTAAGTGCTGCAGAGATGAAGCGTTTACAAGCATGGAAGAATTCTATTCCCTTTCTGTCACACTTTAAAATCTATAAAGTAAGTACAGATGAGTATCTAAGATGAACTAGTTATGTTTGAGTTGAATGCATTTGATTTGCAATCCAGGGGGCAAAATTCTATAAGTAGAACAATCAGCCAAAGTTGGTTTCCACGGCAATTGCTCACTTTTAGAACTTTGGCCCAGGAAAACTCTACATAGATAAAAAAAAAAAGTGCTTGGTTTATATGATTTGTCAAAATCGCTTTTGTTTGATAAATGTTCCTAGAAGAAAGCTGTTTTGCATACATTCAGTCAGAGTTTTGTGTAGGTAAATACTGTGAAGGAGTTTAAGCATGCATGGCATAGGCACAAGGCTATCGTAGATATTAGCTAGGGCGAGGGACTAATGAAAGTATTTAGAAAATTGGGCAGACAAGATGGACCGAATGGTGCTTATCTTCCGACACATTCTATGTTACTATACAATTGCTGTATATATATTTTTTATTTGTTGGTAATCAGTTGGTGTTACAAGTACTAGTTGCAAATATATATATATATATATATATATATATATATATATATATATATATATATATATATATATATATATATATATATATATATATATATATATTGGGGGTTTTATGTGGGGGGGGAAAATGCATCAATTAACTGTAGTTGATAAAACATCTATTTTTATATTTCAAAACCGCATTACAGTTTAAATTTGAGGCAGTGGTAACTATAAATTAAACATTGTCCATTTATTTAGGGCCTTTTTATACAAAGATTTTACATAAAAAAATGTACTTGATGTTTTTTATTCTATTTCATAATGATAAAACCCATCTTAGGAAATAATGCTGCAGAATGTGTGGAAGATTTCTTGTGGTTTGGGGCCTCTGTGTAACAGGTGTTTGTGTTATTTGTTAGCATTCTAATATACTGCAGGCAGTACTCATGGGCCCTGTCAGGCCAGTGGATAGTGCCAGAAATTCCTATTATGTCATGTAACAAAACAACATGCAGCACAGAAAGCGCCTACTCAGTCATCTCTCCATTCATTTCAAACCGTGTTCTGCACAGCAAATTGGTGTGCTTTAAGCCCATTAACCTGGAGAATCCACTTTTGTGCTCATTATGCACTGCTGCCGTTGGCGCATTAAGCATTATTGATTTTAAATCCTCTTCACAATTCACTGCAGTCCTTAATGTAATTAATAAAATAAAAACATGGCTAAAGCAACTATCTAAATAACCCCATTGTATAAAGTATACTAAATAGTCAATAGTCAAAAAGACAATAGTTTCATTTCAAAAAGGCCTGGAAAAGAAATATATCAATTATACATTTAGTACACTGACAATTAATCAAGAGTTTGTCTTTCTTAATTAACCATCTTGGTCATTGTAAGGGGGTCTTGGATTATCCAGACTTTGTTGGACTATCCTTTAGTGTGGTATGAGCGTTAAATCAATTTGAACAATGATGTATCCCGTTTTGTGGTTGAACTGCCCAAAGCTTCTATTGTATTACTTTATAAAAGTAGTAATTCCTGGCCCTCAGCCTAAGCTTTTGCATGGGATGTTGCTCACCACATTAAAAACTTGGATAACACTGAGTTTGCAATGTAGCATCTTGGTCATAGGGTCTATTCATCCTAAGTTTGCAATGTAGCATCTTGGTCATAGGGTCTATTCATCCTAAGTTTGCAATGTAGCATCTTGGTCATGGGGTCTATTCATCCTGAGTTTGCAATGTAGCATCTTGGTCATGGGGTCTATTCATCCTGAGTTTGCAATGTAGCATCTTGGTCATGGGGTCTATTCATCCTGAGTTTGCAATGTAGCATCTTGGTCATGGGATCTATTCATCCTAAGTTTGCAATGTAGCATCTTGGTCATGGGGTCTATTCATCCTGAGTTTGCAATGTAGCATCTTGGTCATGGGGTCTATTCATCAAATGGTGGTTGCAAACTGTGCATGTCCAAACCTGGTGCTAGTAGAGGTCAGCTGGCCATGGATAATAATGTTTGTCCCAGCGCAATGTATGGTAAAGTTGGTGAGGTGAAATATTCACCTCACCTGCAACTCAACTTTTGGTAAATAATCTCACCCTGCTTACCATCTATGCTGAAAAAAATCTGTCTGTGATTGTTCTCATAGTATTGCCTCTAAATTAAATTTGAACTAGATAGTATAGTGTAATTTACCATAGATGACAGGCCTTTAGCATACCCCCCCCCCCCCCCCCCCAACTTTTTACTCTGGCGATTTGGGATGCTGGGGGGCGGAGCATAGGAGGCCAGTGTGTCAGTACTACAGCCCATTCGCCGTAGCACTATAATTGAAGCTGTCAGCACTACCGTTCATGTGCAGTAGGCATTCTACAGTGTCCCAGAGACTGGATAATGTGATCAGGACTGCAGGAAAAAGTGGGACAGAGGTAGAGCTTGTCAGAACAGTGGCATAGACCCCTCCCCAAATCTGGACTGTACCATGCCAAGCAAATAAACAAAAAAGTGGATATTGTTTTTAATATGCCTTTACTCATTACAGCAATTATATTTGGATGTGTCATGTTAAACTCACTTAGTTTGCCTCTATTTATCATCCACAAATGACCTTATTAAAACATTTTGTACCAACTATTAGTTTGTATTCAGTCCATTCCTTGGCTTAGGTCTTCCAGTGAGTGAATACAAAGCTTCTTGGCTCTGAATACACAACACGTGCTTCCAATCCGCTGCATCTTTTTTTTATTCACCATCCAAATACCATCACTAACAAACCACATTGTGGCCAGATCTTCTTGGGTTCTTTTTTTACAATGCCTGGAATGGAGTTGTTTGTTTAATTTCCATTTGGAAAAATATTCTTTTAGCCATCAAATCTGTGTGAAATTAAGACATATCTGGCAGAATGTGTTGACGCACCAGAATAATGAACGATTAGATCAATGGTAATACGCCCTTATCCCCAGAAGTCGTGTTGTACACACTGTAGTGTAGAAATATATTGTCTGAATTATAATGGCTCATTTACATTTTTTCAGCGGTTAATTTTTTTGTTTTTTAAATAAAATTTGTAGTCTATTGATTGCTATGTTGTTTAGAGTATTTTTATATATAGTATGCATAGTAGCTTTATTGATTTTAAAAATTGTGATATATATGTTTACTGGGCATTATTTTGTATTATAGTTTTAATAGAGCCAGGTTTGTTATACAGACTGTGCTCATTTATATGCATGTGTGGGTGTCTGATCTGTGCACTGTTAGGTTGCTTGTATTTAAGTACATAGGCATTACAATATAAAATTAACTGCAGAAGTTACTCTAATAGGAGTAAAACTCTACCACTTCCTATATATTGTGCATTTCCCTTTATAGCAAAGTGACTTTGGATGATGACATTTGTAGTTAAACACATAACCTCAGTTACAAGGGATTGTCTGTTTTGCCCAATATTGTATATGTGAGGTTGTAATTATTTGTTAAAGGGACCGTTTAGGTATCCAAACAACTTTGTTAAATGTTGACGGTGTCTGTAGTAAAGTTTAGGATGTCACATAAAGAGCAACCTCTGATAGCATATATTAAACCAAGAAGATACAGCTCTGGTATTAATAAAAATGATAATAAGTAAATAGATAATCATACAACCACAGGTAGCATATGCTGCAGTCCAGTATCTGGAAGAGAGGGCAGTGAAATGCTGATATCCTTGTCAGCTTTAACTATTCCTTGAAAAGCAGTCAAGAACATACTGCTGAATATTCACAGGGGAAATGTTTGTAAGGCAGTAGATGTAATGTTTATCTCAGAGGGATATTCTTATTTCCTCTGTTTTTCTTGAAGATAATTATATGCTGTTCCATACCATAGATTTTTTAATGGCATAGGAGCCACTATTCCCGGTCCACAGTAATCTGAAGTTTCATTATGATGTGAAAATTCTCACAGGATGTCAGATTCCCCAGGATGTGGCATGTAGGTTTCAGGGGAGCATGTAGCAAACAACTCTTCTTCCCTTGTTTGTTTCTCATTGAATGCTTCCCTTGTACTCCAGGTGAATATTTGGAAGGGGAGCAAATAAAGAAACGGATGCAAAGTGCTAAGTAGGGGATGTAAAGAGCATTCACAGAGGGAAAATAATAATTATACTGAAGAGCTTGCATTTCCTGCATTTTACCTCTCCACTAAGTACACTTTCTCTTGTCTTCTTTGCAGAGGTTGGGTAGTAGTAGTATGCATTCAGATGAAGGCTCAGAATGGCTTCTGGAGCTTCTGAGCGAGGTGCAGTTGCAGCAATACTTCCTGCGCATCCGCGATGACCTCAACATTACACGGCTCTCCCATTTCGACTACGTGAAGAATGAAGACTTGGAGAAGATTGGCATGGGCCGGCCCGGTGAGCAGAACAAAGACTTTAAAAAGTACTCACAGCAGATGACTTGGACTCAGCTCATCTAGTCTGTCAACTCTCCTAAACCATACATTCTGTCATTGAGTGTTCTTGTTTATTTATTTATTTTTGATTGTTTGACATGTAAATGGTCAGTGAAAGCATTTCACATGTAAGGAATTATCTATTCTTACAAATTATGTCTATCATTACCCTTTAACGTATTTACTTGTTTCTAAACAATATTGGTTTCCTGCAGTGCATTTTTTTTTAATTTAATGTGTATTTATTCAACTTAACTTATCCTACTGATAGATAAGCCTACCCAGTGTTTTTTGGAGAATACTGAGTACTCTGTCACCTAAATCATGACTTGACAAGTATTTGTAAACTTTAGGAGCCAAACAAACTAATTCAGGAGCCAGCCTGGTTATATTTAAGAGTCAGGGAAGATTCACTTTTATAGAGACCTAAATAAAAATTTAGTAAATCATAATGTTCAGTGGGTATTTTAAGACCCTTGGCTTCCTGTCTCCTGGACATTATTAAGTACTGACCTAAATACTATATTCAAAATGAATGTAGAACTTATTTATAAAATATGATACATATAATTGCAAGCAATTGAATGCACTGCAATTTGATTTAATTTTGCATGGGCTGTCTCTTATTCATAATATCGCCTTAGGACAGTTTATAATGGTGCCACAAAATGAAGAGACAGAAGAGTAATTTAAAATACATTTTCTCCTAATGTATGATTGAGCTTGCAATTCTACTGTAACAATGTCTAAATATTTCTGTATGCCTTATAATATGAATATGATTGAAATCATCTTGATTTTAAATGATTCATTTAAATCAAAATACCATTGTTTTAAAGAAAGTACATCTGTCAACTAATAATCTTGTACAATATATGTAGCCCTTACTTTCTGTGCTTGTCATAAAAGTTCTGTTCCTTAACTTGTGCCCCCCACCGTGATAGTAGATCACATTGACCAGTGCTGTTATCTGCACTGGAAAAAGAAACCTCCTGGGTTATACCCTGTTGGTCCTGTTATTTGAATAATTTAATATGTTTTGAGTACATTAGTGGAAGAGCTTTCCAGATTTTCAGTTTTCTATCAAAAGAAAATATAGCTGAATGCTGGTTTTAGAACATGGCAACGGATAGGCCTAGATTTCCAAGAATACTTTCAGCTAAGAGGATGTCAGGAAAGTATAGGAAGCCAATAGAGTTGTAAGCCAAAGATTGACACCCATACTCTAGATAGCCCTAGGCAAATAACACTCATTATCCAATGTTGCCTAAAACCTTCCTGTTTTAAAAGTCCCAAAGAGAAAATCATTTTTGAGAATTTTAAAACACAAAGTGTTCCATGTTTTAAATATACTGTTGGTGAGTGATCATGCATTAAACTTGTTTATGGAAAGGGAACTGCTGAACTAGGGTAAAGTCAAATTATCATAAGATATTGGGGACAACTGAGGTCCACAATATGAGCCTGGCTAATCAAATAGACAATGAAGGTGCATAACATTTAAGTGCTTTTGAATGTGTTCAAGGGAAAGACCACCATTTTGTTTTGAGAATCAGGTTTTCATTCATTTTGTATGCCTTATGACTGCAGACATTTACCTCCTTTCATTCTTTTGGTTTATTTGTAATTTCTCTCTTATTTCTTCTACTCTTTGCTTGCGGTGCCTGTTTAGCCACATGTGTTTTTATTTACGTAAAGCACTCTTTTTTTTCTTCTTTCTATTTTAAGCACAATGTGGATATTCATACATGCCGTCTTGGGTATTCCTGTTACTGTGGATTTTTGTTAGCCATCATGACATGTCATATTCCACATAAATACCAGAGGTTAATTTGAGTGTGTCATTTTTGAGGGTGTACTAATAATGAGAGGATTTCATGCCCTGTCTGCAATATTAAACCATATAGTATCATTTTAAAGCAGATAAGATACTTGTTCAATAAGGCATGAATTTGAACAGAATGGTTCAAAATGATCAAATGACAGAAAAACTTGTCAATTGTAAGCAGCATTTGCTGAAAACTCACATTTTTAAAAATTCTGAAACCTGAATTTAATAAAAAGATCTAGGGTGCTGACTGCTCTGGCATTTACTACCCACTCTGTGCCCAGGAATTGGTATAAATAACAGCGAGCGTAGGGATTAACAGGACCCTCTTTAAAACATGGCTTGTGGGTGTGCATCTCTTCGCCCTTTAGCTGTCTGGTGAGTTATAGTGGATAATAGTCACAGAGCAGGGAGGCCAGTGTAGCTCCCTTTCCCATTAATTGTGGAATTGGAAGGTAATGGTAATTAATGATAAGTGGATTTGTTGCGTCGATATCCCTAACTCAACATTAGTAAAGTTTTACCAGGGCATTTTATTCTCAGTCCCACCCTCCTTAATTTTGAACAGTGCTATCAGACTACCAGGTGATGGGTTCCCCATGTTTTTTGCAATCATCTACTCGCTATGATTTTTTAAAATAATAACAATAACAAAAAATGAATCCCCGAGTTATTGGTGTCCAAGATATGAAGCTTATTTTTTCCCCCTTTGTTTTTTTTTTATCTGAATGATATATACATAAAAACTTTTGACAAAACATTCTGTCTGAGAATTTATATTCGTATTCAAGAGATCAATCTCCTTCACAGTTGGTATTAGATTCTAGTTTACATTTTTGTGAGCATTGTATTCATAAGGTGTTCTGTATGATATTTCAGTCTGTCTGTCCCTCTGGATGACACAAGGACATCAATACCACCAAGCTTTCTGTTCATCAGAGCCACCCTTCATTTTGCAACATAGTAAAAGAAAGTAAAAGCAAGGTTTATTGCATTGTGCTCGGAAGATAAGAATTGTAAACTCAAAATATTTATTTTGGGGTAAAAAAGAAAATCACTGCAATAACTGTATTTATTTATGAAGTCCAGTCTGAGATTACTCAGATTTCAACATTTAACACAATATATACAGAATGGATACACAATATATACACAATGGAACCTCCCTCAATTTTAGAGTAGAAAAACAAACTCTGTTGCCTTACTGTAAAATATAAAAGGTATAAATTTCAAAGGTGTGTACATTATAAAGGTGTTCATTTGTAAAGTGGTTAGCAGATGATTAGTTATGTAAGAAAATAGAACCAAAATATGATTTGATACCTGTCTCTTGAGATGCATTATATTCTTTAAAACAACCAATACTTCTAAAAAGTATTGTGTCTGTGCCTATCAAACAGTGGTCTCATGTTGAACTTGCATGGGTGTAAGATTGTATTGGGTGCAGTCTCTATAACCGTTTTAATAAAGGTGTACTATCTTTTTGTTTACACAGGGCAAAGACGGTTATGGGAGGCGGTAAAGAGAAGGAAAGCAATGTGCAAACGAAAATCCTGGATGAGTAAGGTCAGTGAAGCCTTTGTGGCATGAAACTCTCTGGTTATATTATCTGTTACTGTAACATCTGAAGCCCGCACTACCCTGCAGTCCCTCCCTCCCATCGCAGTGCTTTAGGAACTACATTTCCTATGAGCGCTGGCTCCAAATTTACAGCACCCGGGAGGTTGAAGCAAAGACGCCTCACCACCTGGTCACCAGGAAGGCGAGTATCTCTTACACACAAATTGTTTTGCTTCCGGATTTTGGATCTTTGGATAAGGGATACTCAGTAGAAAAGAAACACAAATTGTTGCGCTCGTCTCACCGCCTCCTGGGACACCCGTCTGAGGCTTCTATCTTCAGCACGTACCCAGCGTGTAGTGTAACCTCATCCGCTGACTTCAGCTGCGAAGCAGCACAGCTTGTAGACGAAAAAAAGTTCATCACGGGCGCCATGTTGATGCCACAAGTGGTAGTTCCAGTAACACAGAAACAGCTGGTCTGCTTGATGTTTCTTGTACTACAAATCCTAGAGTTTACAAAGAATTGTGTGAGAAACATCCAGTGAAAGGACTTGATATATTTAGGTGCTTCTAACAGCATATTGTAATTTCTGAGCAATCGTATGCAGAAACATGTGTTAGTGGTATGGACAATGCTGATCCTATAAATTATCCACATTAATGTATGACTACTTGTTAATGGCTTCTGGCAGAGACATTTACACTTCTATGCCATGGACTCCAAGTAATCTGATTTGTAATATCATTATCGGGGTGTGTAAATTTAAAAAACAAGCTTGTCCAGGTACTAAAGTGGTAGTCCAATCTACTTGTCATGATACAATTTTTTTTTTGTTTTATCAAAACCTTATTTAAGTAAGGTCTTTCTTGATAGCAACTTAGGAGACAGACCTAACAATACTTAAATGCAAGTAGGCAGTGAGCTTAAACAGAACAGATTTCCAAATGAAAATTATAGCTTACTTTATCAAAACTAATGCATGCAGTCATTTACCCATGCAAGCGCACATTTACCCATAAAAGCACACAGTCATATACCCATAGAAGCATGCAGTCACCTTTAATGAAATCATGCATTATTCTGTTATATAGGGACACAATTAAAAAGACACTCATCTATTGGAATTACCTAGTGAGAAAACGGGCTCATTCAGAAGCACCTACCATACTAGCAGTTTTTTTTTTTTTTTTAATTGAACCCCACAGTGATCGTATGGTTTGGGGGGGGGGGGGGGGGGGGGGGTGCAGCAGTTATGGCTAAAGTGCCCTGATAGATTTAGTTTTAGGAACCAGCACAAATATCTAGGAGCCAGACAACGGCACATTCATGCAAACATACACACACAGAGACAGGTCAGTCACGTACACACACACACACACACACACACAAAGAACCGACAGGTCAGTCACATACACACACACATACACACTGAGACAGTCACATACATCTTCATGATCCTAGTGAGCAACGGGATGTCACGTGACACCCGCTAGTCTAACACTAAAGTGCGAGAGGACGGAGCAGGATGGATGTGCAGTGCACACTCTACTCCCTCTCACTGCGGTGGAAAAATATATATATAAAAAATGATCCCAGGTCAAGGGGCGCCATGTGGAGATGACCCTTCCTGGACGGCAGGTCTAATTCCCTAGGCAACCTGGCGACCCAGATGTATCGAGCTCTGACTTAGCCATTATTAGTCTTCCCATGATTGCGGTATGCCAGCATGCATATGATGGTCGGGAAGGGGATAACCTGCAACAGACCTAAGATAAAAAAAAAACTACCAGCCCGGTGCCCGGAACTGCATGTCCCAGGCATCTGGTGATAGGAATTGTGCATACCTGATTGTGTTATAGAAGTGACAAAAGCGGAAGTTCCCGGCTTCTTCATAGAAGCCCCTGCGGTCGTGCCGGGCGGAAGCAGGGGAGTCTGCGCTCATCGCGCAGACATCCCCTGCTGCTAGAGAGGGGGATCCAGGTCCCCTGCAGCTCTGCTGGGGACCTGGATCCATGTCTTATAATCTGACCTCAATTTGAGGTCAGATTATAAGAAGACCTCGATTATAAGACGAGGGGCAATTTTCAGAAAAATATTTCTGGAAAAAACCTTGTCTTATAATCGAGCAAATACGGTATATACAATTTTACCAACGGCGTAACACGTTATTGTATTTTGTGAAAGCTGTCTTTTACTCTGAAAAGAAGAGAAGTTTCACCAACACACATACAAATCAGTGGCATCAGGCAGAAATGTTTATCTATATATAAATGTTAAAGTGACCAAAATGCATCTTCAAAATATTAATGCATATTCATGTGCTTTCAAAGTACTTTAAAATGCATGTCTTACATTTTGCATTGCTTAAAATATAAAATACCTACAGCTAGAAGAAATTGTGTAATGACAGCAGTTTGCAAGAAACAAGGACGCCTACACTAGATGAGTAAAAGTAATTTTATTTTTTTGCTGCAGGAACCAATTAGAATAATGCCACTCAAATGAGTATAATATCCTGTCTATCTAGTGATGTCATCAGACAATGTGTTGCAATGTTAAGAGAGCCTACTGTGTACAAGAGCAAGGTCACTCAATAGACTCTATTTGAGGAGAACAGGAAGTTACTATATGAAACAAAACTTTATATCCTCATTGTCTATAGAATCAGTGTTGCTACACCTGCAATAAACATGCAGAGTAATCACTGGGGAGGGTTTGAGTCAAATATTAAAAATGTGAATTATATAGATTGCCTGCATCAAATCACACAGGGATACAAGCCTGTGCATTATATAAACCGTGATCTTCATCTTGCACCAAACTGAGTTTTGTCACTAGACTGTCCCTTTAAGTGGAAATGTTAGAACTAATATTATGTGTTATGTAATCAAGACCGAATATATAGAGGGAGTTTTTTTTTATAGAAAATGGATTTATTATTTTCCATCTGTAAAATACCATGTTTATATGTCTCCTATATCTGTTAAATGGTACACTGGTTCTTTTCATTCTCTTTTATGTCTTACATACTCCTCTCCTTCTGTCTATCTACATATAACCAATGAATTCTGCTAAAGGTTGAGTGGTACAAATAGATTTGATAGTTAAAATGGTACATTATAATATGTACCAGATGGTGGTTAATTACATTTTCAGTAACAATCAGTTTTACTTCTTCCATCTTATTATACAGCTAAATAGAAATAGACTTCTAATTGAATAAGCAGCCAATAAATATGAAACAAGTGAAGACAACAGCTCTGGAGAACATCTATGCTTTAATCATATAATGGCCTTTTCCCACGAATCTTCACATACCTAGGGGACAAAGGTTATTGTTAACCTTCAGATGTAGCACCAGGTGCTAAAAACAGCCAAAATACGTACATTTAATGACAGGAGTGGAACCAGTGTTACGAATCTTTTAAAGACTCATGGTATATTGGTCCTTAAAGACCAACATTTCTTGATTTGGTTTTCCTAGGAGTTTAGTATAGACCCTGCGAGTCTCTGCCTGAAGATCCCAAGGCCCTGCGACATCACTGTGACATCACTCAGGGGCCGTTGCTGTTTAAGGGACTTGCTATTCTGTCAACATATTTGTTTGGGCCATGCATTCAAGAACACCATAGGATATTCTTATGTCTAAAGAAGCTAATCCTAATGGAATCTTAGGATATTACAGTGTCAGAGTATATTCTATTTTTAGGGGAATTATAACTATAGAAATAATATAGCACAAGTTAATTTTGCCACCTCCAAAACTGTTTCTCTGTCTGCAATGTTGGAATGTTTGGGTCTGGGGTTACTCTGAAAATAGAACCCACCCACTCAGTATCACATGTCCCCCCGAGCTCCGTGTTGGGCTGGGGACTGCTGACATACATACTGTACAAGTGTCAGCAGTTGTCCCAGTATTTCCTTTCTAGGGACAGTCACCGGGAGTAAGACAGATTGATTCAGCTGCAGGACTATCTGGCTCCGGAAACTGTTAATCCAAGTTGAGAGATTTGTTGCACTTTTCCAGGAAATTCATCATGCTATCAGCATTCAGTTACTTACAGGCTGAAATACATTGCTCCCATAGGGGCCCTCACTTCAATCTGCAGCCTTATACTGACTTCTGACTTTTAGTGTTGTTATCTTAGGAGTAAAGTGGAAGTGATGGGTATGTAAGATGTAGAACATCACCAGTCTAGTCTATAACATAACCTCTCATTGTTTTTAAATGCATGTTTTTAATTGAGTATAATGTTACAGAACTGTGGTTTTCACTAGAATATACTTTTAAAAAAAGGAATGTTGCTACACAACAGGAAGGAATAGAGCAAGAGAGTTGGAACTAGAACAGCAGATGGTACAACATTTAGACCTGGGCTCAATATTTTGGTTAATAAAAGAAGACTCAAATTCTGCACGAGGGGAAAGAAAAATGAAACATCTAGACACCGCAGGATGCTCAATATTAAACGATATACTAAAAAATTGGATAAAACTATTAAGAAACATGAAGTTAAAAAATCATATATTAATAGGTCTACCATTGAAAACAATTTCAGCTAATATACAGGACATGAGTCTTAAGAAATGGCAAGAATGTGGGTTCGATAAGATACAAGACCTATATAATACCGATGAAATGAAAACGTTTGGACAAATTGTACAAGACTCGGAGATCCCAAATAACGAACTATTTACATACCTGAGACTAAAACATTTTACTAAGAAATATGTTAGACAGTGTAGAAACGATAATGAAAAAACTTTGCAACAACTACTGAATCTTAAAAATATGGAAAATATGATAACGAAGTGTGTCGCACTGATTAAAGGAATTAAACCAAAGATAATATGTAAAGGAAAAGAGAAATGGACTAAAGACCTAGACATACAAATAACACAAGAAGAATGGGTATCAGCCCTTAGAGCAACCAACAGTACACTGCCTCAATCTGGATAAATTTTAATGTTTTAATTTTAAAATGATGAATCGTTGGTATCTTGTCCCAACTCGCCTAGCCAAAATAAGGAAAGATACAACTGATAGATGTTGGAGGTGTGAAAGGGAAAAGGGGGATATACTGCATGTCTTCTGGGGCTGTGATGAGATTCTTGCAATGTGGAAACAAATAAGGCAAAAAATACAAAATCTAACGGGAATAGATATAGACTTCAACCCAGGGGGATTTTTGCTGCATCTATTTAGACAGCCCTTGACAAAAACACAGAAGGAGATTATTATACATATATTACTTGCAGTTAAATTATCGATCGCCAGGAATTGGAGAACAAAACAGATACCCTTATGGTCTGAGATAAAAAATCAAGTTTTATCCCAAATAAATATGGAACAAGGGAAATCAAACCAGCTTGGTACAACGAAGGCAGATCAAAACAACTGGGAGGAGTGGGTAAATAAAGATCTCTAAGATAAAAGCAAAACAAAAAAAAATGAAAGAGAGAGTACACTTTCTCAGTGATGCAGTGTTTGTGATGTAGTGTTCGTCCGTCTTTGTCTGTTATGTACACGTAGATATTCGTAAGTAGTTTATGATAAAATATTCGGATGTTGGGGAGGGAAGCCTGGTAAAATATGCGGGGCCTCAATCACAACACCCGATAAAAGGTTTATAAAGCTAAGAGTCTCTATGTTTTTTAGGATAGAAAAGATAAAAAGGAAAGGAAAAAGGGAGAAAAGAAAAAAAAATAAATAATAATAATAATAAAGTAGATTACAATACAATAAGGAAACACGCAAGGATGATTTGAAGGCGTAAAGAATTGAGATAACATACTTAAATACAAATGCCTCAATATCTGAGTGTTTAGAAAAAAAAAGAAAGAAAAAAAGGAAAATGAAAAGGGTTTATTTTTTTTTATTTTGCATTGTTGATTTCAGATATTTATTTTTTTATGTGATTTTATTTTATTAAATATTTTACTTAACAAGTGTGACTATGCGCCACCATTTTGTGAAATATAGTGGTTTTGGGTGCTACCACCCAGTGACTTTACAGCACTAGTATCTCACTTTGGGATTGGGGACACAGAATGCAGTCTATAAGTCAGAGTTCTGCTCATAGACTTACATTAAATGGGAGGGTAATGTAACTAATACATCACAAAGGGGTGGAGTTATAATCCTGTTTAATCAGGCCAATATTGGGGAATATCTTTTGACATCATCAGGCAAGCTCTGGCCACAGTTGTAAAGTGAGACTTGCTGGAAGATTTTGGAGAACGTTGCATCATGAGTAAACTTCTCAAAATGGATTCTGGAGTTAAACACCAAATTTTATTTTTACTTTTACATGCAATTATTTAAAACATAGAAGAAGAAAAAAAACCTTTGGCATATGTCTTATATATGTGTTTGTTTTAAATGCACAGGTAATCTAGTTACATCTTATGTAAATGTTACTGTCCCTTAAAAAAACACTGAAGTGCCTTTACTCTTTGCAACATTCATCTTTTCTTTACCAAAATATGCTTTCATGTAAGTTTTCAAACGTAATAGTATTACATCTAAAATACATATTGACTTTGACACCTTGCTCATTCCAGATATCTTTCACGGTGTCTGAGAATAATGTAAATGCTAAAATATTTAACCTTCTTTACTTGTCCGTCTGTTTGTCTGCTGTCTATCTATCTGTCTTTCAGTCTACCTTTGTATCTATCTAGAAGTCAAATCGATCAGTTGATCTTTCTGTCTGTCTATTTTTTTATGTCTGTCTCTCTGTATCTTGTCTTCATGGAGTATGTGTTTTACAATTCATGTCTCCAGGTGTTCAGTGGGAAGCGTCCAGATTCAGAATTTCCACCACAACCTCAGAGTACTTTCCGCAAACCTCCCAGCCCACCTCCACCTGAAGGTCAGCAGGCTTTAACCTGCCTCATCAGTGAGAAGGACCTCTCCCTTTTAGAGAAGCTAGGAGATGGCTCGTTTGGTGTGGTTAGGAGAGGGGAGTGGAACACTCCTAATGGCAAATTGGTATGTAATGAACTGCAAGAACCAGTGATCTACTAATATGTACTTATTTTTTACATTTCTTCCAAATATTCTTTTAAAGAAAACATGGATTCCTATTTTAACGAGTTTACAATATTTAATTTGTTCACAGGATTGTTGGTGAGGTGTACTTTAAATTTACAATATATTTGGTGCTACATTTTTAGCAATTACTAGATTTTTCTAGGGATATTGGCAACTTCAAATATTCACTCAAACCATAGGCTTTTATTTTCCCATTGCGTTTACCATTTCTAGTGGTAAATCAACTGTTTATAGGTAACATTCTGTTAGTAAGAAGTAGTTCATATGGGTCAACTAAGTTGGATGACTAAATCAGTGCAAACTGAAGGCTGGTAATTTTCATATGGTGTAGAGCAAGGGTCAGCAATCTTTTTCCCAGAAGCAAAGTCTGTGAGGGAATAGCGGGCCTCAATCATCTATTGTCTAATATTCTATAATCTGTAACTAATAAACAAAGTAATATCCCACAGCCAGTTTGCCCATTACAATATGCTACGGTTAGTTTGCCCATTAAATATGCCACGGTTAGTTTGTCCATTAACATATGGCGCAGCCAAGTGCCCATTAAGATATATCCATTTAATATGCCACAGTTTTCCATTAACATATGCAAAAGCCAGGTGCCCATTAACATATGCCACAGTTTGCCTAGTAAGTTAGCCACAGTCTCAGGTGCTCATCCCCAGCATTCACATCATGCTGGTCACCATGCAGACATCATGCAGGAGAGACATGGCCTCCGGATATCAGCAGCCGATGTGGGCTTGGTAAATGTGGTTGAGTATGTTGGAACTGCGGGTTGGATTGTTTTGGTCGGCGGCCCGTTGATTGACGACCTCTGGTGTAGAGCCGGATAACGAACTGCTTATCCCACTGACATTTGGAGGAAATGATTTGGTAGGAACCTTATGCTAGGTTGCATTTTCAGATTATTCTGATCATAAAGGTGTTCACTATAAAGGAACAGTTTCACTTTTGTGTTAGAAAAAGAGAATATGATTTAATATCCTAAAACCCAGTTATTGAGACATTTACCTCATAATCTGGCCAGTTTTGGATTCTATCAATAACTTTCTAGTTGGCCATGTCATATCACCTAACCTCACAGAAATAAATGAATTGGGCTATATTAATTAAAAACTCAGGAGGTGCTGCTTCTGCCTTAAACCAATCGCTTTGTCTTACAAATGTCATAAAAAATATGTCATTACCTTTCTTTGGAATTTCCTTAATTATTTTATAAAAAAATCTACTTCTTCCTTTCAAAGTTCACTGTGGCTGTAAAATGTTTGAAGACAGATGTCCTGTCACAGCCGGATGCCCTGGATGATTTCATCCGAGAAGTTAATGCTATGCACTCCCTTGACCATGTCAATCTCATTCGGTTATATGGAGTGGTCCTGACACACCCAATGAAGATGGTAAGATTACGCTAGTCGTGTGTGCTTGTATGTGTTGCAGAGTGGGATGGTATTATATATTTGCATTATACAATTGTCCTTCTTACAGGACATTTTATTCCAAATAAAATGAATGTGTATAATATAAAAAAAAATCAATTGAGGGGTTTACATAAATAAATACTAACAGATTAATACGAGTTATACAAACTAATAAGAATATTACATGATATATAGAATGTCATTTAGTATAACAGGTCATATAAAGTAGGGATCGACCGATTATCGGATTAACCGATATTATCGGCCGATATTCACAGTTTCCTAAACTATCGGTATCGGCATCTAACTTTACCGCTAATGCCGATAATATTTGAATGAAGCAGTTTTCGCGATCAACGATCGCGAAAACCGCTTTAACAGTGCTGGTCTATTGCCTCGACATCGAGGCAATAGCCAGCACCGATATTTCTATTTTGGGACCCCCACGATCACCCCACGGAGCGATCGTGGGGAGCCATATTGACGGAGCATGCTGCTCCGTCAATATGGCTAAGTCCTCTGCCGGTCTGAGCTTCGGAAGTGAAAGTAACTTCACTTCCGTCGCTCTGAATATGCTACTTGACTACCACTAGTGGTAGTTTAGTAGCTTTGCAATGGAAAATAATTAAAATACATATTTAATTAAATAAAAATAGGTTATTTAGCTATATTAGCCTATAGGGTTAAAATTAAATATTTTTTAGCATAAGGGATAGGGTTAAAATTTAATTAAAGTTAAAAAAATATTAAGGGATATAATAAGGATTAGAGTTGGGGTTAAATTTAGTGTTAGGGTTAAATTTTGGGTTCGGGTTGGGGTCAAAAGATCAATATAGGAAAAAACCAAAAAACACTATTTTTGGTTTTTGCCCCATAACTCGCAAAAAAATACCGAAAAATATGGAAACATGCATATTTTTGAACTCGGGACAACATTTAGAAACTATTTAGCCGGGGTCTTTTTTAATGATTTTATTTGTGTAAATTATATTTTAGGTCAAAGTTAGAAAAAGTGGGTTTTTTTAAATTTTTCATCATATTTTATGTTTTTTTTTGTAGTAAATTATAAGATATGATGAACATAATGGTATCTAATGAAAGCCCTTCTTATGACGATAAAAACAACATATAATTTGTGTGGGTACTGTATGTGAGAAAGCAAAAAATTACAGCTAAACACAAACACCCTAGAAATGTCAAAACAGCCATTGTCACCAAGGGAAAGTCAAGGTGAAAATGTCTTGTCACTAAGGGGTTAATTAAGCTGTTTTGATGCCTTGCTTATATTTACTGTAGTGTCCCTTTGATATAATTGCCTATGTCATTGCTGCTCATTTTACTAAGATTTAATCTAAGTATGGACTATGTGCAATTGAACATTGTTGTTCTTGTTACCTTTTGACTGATATTTATTTAAAAAAAAAAAAAAAAGTGGTCCAATTTGTTGTATTTGACCATATCACCATTGTTTTGCTGCATTATTTATTTTTATTTAGCAATGAAAAAGATTTACAAAAAAAAGCTAAACGTTAACAATAAACATGTTCATTTAACAGCAGATTTGTGTAGAAATTGGTTTTTTTCCCAAAAAATTAAAATGCACGAAATATCGGTATAAGTTATCGGCTATCGGCCTGAAAGTTCACAGGTTATCGGTATCGGCTCTAAAAAATCAATATCGGTCGATCCCTAATATAAAGTAAGACATTAGTAACAGATGCTAAAATATGCTGTGATTGTGAAGTAACATTTTTGCTTCTGGGATAATATGTATTCTCTATGACAGCAAGCAAGCTTAGCGGTACCCTAACACAGGGCTTGACAAATTTATCTGAGTTTTAGGAGCCAGCTAAAAAATCTAGGAGCCAGACAACGGCACATAAACACAAACACACGCAGTCACACATAGTCTGTCACAAATACATACAGAATAAAGGATCCTTTATTCTGATTCGGAGGACTAGGGTGAAAGTCCTCTGCATGCACCCTCCACTTCTGAGTGCGAAATCTGTTACACCTTGTTTTTCTACATATACATACAAAACACCCCCACACACACACATCCAGTCAGTCAGTCACATATATATATATATATATATATATATATATATATATATACACACACACACAACACATCCAGGCAGACACATATATACACACACACACACACAAACACATCCAGGCACACACATATATACACACACACATCCAGGCACACACATATATATACACACACACACACAAACACATCCAGGCACACACATATATAAACACACACACACAAACACATCCAGGCACACACATATATACACACACACACAAACACATCCAGGCACACACATATATACACACACACACAAACACATCCAGGCACACACATATATACACACACACACACACAAACACATCCAGGCACACACACACACACACAAACACATCCAGGCACACACATCTACACACACACAAACACATCCAGGCACACACATACACACACACACATAAACACATCCAGGCACACACATATACACACACACACACAAACACATCCAGGCACACACATATATACACACAAACACATCCAGGTAGACATACACAAGACAGCAGGTTTTTTTTTGTTGTCGTTTTTTTTTTTTAAAGAAAAAAATAAATAAAAAAGTTCACCTATCAATGTCCCCCCTCCCTGCCATTACACCTCAATGCAGAGAGGGGGGGGGGGGGGCGGTTTCCGTTGCAGCCTGGTGGCACAGAGCAGTTTCCCTGCTATGCTCCCCGGTGATCAGCTATAACGCGGTGCGTGAGGGGGCGGAGCAGGAAGTATGTGCAGCCGGTGCACTCACTCTACTCCCTTGCGCACCGCTGCTGATATAAAGAAAAGAAAAAAAACCCGATCCCATTGCCGAGGGCACCACGCGGGGCTCACGATACCCGGGCGCCAGGTCTGATTTCCTGGTCGCCATGGCGACCTGGCGCCTGGGGTTTGTCGAGCCCTGCACTAACAGCCACTCATCCATGTTGTCAGAGTACATGATATCAGCAGAATGGGGGAATATTGTCTAACCTTCAAAAGTGTTTTTCACTAACACTGTACATATGTAAATTTTATATGAATATATTGTGTGTGTATATATATTTATTTATTGTGTGTGTTTGTGTGTATGTATATTTATAGATACACAATGCTTGGATGCACTGCATTTGCTGACTCCATGTTCAAAGCACCGCAGTGCTATCAGCTTCATCCACAAGGGATTCAGAAATAAGCACCTGTCGGATTTCTTGACTGTTGACTTGTGGGATAAATAACCAATCAACGTTTCAGTCTACACTTAAGACTTTCCTCAGGTCCTGAAAGTGTAGACTAAAACGTCAGATCAGGGAAAATGATCTGAGTACATATTTTCTTCTAAGCTTGTGTGTTTGATCTATTTAATGCTCCAATATTTTGCAGGTTACAGAACTTGCGCCCTTGGGCTCACTACTTGATCGGCTGCGGAAGAACCTGGGCTATTTCTTAATATCCACACTCTGTCACTATGCGATACAGATTGCCAATGGAATGGCTTATCTGGAGTCCAAACGTTTCATCCATCGAGATCTCGCTGCCAGGAATATTTTACTCTCTTCCAATGATTTGGTTAAAATTGGAGACTTTGGTCTCATGCGGGCACTGCCCAAGAATGATGATCACTACGTCATGCAGGAACATCGCAAGGTGCCCTTTGCCTGGTGAGCTTCTTCATTTATAGTGAATATGATGTCCTTGTTACGTATAGGTGGTCTTTGTTATAAGCTTATATACAAAACAGAAATACATTCACAAAGTTTTGCAATGCTGCATTTTTTAAAATGTAACCTGCCTGCATGTATTTTACCAGAATCTCCATATTCTCTTCCTCTTTTATTCCAGTTTTCCACCCTAATCAGTTTATATGACCACTAATTATCTCTGTTATGAACATATTAATTCATGTTCCTGACCTGTATTCTGTGCCTACTTGTAATTAGGTGTGCACCAGAGAGTCTGAAGACTCGTACTTTTTCACATGCAAGTGACACATGGATGTTTGGTGTGACATTGTGGGAGATGTTTACCTATGGGCAAGAACCATGGATTGGCCTCAATGGCAGTCAGGTAAAGAAATATATTTAGTAGATTTATTAAGTATTTGGATACATTATATAATACCAAACTAGTTGGTGTGGTCGTCTCATTCTTCTGGCTCATGAAAAGCCCATAAATAAATATTTGTTTTGCAGGATTCTATGTGAAATCCTAAAGCATTTCAAATTCTTAACTCTGTGTCCTCAGTCATATCAAATACTAGGTTCTTACTACCCTTTTTTTTAAAATATGTTTCTTAATAAATGCTTTTGATTTCACCTACCATGTTTGAGGAAAATGGGAATGTATATGATGGGATGGTCAGAGAAGTAAGATTTCTAGTTTTGACAGCCTATGTCTTGAACCCCACAGATTCTCCATAAGATTGATAAAGAGGGTGAGAGGCTGATCCGGCCAGAAGATAGCCCACAGGACATCTATAATGTAATGCTGCAGTGCTGGGCTCACAAACCTGAGGACAGGCCAACCTTTGTTGCACTCAGAGACTTTCTGGTGGAGGTAAGGTCAGTGGATGGAGGGGAACTTTGTTAGTTAGGTGTAATATTCATGTACTGGAGTAATATGTGTGAGTAAACTGCCATGAAGGACTTGGCTGTGTTTGTTGCAATGAATCAATAATGCAGCTACTCAACAAAACCAATGACTAATGGTGCTTTAAGAGCAAATAATTTACACGCAGTCATGAATATATTTTGTATGTAGATACATACATGGTCATATCCTCTGTCTATCTCGCAGGACCCTTGAGGTGCTAAAAGTTCAACACAACTTCTGACATTTTTGCTTAATTTGTTTGTAGCTTGGTCGATGCTGTTCACCTTGTCATTTTTACATACACAGCAGTGTGATATGAAGTGCTTAAGGAAGCATTAGACTTATTTCCACCCTCCCACCCCCCCAGGCCTTCTCCGATGTTGTTTATTGTAACAGCACATATATATATACATACATACAAGGTAACAAATATATTATCCTTCACACCACAGGCACAACCAACAGATATGCGGGCTTTGCAGGATTTCGAGGAGCCAGACAAGCTGGACATACAGATGAACGATGTGATAACTGTCATCGAGGGCAGGTACCATTTTCATCTTGTCCAGCCTACATAATAACCCCTTTAGTACCAAGGAAAGAAGCATTGCATGTGTAACACCAAAACCTTCAGCTATAATTCAACCCAGCTCACTGTTGCACAGGTCTTGTCAGTGGATTAAATGGATATTTCATTCTGATATATTTGATATAAAACTCATATATATACTTTGTTATAAAATATCTCTGATATGTTATGCAAACCAACTGTGACATAGCATCTCTGATTCTTGCAGTGCAAGTGTTAAGCTGTTGTGCAAACCCCCTGGTAGTGGAGAGGTTATACTATGATTGTGTCACTGACTCACCTTGTGGGTTAGGTTATCAGGTCTGGGTGGGGAGCTGCTAATGAGTCACAGAGGAGCGCTCATAACAGCCACACCCCGTAATTGTGGCCGGGTGTTAAGGCTGATGGTGCAGACTGATTACCCATACCCTGCCAAAGAGTAATACACTTGTGTAGTGTTTAACCTATTCTCTCCCAAACTAGAGTTAAAACAATATTTCTGTAGTATTACATTTCCCCTCCCAGACAGCAGCTGTCACTGTGTATAGTAATCTTTGTCACACAATTAGCCCTTAACCATTGACATAAAAACCATGACATATTCAGTAGGCCAACAGAAGTTTGAAAATGTTTTTCTGCATTAGCAATTTCAGTTTCTGGAATCCATTCTATCGCTCAGTTTGAATATGCGTGCTTCTATATAATTAGGAATGAATGCTACACTGCCATTCTTATTACGTTTTCCCATAAGAAAGAACGGCGCATGCCTCACCTCTTGCAAAACCTTAATAATGTTTTCTGCTGCACTGACCGGTATGAAATGATCAACCCATTTTTCTGCTGTGGGTGGAGTTTAGCTTTCATCACTTTCACTACAAGCAAAATCAGCTCCTACTCTGGAAATTAAGTTTGTGGAACAACATTTTATGCTTTTACACATAGTAATGCGATCTCTAATGTGACAAAGCGCTAAAGGGGATAAGAGTTTATTTAATGGCTCTTGAGCACAAAGGCCTCTGGGAATGTGTTACTAAATGACATTGTGGTTCTGCTACAGTTAATTCAGGGAATCAGAGCCTCTGATACACTGCATTCACTTTATTTCAGGTTTCAATACTAGTTTTAACACTACATAAATAGGTGCTCAAATTGTATTTTCTTGTAGGTGGTGATAGCCAGAGATAAATTCTGGTGGCTACTTATTCTTTGGTGGTCACCTATTCCACATGTGATTTAAAGTTGAAAATCTTGCAATCGAATTTACAGATTCCAGGAGCTAGAGACTTTAGTGTTGTACAGGGCACAGTTTATAGGGCTATTGAGCAAAAGTGAACTGCACAAATTTGTCACTGAAAGCCGAGTTGGAAAGATAGGCAAGTTGTAGAATTCTCACAACTCTGCTATCAATGCCTGATAGAGTTTAAGTGCTCACTTGTCAGTAAATAACAATTATGTGCAGGGAATCCCAACAATTCAGTTTTTACTGACCATGTATGTTATTACATGCAGGTGAGGGAGTGAGTTTGTCAAAGAAAGTGTTAAAAGCAGAACAACGAACTTAAATGCACTCATTTCCTTTGACCCGGCATGTGTACCAATGGCGTGCTGCAGCTTAGATACACTGTAACACACCCACACACTGCTCCCATTCCTGCTGGCAGCAGCGCAGCGGGGGCAGGTGAGCTGATCTTCATAGAAGGGATGGGTTACCAGTGGAAGGGGGAGGGGTGAGGTGTTAGAGCAGAGGACAGAAGTCCTGTATGAACAGGGGATAGAGTTTGGACTTCAAGTTTCCCGGACGCTCCGTAAGTAACTCACAAAGAGCAGGTTTTGGAAATACAAGGTTTTCATCCATGCAGGAGGGAGCTATGTTCTTAGTACCAGGCATTGTGCTTATCCATGAGGTTTAATGCAGTGTAAACCTGTGGTGTTTGCTCCTATGTTAGTGGGAATCCAAACTGCCTATAAGCCCAATACGGCTGAACATTATTACGTACATTTTATGTCATGGTTTTTGTTTGTTTTATTTTTTTATTGTTGAGGGACTCCCATGAAGGTGTGTGCGAATATTCATGCTTTGTAGTGGTAATAAAGTTAGAAAATCATTTAGGGGCAAACTTTTTATTGATTTTTAAATTATATAGGGCTTTTAGAAAGGTCGTTGTTTTTTTCCTGTATCTCCCATAAGTAATTATAAGGTAAGAGGCACTTGTGGTAGTTTTTTTTTTAATTTATACATTTGACAGATAATGTATGGAAATCTTGCTGCTGTTGGAAACAACCGTTGTTGGCTGGCTGTACATGATAGGAGTTGCTGTCCATGGCAGTTGGAATGCCACAATGTGCCTGTCTCTGCTCTATAGAAACATTGTTACTGATCCTTTGGCCACAATGAATGAAGTATTGTGCTAAATGGGCAGCCTCTACACAGTATGGGCAGTTAACGCTTTGTTAGAGGACAGACGGAATATTCCTAATTGTGGCAGTGCCTTCTTCCCTTCCTCTCTACTCCACCATGCTTTTTCCCCCCCTTTTGCTGACTCTGCTGACTACTTGTTATGTCCAAATAAGTGCTAAACTTCTCCAAAGAAATTAATGACTAGATGACTAAACTGAACTGGTGGCATCACCAAGCAACAACATAATTCAGTAGCACTTACATTTGGCTTATTTACTAAAATCATTGCTTCTGTGCAGGATTAAGTCTTATATATGAATGCTATATTAAAAGCACAGTAGCTAAAATCATACTATAATTCAGTAAATTATTTTTTTATTTTTAAAGTTGGTGAAAAGGGCTTTCTTTTGGTGGCACTAGCATATACAAGTATAGTTTACAATCTTTGGAACTTTGATCAGCTTGTCCTGCCTATTTTTTCTAAAACAGCTACATTTGTTGCTCAGCGTTAATCCTTTCAGCAATGCAAGGGTGTAAAGCAACACCTTATATATATCTCTGAGTTGAGCCATAGGTTTCCACAAGTGGAAGCTCCCAACTTCTTAGTTTGTGACAGAACCCTCGTCTAACTGCTTTGAGCAGACATAATTGTTTGACAGTACAGTTCCTAACTGAGGAATGCAATTATGGTTGATAGAAGGTGGGGAAATAGGTCAAACAAACAGGAGATTTTGTTTCATTATCTGTTGTCTTTGGTCCTCTATACCTCGCTGGGTTGTAGGAGGGGGCCTGTCACATCTTGCCTGGTGCCCTCTCAGTTACTGACGTCCTCAGTCATGTAATTAGTAAAGGCGGAAGGAATTCCAGAGGAGGCAGGAAGGAGTGCTTGTGACAGATTAAAGTCTCAGATTGTCTGAGCGTGTTTCTTCAGGGATGACAGGAAGAAGGGCTGACTCACTCTTACTATGCAAGCACCCACGTGTTAATTGGGCAGAGAGTTAATCAGCCAAAATGAACACGTAGCCATTTCAGCTGTAAAAACCTGTTGTGCCTGAGAAATGATGCTCTGATCACAGTGACACTACTGTGTGTTAAGTGGTGAGTAATTTAGAAATAAGTAGAATAGATTGTGAATTGTTAAGAGGATAGAACACTATACTTCTGTTTATATTTTGTGTCATTAATGACTCTTATTGTTGAAATGTGGGTAGATAGTTTTAACATGACATGCTTTTTCCCAGGGAATTAACAGGCAGTTGTCTTTTTTAACACAGGGCAGAGAATTACTGGTGGAGAGGACAAAACAAACGAACCTTGAAAGTGGGACAGTTCCCCCGGAACACGGTGACTTCGGTGGCAGGCCTGTCTGCTCACGATATCAGCCGACCTCTTAAAAACAGCTTCATCCATACAGGCCATGGAGACACTGTACCTGCTCACTGCTGGGGCTTCCCGGACCGGATTGACGAGTAAGGAAGAATTCTGTCTTGAAAACATTTTACTGATATTAGACAGTATCTCATAACCTTATATGTGTTACAATGTTCCCTATGTTTGCTTCAGAAGTGACTCAATTATGCTTTCCAGTATGAAAAAGTAGATGAATGGTGCTGGCACTCACTGTAAAGACTTGTGCCCACTGGTAACTAATGTCTAACTGAGCTTGGTGAAAAAGAGAGTGAAAACTGAAGTTCTGTACTGTGCTTTAACAATATTAAGAGGTTAAAATCAAGCACTCAAACCCAAATCACCTAATGTAATACTCTGCTTTGACAGTGCACCACAAGTAATGTTCTACCGTGCTATAGTGTGTGTGTGTGTGTGTGTGTGTGTGTGTGTGTGTGCGCACGCGCACATACTATATACTCAAATATGGATGCATCTCAAAATTATCTCTCACTATTGAGTACACATGAGGGTTAATGGCTTGTCGTTCCAGCCTACTATTCTGATGATACTGAGCCAGATTAGTGATGGCAGAGCTTCATTAGGAGGTATTAAATTAGAGAAAGTCTGTAAAGGCATTCACTTCAGCTGTTGTGGACTACCTTATCTATGAAGCCCAGTTAGCATCATTTTGGCTCTGCATTATGGGACAGTTAGTCCAATACTAATTTTCTACCGAGGTTAGCATTTGGGTGGCTGGTGATAATGGGAAATGTAGTTCACAAAAATTGGAGTGAGTGCTGACCTTTATTGTGGACTACTTATCCATTAGGCTCAGAGGAGAGGGGCTGATGACTGGTTGGGAAGTAATGACCCAGTAGTGGACATTATAGCTTGCAATAAGTATTTTGTATTCAAAGAAAAAATATTGATACCTATACTACAAGGTTACTGCATACATACTCACAGATAAATAAAACTTTTTCCAATCATTTGTTTAGTATCTATATATTTCATACATCACATTACGTCCAGTAGCTGGAATCCTCTCTTTTGTCTTTCTGGGATTTAAGTTTTAAAATGTGCTTTAAAACTCCTATTTTGTTCTCTTTTCTTCCCTCTGCAGGCTGTACCTGGGAAATCCCATGGACCCACCTGATATTTTAGGTTTGGATCAAGGTAGTGATAGACCAACCCAGCTCCCTGGAAGGGCAAGAAGTAAGTGGAGTGTGCTTTTTAATTCACCAGTTTTGGCTGTTGGTTTTTGTCTTATCCAGCAATTGATTTAGTATTGTAATCTAAATGAGTGTATTTTTGAATGCAGTAACTGTTTTACAATAATCATATTATTTTTTTTAAAAGCAAGGCAGTCAGCTAGGTAATACGTTGGCGATATTTTTAGATATAACGAAATATTCAATTTTTTTTAATATCTGTGTAATGAAGTGTAGAACATTAAGTTATTTTACTCATAAGATTGGACAGAGGTCACCAGGGTCAAAAAGAGCATATTAAAAAAACAGTTTGCCACATAAACATTTAAACATCATATATCTGTAAATTAATGCATATTGTTTGTAATTTGTGCATATGAAGAAAATAGATGAAATTCTCTCCTTCAAAATAGCTGAACATGGGCAGATGTTTTTTTTGTAGAAAAGTTTAATAAAATATTATATAATTCAGTAATCGGATGAGCTCACATCTCTCCTGAGTGGAATTATGGATTTCATAGAGCACAACAGGACCAAAGTTTCCGATCAGTAGTGTTGATGTGATGCTTAAATCCAACATGTGATTGATTGGATGATTAATAAACATCATCAGGATCTTATCATACTTCAGATATTTATAGGGTGCTGTAAGGCATTAGAGTGAACACTGGACATTTTGCTGTAGTACTAATACCAGGAATCACCCTCCAGTTCTTGTCATTTAATAACTTGTAACAGGTCTTCCTCTGTATTAGGAACAATTGAGGCTTCATTACAACAACAAAAAAGCCCCACCCTGCATCCATTTTAGCTGTTCATTTCATTAATATTTTTATGGATACTCAATGATTTTATTTTGTTATTTTATTTTTATTTTTTTCAACATTTTTTTTAAATAAACTGTTTTATGTGTGTACTGTTTTTCCCTTCATTTACTGGCTCTTATTTTTCACTTCTCATGCATTTTACTAATTTTTTTACGTTGTGTGATCCAGTTTCATCTTAACCAACTCTCCATGTTTTCATTCCTTTTCTTACTTTTTCTTCCTGCTTCGTTGCCGCTCTTCTGCCAGGGGAGCCACCACCTCGCCCTCCTCAGCCGGCTGCCCTGGTTAAGAGTAAGTTCCATGGCTCCCTCCTGCGTGCGCCATGCCCCTGCCCGCTCTGTTCTCTTGTTGTTCCTCTCTTTCAAGGTACACAATAGTGCTTGCTATCTGTGGACAAATTCTATATTGAGTGCACGTGTGTGCAGTGCTTCTAACATTTTCAAGTGTATCACAAAAAAATCAACTTTATCTTGTCACATAAAGAAAATCAGCTAATTCGGCAAATGCACTTTTTAAAAATCTGGGTTCTGTGCATACTTTTTTTCTTTGCTTTTTCCCAGAGCTTGTCAAAATCTAGATTTTCACTAATCACTCTGCCTGTCTTAGCACTAATTTACATGATTTGTGCCAGGAATCCTCATGTAAAATTGTAAATACTGACACAAAATCTATAGAAATATGCAGCGCTTGTCACCTGTTGTCCTGGAAAGAGAATATTTTATGTTTGTGTCACAATTAATTCCAACTAATGTTTTTACTTTTGTGTGCTTGTGTGAATATGCGTATGTGTTGGACCTGCATGCATTGGGCAGTGCATTAACTGTATTGCAGTGTTAGTGAGTTCGATTAATGATCATATATATAAAAAAGTGAAAAAGGAAAAAACAAGAAGTCCATGCAATTGGTCTGTAGGTGGGTTGTCTGGATACACCTTTTTAATATGTGCTGCTTCCTCACTGAGTGTTAGATGTAATTAAAAAGGATACCTTCATCCTACGGTAAAATGCTTAAAGCTTCAGAAATATTAAGGACATGTGTGTTAGAATTCCTGTTGAAATTTGCATCCTACTATTTAAAACCATGACTGCCAGGAAACAGCGAGTATAACCAAAATTCAGGTTGGATGTTTATTGTTTTGCTGACTTATTTTAAATTATCTTTCTATTGCATTTCATTTGGAAGAAACATCTAGTTAAGGACATTGGTCCACAGTTTCTCCTGATTAAATCAGCGCTATAAAATTGGTATTTTGAACACTTGAGCCTTTAACATCAGCAGAAGCTTAGGGGTGCTATTGGTCAAATCAGCACTTGAGAGCCAGCAGTTCCAGTGCTTAGATACTGGCAGTATAAACAAAATCTTTCTTCATGACTATTCCAAAATAAATTATTCTCTTAAACATTAGCGTGAAGCACTATATAATGTGGGCAAAACACATCAAATTTCTCTGCATATAAGAAGAAAAAGGGAAAAAAAAAGAATTGCAACTACCTAAAACTTTTTTTTAACTTGAACATACTTGTTTTTATAAATGTATTTTTTTTTTTTTTATAATTGTGTATTAACGAAATTGTGAATATATTTTTTTTTTGAAAAATCTTCTTCTGTTCATTTGAGGCACTTGCCATCAGTCTTTTCAATCACTAGCCATTTTTGGGGAGGTGGTATCCCCGTCATTGGTGCTTATAGCATGTATTCAGGCTCATACATACTTGTTTTATTTCTGATACCACTAGTTAAGTAGGGGTGAAATGAAACACTAGGATATTTACTGTCATGGTCTGTTGCTGATTGCCACAGGCAAACATTTGTTAAAGTGGAACTAAACATTCTTTTTAACTGTTGCTTCTTTAATGGAAGCAAATGTTAAGTCATTTGGCCATCCCTAGGGTAATCGGATGGGTATCTTTGTTGATACACGCGGTTTACAATCAGCTCTGACTCTTAGCTGAATCAAATTAGAATCAGAATTTCTCACTAGACCAGGGGTTCAATGTTCGTCATATGGACATACACTGTTCTTGTCTGCTAGTGCATAGAGATACCCTGGTTGTTAAATATAATCAGAGGAGACTTGCTTAGGCTCCCCTCTATTGACTAAATATAAAAATAGTAACTTGCTGCACGAGTGACAGTCAGCCTGCATGCTTGACATTGCTACTTTTAAGTAACAGCAATAAGATCAAGCACACAAAATGGTGTATGCTGGGACCTCAGAGCTGTAAAAGTCAAAGTCCCCCCTGTCTGATGCATAACCCCTCAGCATCAGTCCGCCGGTACCACAGTAATGCAGAGCACAGAATTACTTTCTGTTGCACAGACTGAATCATTTTCTGACACACCTAGGTTAATGTGAGGATATGTTGTCAGGCTGCACTGTGTCTTTCCATATATAACAAAACTAGTATTTTGGTTTGAGTCCCTCAGCGAGGGGGTATAAGTATAAATATACCAAACTCACTTTATAATCACATTTTATATTTTAGAACCTTCTTACAATCACATAAACGGTGAGGACGACTTCATATCTTCAGGAATCAAGAAGCTCTCGCTGAAAAAGCCAACACCAGCCAAAGGACTTAAGTTGGTCAAACCTTCGGCTCGTGTGGCTGGTACTAAAATAACTGATCGACACTTGCTTGGTGTTAAAAGCAGTAGCTTTTCTTCTGGTGACGTGGCCCTAATTGATTTTGGAGAGGATCTCAGTCCACTTAGCCCAGGTATTATTTCTCCTGTTATAGAACAGACTGCTCCTTCTTTAGCTAAACTGGCCATGGAGGCCTTCTCACTGCTCGATAAGACTCCTCCCCAAAGTCCGTCACGCTCCCTGCCCCGTCCACTCCATCCGACACCGGTGGTTGACTGGGATTCTAAACCTTTGCCAGCTCCTCCTGCTTATGATGAAGTGGCACAGGATGAAGATGATTTTGAAGTGTGCACCATTAATAGCTCTGATGCCATCTCCCAGAGAGAGAAAGTAGCAATTAATCTGCTTCAAAAGGCCAAGGGAGGCCATAAATATGGATACGTTCAGGATACAGAACAGACACTAGGTAGAGCTCAATTGGAGGACAATCTTTTTCTACCTCCAAAAGAAATGAAGCAGCCCAATTATTCCCAAACATCAGAGATCTTTGAGGAGCTGCAGCAGGAATGCATGAAAAGACTCAATGTCCCAGTTTCCTCATTGGCTTCCTCACCTAGCCCAAGCTTTTTTGTTACCAGCATCAGTGTGACTGCAGCGGAAGACAAACCTCAAATTCCTCCACGGATACCTATACCTCCAAGACCCGTTAGACGTAATGAACATGAACGCTGGTCTGGCGAGCTTTCTCCAGCTTTTCTAGGAGAGGAAGTGGGGAGGCCGCCACTGCTACCTCCACGCGATCCAATGTCTCAGCCCACATCTCGGACACCAAGCCCCATGGGTCTTCACATAGGCTCTCCCCAGCAGAGGTCCAACCTCTGTTCCCCTCTGTCCATTGGTTCCTACCTTTCTACATCTCCCAGTAAGCCTATGCCCACTACCCAAAGCTTTGCATCTGATCCTAAGTATGCCACTCCCAAGGTAATACAGGCACAAGGTAAAGATGCTCCCAAAGGCCCTTGCATTCTCCCAATTGTGAAAGATGGTAAGAAGGTCAGCAATACACATTATTATCTGCTCCCTGAGAGGCCACCTTACTTAGACAAATATGAAAAGTTTTTCAAAGAGGCCCGAAGCCCAGAGGAGACATCAGTCACCAGGAGTGTCACCACTGCAACAGTAAGGCCTATGGTGCAGCAGACAGACTATAAAGCCAACTTTTCATCCAACAACAGCAACTGTTCATCCAAGAGTGCTGTGAAGACCTCTTGTAGCCTGCAAAAAATTGTTTACGATGGCCCAGAAGGTTTTAGGCCTCCAGAAAAAATCAGACTGGTAAGATTTATGTTCATAAATGTGTGGTATTTAACAGAATGTTAAGTCAACCACTAATTTCAAGAAGTTCTTTTATTTGATACTTTAATAGTGCCATAATCTTTCTCTGAATGTTCATTGTTGTATGTCACAATTAACATACTTTGTCATTGGTAATTACCAACAAATAGGTATACCTTGGGTCCCATGGAACATAAATCAAAATATTGGGTTATAATGTTTGGAACAGTCTAGGCTACCAAATGACATAATCATTGTCTAATACTGGGCTCCTTTAAAAGTGCACCAGCCCCCTAAACAAATGATAAATATTAGGGTCTGTGTGTTAAAAAGTGAACTGTAGCTAGAGTGAAATGAACAAAACCACTAGAGATGATCCTGCATAATGCATTGTTAAAATGTTTAACTCAGCATTATCCATGGCCAGCTGCACTTTTGCTAACTGGAGGAGTTCATCAAGTTTGTTCATGCCACTTCAAGTCACCTGCAACCAAGTGCGGACTAACCATAAGGGCACTCGGACCTGCGCAATGACGCCACGTGACCTTGCGCAGGCTTGTGTGAGCGACCGGTCTGATTGGGTAGTGTGGGGGTCACATTGGGTAGTGGGGACAGATTGGCAAGTATGGGGTCACATTGGGAAGAGTGGAGGGTCACATTTGGAAGTGTGGGGACACGTTTGGGGGTCAGATTGGCAAATATGGGGGTCATACTGGCAAGAAGGGGTCAGACTGGCAAATATGGGGATCATACTGGGAAGAAGGGGTCAGATTGGCAAATATGGGGGTCACACTGGGAAGGAGGGTCAGATTGGCAAATATGGGGGTCATACTGGGAAGAAGGGGTCAGATCCGCAAATATGGGGGTCATACTGGGAAGAAGGGGTCAGATTGGCAAATATGGGGGTCATACTGGGAAGAAGGGGTCAGATTGGAAAATATCTGGGAAGGAGGGTCATACTGGGAAGGAGGGTCAGATTGGCAAACATGCGGGTCATAAAGGGGTCAGAATGGCAAATATGGGTCATATTGGGAAGAAGGGGGCATATTGCCACATTTGGGGGCAGATTGGGTAGTGGCGGTCATATTGGCAAGTCTGGGGGTCATACTTGAGAGTTTGGGGTCAGATTTGCCAATCTGGCAGTCATACTGGGAAGAAGGGGGCAGATTGGCAATTGTGCGGGTCATACTGGGAAGAAGGGGGTCAGATTGGAAAATATGGAGGTCAGATTGGCAAGATTGGGCGTCCAATTGGCATGTTTGGGCTCATATTGGCAAGTCTGGTGGTGAGATTGGGAAGAGGGGGCAGATTGGCAAGTCTGGGAAGGAGGGTCATACTGGGAAGGAGGGTCAGATTGGCAAACATGCGGGTCATAAAGGGGTCAGAATGGCAAATATGGGTCATATTGGGAAGAAGGGGGCATATTGCCACATTTGGGGGCAGATTGGGTAGTGGCGGTCATATTGGCAAGTCTGGGGGTCATACTTGAGAGTTTGGGGTCAGATTTGCCAATCTGGCAGTCATACTGGGAAGAAGGGGGCAGATTGGCACGTTTGGATGGCAGATTGGCAATTGTGCGGGTCATACTGGGAAGAAGGGGGTCAGATTGGAAAATATGGAGGTCAGATTGGCAAGATTGGGCGTCCAATTGGCATGTTTGGGCTCATATTGGCAAGTCTGGTGGTGAGATTGGGAAGAGGGGGCAGATTGGCAAGTCTGGGGTGAGATTGGGTAGTGTGGGGGTCACATTTGGTAATGTGGGGCAGATTTGGAAGAAGGGGCAGATTGGCATGTTTGGGGGCAGTTTGGGAAGTGGGGGTTAGATTGGGAAGAAGGGGCAGATTGGCACATTTGAGAGTCATACTGGGAAGAAAGGGGCATATTGGGATGTTTGGGGGGCAGATCCAGAAGAAGGGGGCAGATTGGTAAGTCTTGGGGTCACATTGGGTAGTGTGGGGGTCACATTTTGTAGTGTGGGGCAGATTTTGGGACCAGAGCAACAAGGGGAGCGAGGGGGGAAACAGAGCAACAAGGGGAGGGAGGGGGGACCAGAGCAACAAGGGGAGGGAGGGGGGGAAGAGACAGAGACAAGGGGAGGGAGGGAGGGAAGAGACAGAGACAAGGGGATTGAGGGGGGGGAGAGACAGAGACAAGGGGAGGGAGGGAAGGAAGAGACAGAGACAACGGGGGGAAGAGACAGAGACAAGGGGAGGGAGGGGGGAGACAAAGGGAGGGGGAGAGAGAGACAACACTAAGGGGGGGGGGGGGAGAGAGAAAGCTGGGGGCAAGGGAAAGAGAGAGGCAGCATTGGCACATAAAAGGAAATAAAAACAAGAAATGCATTTTTTGATATCATAATTGTTTATTAAAAAAGCAATTTACATGTGAATATATACAAGTTGAACTTTTTTCCTATAGGGTAGTCTTATATTCAGGCTTTTAGTTTTTTTCCTAATGGAATATCCAAAGTTTGGGGGGTCGTCTTATAATCAGGGTTGTCTTACAATCGAGCAAATACGGTAGTTTAATTTAAAATGTATTTTTTAAAATATGGTTCTGTTTATCCACCTTTTTTGTATGGTAGAATTCAAATGTGAATAAATAGAACCATTATTTGGGGTGGGGGGGATTGCATGTGGGCGTTGTTAATATGTTAACAAGTTTACTATCTTTCAGATAGCATTTGATATATTTAATAATAGTGTTCGGTCTAATGCAGGGCAGCACTTACCTTGTTTGCCTAAGGGGGAATCAAAAAAATCCTCTTTACATACATTCCAAAGATTCTATTAAGAGTGAACTTGGAACCATCTTTTATATAACTTGCAGCTTTTTCTCCTTCCCCTTTCATTAGGGTGCAGGATAGCCCACCACACCATTGCCATATGTTTAATGCCATTCTCAGACTTTCGCTATGTTACTTCACCTTAGTTGCATCCTATTCAATAATCTGGAAATTAACTGCCCAAACCGCTAAATCCCTACAAATGACATGTGATTTTCCCACAAATTCTTCAGAACAAAAATAGTCCCCAAAATAGTTATGGGGAGTACTTGACATGAACTGCAAACGGCTTGGGGAGCAAGGTGTATAGTGCAAGTGTATGCACCCTCTTAGTTATTAGGTGATTTTGATGACCTCCAGTTAGTTTTCTTTTCCAATTTGCATATTTTTTGTAAGGTTTTGGGATTCTTGAACAAACAACTTGATTGGCTGAATTATATGAATTTCTCTCCAATATTTGGGAATTTGGCAAAAGATTAATTTTAAAGCGGCAGTCCCACCTACAGTGGTCAAAGTATTGCATCATGTAAAGAAAAAGGAACAGGTATTTGCTAGCAGTTTTTTTTCTCCAGTGCTTTCCATGTTCTAGGAAAAATAAGTGTGTTTCACATATATTAAAGACATGTACAACATACAGAAAATAAGCTAGGTGGAACTGCCCGAAGTGCATTCCCCTGATTTTTATTTTTTTACTTTTAGCACAATGAATAGAGGCGAATGCTGAGTGGTAATCTGGCTATTCTAACCAAATGATGACACCAAAGTGATTTAGGTTTGGCCACACTTTCTATTTTGGGATACATTCAGGCATTAGATCCTTTAAATGTTCTGCCATTGATTTGGCTAATGATCCTGAATTAAAGTTATTTTATATAGATGTAGTATACTGATGTTTCATTGTAATATGTACTTACTCCATCTGCCATATTTGGTTATCGTCTGATAAATCACTATTATTCCCAGCACCAAACCAACACTATGTAGATTTCCACCCCTTGTCTGCTGCTTTTTCTTTTAGAAAATTAACTTTTTTAGGGAAATGGCTCTTCATTCAGAATTAGTAAATACTGTCTGTTTAATGTGGATAAAAATGATTTCCTTTGTATGTTTAAGAGACAGATGAAATTAGAGCTTCAATCACTGTTTTTTGATATAGAAAAATAAGTTGTAACATGAAAACAAACAGGACATCTACTTTCTAGTAATGCAGATTAAATTCCGACACAAACATTTTACTGTTACCCCCATGTGTGTTTTGAGCATTGTGTTAAATTGGCCATTGAATGTAGCTGACATATTGTAATGCCCATTTCCATTTTGTGGCCTGTGTACTTTGCATTACATAATATACGCAAGCTTGTATAAATGCTTAGTCTTTTTATAATACCCAACACTATTCTTCAGTCTTGCCTGTTCTTTGCCCTTTACCACTGGACTCATTAAAATCCTCTAGTAGGACTGTTTTGTGAGCTACTGTTTCACCCAGGTTACTGTATAAAACAGTAACCTGGGAGAGTAAATGTGTGCCATTCCAGAGGAAAAAAAAGTCCCAAGGTTTATTAGATCTGCAAACATGAACCCAATTCATGGTTAACCGGGCTCCAACTCCATTGACAGCACTAAGTTATGAGAAGGTGCTTCCAGGTTGTGTTCCTTCCGACTGAAGGTACCATCAACACGCAGAACAAGAGAAAAAAGCCGGCACACCGTTTATTTGGTGACGTGGCAAACAAATATAAATCGGTGCAAGTGACAACAGAGATTAGGAAGGGGAAAACACGATGTGTTTCGCACCAATAGAAATGCTTAATCATAAACTTATAATCACTTATTAGACTTATTGTTAGATTGCTAGTTACATAGTAGTTGAGCTTGAAAAAATACTTGCGTCCATCAAGTTCATCCCTTTTCCTATTCCAAATTATGCTTTCATTGGGGGAAAAATGCTTATTGACGCCAAATGGCAATCAGATTTCTCCTTGGATCAACAAGCACTACATAAATATTAATGCCTATACTAACATGCATAGCTCTCTATGTTCTGGCTCATTAAGTATCTAGACCGCTTTTAAAGGCATCTAACTTATTTTCTAGAACCACCTCTTCAGGCTGTGAATTCCATACCTTTATTGTCCTTACTGTAAAAAATTCCTTCTGCTGTCGTAGACTAAATCTCCTTTCTTCAAGTCTTAGTGAGATCGCAGAGCTCACTAACAGCTGGTGGATGTCTGCGCGATGCATCCGCTGCTGCACGGCACTTCCGCCTGGACTTTTGATGATGACCCGGAAGGTCCCGGCTCCATCATAGAAGTTCCGACGGACTTGCCCGGCAGCAGCTGAGGATGTCTGCGCACATCGCGCAGACATCCACCGGCTGTTAGTGAGGGGGATCCAGGTCCCCTGCAGCTCTGACTCTGTGGGCAGACTATAAGACAACCTCGAATATATGATGAGGGATCTTTTTCAGAGCATTTGCTCTGAAAAAAACCTCATCTTATATTCAAGCAAATACAGTATTCATTTCTATTGTTATCATAAATTGGCAGCTTGTTTATAGGAAAATACTAATATACCACATAGGTGGTGTCATGTGCAAAATGTATGTAGGCTCTTTTTCGTAGATGTTTTATTTTAATTAAAATTTGTTCAACTAAACAGAATATTTTTTTCAAAATCCTTAATTTCTATATCATTTTTCTGAATTCTCAAATGTTATTATTCTAATTAGCTGGATCCTTATTAGTACAGAGCACAGAGACGCCCGTTGTCATATCAGAGTGACACAAGAGTGATTTCACTGTATGAAAAATGTAGTGGTACTTTTAATTAGATTCAGAAGTGTGAACGTGTAATATATACACATGCTTTGTGGGCCGCAAATCCAATTAGATAAAACAGTAAAGTTAACATTCAAAAATCAATGGATCTGTTCTGTGTCAGTGCATCCCAGGCTGTATGATATAATATGAATAAATGGATTGAAAAGAGGGCTCAAGAGTCTATAGTTTACCTACTTGTATTTATTATGCTAACAATTTGTTAATATTTTTGCTATTTTTGATCACTTTATTATTTTTCTTCTTGTTAGGTTCAAGACATGGTCCATGGAGTGACCACAGAGGAGTGTCAGGCAGCTCTACAGAACCATGGTTGGAATGTCCAGAAAGCAATCCAGTATCTGAAGGTATGGCCTTCTCCACCAGTGACACCAATCTAAATAAATGGGTCACTGTGTTAAAACATGTTTGCTCATTTTAATCTCCTAAACATCAGTAATTTTTTTATACATATTCTGCAAATATTTTTTTTAGTATACACAACCATTCAAAAATTTGGGATCACTTACAAAAATCCTTGTTTTTGAAAGAAAAGCAAATTTGTCAATTTAAAATACCAGTCCTCAAATAGGCGCATGGAGGCCCATTATTAGCAATCACCCTTCCTTTTTTACGATGGCCCACTTCTACACGTTTCGTGAAGAAGCACAATGCGAATCATGTAGACGTAAGGGGAGTGAGGAGACAGAGCACCTACCCTTTCGTCTACGTGTCTCGTGAAGAAGCACTACATGTGAAACGCGTAGACGTAAGGGGAGGAGCTACGATACCCGGAAACAAAGTGAGGAGATGGTGCTCTCCGGAGGAGCCTCTACAGAGACACCTCCAGAAAAAGTTTGGTGTGCTGATTGAAAGAATTTGATATGTAAGCAGGTGCTATCTTGTTATTAATTAAATATCACTTGCATTCTCTAATATCTTAACTTCTCCTCCGTTTTGCTGTCTGTCGTTGCCTGCCCGAATTCCTTTAAATCCATTGCTGTTCTGAGCACCATCGAGAGCTTTATGTTTGATACCTTGAGCCTGGAAATTTAGGCTCTTCCACAAGTGAGCAGTCACACAAGGGGGTATCCTTGACACAAACGGGGTTTGTTGTGACAGTCTGCACTATGCTCTGATATTTTATTTTCTATGTGAATACCATGCACAAGAAAAACAGTGCAGTAGTAGAAAAGATACGTTTGTTTATAATTTGCGCACCTTTGTTATCACATTTTACTTTCTTCTGAAATGCATCAGTTTGTTCTTGTTTTGAGTGAAGGCTATTCCATGCAAGAAATTGCCAAGAAGCATCTCATACTACTCCCTTCACAGAAATTGGCTGTAACCAGAATAGTAAAGGGGGTGGGAGGCCCTGGTGCACCACTGAGCAAAAGGACAAGGGCATTAGCGTGAAAAACAGATGCCTCAAAGGTCCTCAACTGGAAGCGTCTTTAAATAGTACCCGCAAAACACCAGTCAAGAGGCGACTTTGGGATAGTCATACCTTTTACCCCTGCCTTCAGTGCAGGTCTCCGTCGGGTTGCCCACGGTATGTTCGGCACCATCACGATATCCAATATGGCGGGTGCTAGTATTTTCGGCGTCCTCGCCACATCCATGATGGTGGACACAACACAATACATCCCTGCCTTCTGAGGGATGTATCAAAAACTAAGACATGCCCTCAGAAATCCTTCCTACCCACTCCTATTCGCCCATTGCTGTTGGGGGTGTGACTTTCTATGACAACACATAATTACAGCCTACCATTTGATCTCCTCTCTTATCAAGGGATAAGTGCCTGCTGCTTATAAGTCAGTGCTTCTTGTTTGTGGAGCTGCCAGCTAGTATAAGCTGTCTTGCCGCTGTATCCTGTCTTTTTCTGTGTTTCCAGTCCCTTCAGTGTTTTGACCCCTGTCTGAAGTTTTGACAATGATCCTGTGCTTCAGACATTGAACTGAGGAGGATTGGAGAAAAGTTTTACGGACAGACTAATCTAAGTTTGAGGTATCGGATCACAAAAAAGCAGATGCAGACCAATTGGAAAGATGGTGGAGAAGTGCTTGATTCCATGGTGGATGCAATGTGATGGTCTTGGGGGGATGGGGGTGATTTAGCAGGGGTAAAATGGAAGATTTGTACAGAGTAAAAGGGATTGTGTAGAAGAAAGGCTATCGCTCCATTTTGCCACGCCATACACTGTGGACAGCGCTCAATTGAAGTAAATATCCTTCTACAACAGACTCAAAGTACAGCTCCAAACTATGCAGGACCTACTTTGGGAAGTGGCAGTCAGCTGGTATTCTGTCTACGATGTAGTGGCCAGCACAATTACCAAATCACAACCCTATAGTGCTGTTGTGGGAGCAGCTTGACAATGTGGTACATAAGAAGTGCCCATCAAGTCAATCCTACTTGTGGGATGTGCGTCAAGTAGCATGGGATTAAATCTCTTAAGATTACCTCAACAAATTGACAACTGGAATGCCAAATGTCTGCAAGGCTTTAAATACTGGAAATGGAGGATTCGTTGATGAAAGCAAAGTTTGAAGGGCACAATTATTTTTTACATTTATAAACAATTATTTCTAACCAATGTCTTGACTGCCATGAAAAACAAGGACATTACTAAGTGGCCCAAAACTTGTATGTAACTGTATTCTTTTCTATAATGGTTAATTTATTTTGCAACCCATCTGAGATTTGGTTGCTTGTAGTTATCATGTAATCCATGGATCAGAAAAGACACTGATACTGTTGAAGCTTGTCTGAATTTTGTTTGGTGGGGCTGGTAATTCAGCTGTAGTTAAAGCAGGTATTTGAGTTGTTTTTCAGAAGGTTTGGGTAGTTTCACAGACAGGGATCAATGATGGCTGAGTGAATACACAATACTAGTGTCAGGTTTCCTTCTCCTAACTTCCAAATCCTAGACCATGTTCCTGTTCCTGTTCTTGTTATGAGCAATGACGTATTTAGGTTGTGTGCTGTCTCATACTTGCCAGTACATATACACTTTAATTATCTATTTGCAAAGTTTCTCCTATACACAGTAATATTTCCAACGCCCAGTATACAATTGTGTGCTTAACAGACAACTGTATAGTAGTAGTATTACACATGTACTTATTTAAAAGCCCTCATATCAACATTTTTCTAAATTACCAAATGTAATGAAGTTACATATTTCTTTGATGAAAATCTTCAGCAGCAAACTCTGCGAGCAGATACTGAGTTTCTTTAGTGGAATCCAATCAAAGACTGAGGACGGATGCCAGGTCTAGCGTGTCTCTGTCAGCTACTTCACATGCTAATAACATTTTGTGCGTGCGTGTTGACGATTGGATGCTCACCATGTGTGCAAGCTTTGTAAAACCAGCAGACTTCTCTCCTCAATAAATAAACCAATGTGTGATACTACTGTGCAGTTGTCCTTACATGTCATATAGTCTACTTTCCCAAATTTCCGTGAGGCATGAAAAAAACAAGTTTTAAAAACTGTACTACAATTCAAATATTGCCACCTATGTCTTCTTTTGCTATTTACAACTAAATGTACTATTTCCTGGTACAATGGAAGCAACCAGAGTATTCTGGAAATATTCTGTTGTATTTTTCTAGTTCACAGAAAATAAGCTATAAAGATTGGTCACCTAGATTTTTAAATGAAAGTATACAGTCGCTGCATGCACAGAGTAAAGGTCATGATTAGGTGATGCCATATAATGTGCTAAATTAATCATGGACAGGTGATACTATCATAACTTATTTATCATTGTTTAATATATGTAGGAAATCAATTTGTTAATTGTCCACAAATATGAATTATATCTTCTATCGGTTGTGATGATATAGCACTCCTTTGCATATACTAATTAAAGTACTACATATTTCTGTGTACTACTTACTAAATTACAGTTTGTTATAGGGGTACATGGATTCTATTTTCTAATGCATTATTTATCATTGGGTGGTCTAATTAATTGTTATTATTAATATAATTCTTCCTGGAGTTTGAGCCTTACTTTTTTTCATTACAGCTTGACATAGCAAGCTATTCCATAAAATGTTATAATTTACATTTGATAAAGGTAATAATAATCTACTAATAGTTTGCAACCACTCTTTACCACCTGCTATATGCAAAAAACATATCCATATCCTGCGGCCATGTCTCCCTGTAAGGTGAAACTTTATGTGTTTATGCATCTGGGTGCATGCAGGGATCCCAACATTGCAGGGGTTAAACAAACCATATGCAATGCTATTCTCCCACTTGCTATGTGCACAAAGCCTGCAGCCAACCCAGCATTGTATTGCCATGTTCCCCCACTGAGGCCTAGTAAGCTAAATAGCTTAAGCTAGCAGGGCCATACTGATGGCTCAGTACTCTTGCCTTTCCCATTTTAAAAAGAAAATGCATTTGTTTTTCTTTTAATATTTGACCCCCTTCCTATACATGCCAACAAACCTGGATTTTGTCAACACAGTCCAATCCCTTATCTGACTTGTCTCAGCATTGCTACCATTCATGTGCATTGTAATAAACTCTACACAAGTACCTTTGTATAAAAAAACAATTACAGAATTAGGGGCTGGGAGCCAGGATCTTTGTGTCCAAGTGTGTTATATAGTTTGATATGCTTTCACTGAGGTATGACATGCTTTTGATTTTGTAATATGCCCGTCATGTGTTTTGCACTGAGGTGTGACATATGGTACGCCGTGCTACTGATATCGTGCTTTGTTTTTTCTAAAACTTACCAGGAAAGGTTAAAGCATCTTAACATGTATAGCTTGGAGGAAAGACGTAACAGGGGGGATATGATAGAAACATTTAAATACATAAAGGGAATCAACACAGTAAAGGAAGAGAGTATATTTAAAAGAAGAAAAACTACCACAACTAGAGGACATAGTCTTAAATTAGAGGGGCAACGATTTAAAAGTAATATCAGGAAGTATTACTTTACTGAGAGGGTAGTGGATGTATGGAATAGCCTGCCAGCAGAAGTGGTAGAGGTAAACACAGTCAAGGATTTTAAGCATGCGTGGGATAGTCACAAGGCTATCCTAGCTATAAGACCTGGAACGGGGGACTAATAAAAGTTTCTATGTTGTTATAATGTGCTAGAGCCTTTCCCATTCATTAAACCCTTCTGAGAGAGCGTTGAAGGCAGGGGAAGAGATCTACCATACATTATTAGGACAACTGTAGTGAAAAATTAAGTTGTGTTTAATTCACAGATTGTGTGAAGTGTAGGCATTTTAAATAGAAATGTTTTTAATGAAAAAATACCAAATTAAGAATCTTATCGGGCCCTCTTTGCTCCAAATAGCTCTACCAGGGGGCAGCAATATGATTTACAATCTTGGGTCAGATCTTATTTCATCTGAACTAAGGTGAGTGAAGATCTGACCCAAGATTCTAAACATGTCTGCCCCCTGAGAGAGCAGTGCAAAGAGGTCTGAAAAATGCATTATAAAGTTTCTTTATAACTCATCTACACTTGAAATATCTAGTACTACTTATTTTCCATCCAATAGTAAGCTGTTGTGGGGATATATTTGTCAGGTCTGTAAATGCTTTGCCAGACCTTGGGAACATATTTTGAGGTCCAATTTATTTAGAATGGGTCTCTGCACAGCACTCACCTGATGTGCTCTTTATTCAGGTTGAGCAGCTGTTCTGCCTCGGACTGAAGACCCGAGTGGAGTGCCACAAAGTGCTGGAGATGTTTGACTGGAATCTGGAGACGGCAAGCTCTCACCTTCTGGATTCATACAACAGTGGGCAGCAGAAGTACTAAAATTATTTTATATACTTAAGAATAAAGGGAAATCGGGTGTAAGAGTGTCATATACGAGTATATATCAACTGGAAAATGGTACATCAGAGCCATAACACATAAAGAGAAATGTGATACACATTTGAATAAAAAAAATAGGGATAACATTTAACTTTTTATTGGAATTTTTAAAAATGCAAATTGAATGGGATAAACGGTAAATATTTAAATGAAAAAATATATGGGGGGTGGTCTGGTATAATAGCAGAAAGTTGCATTGAAGGTGCAACAAAAACACACCATCCACCAAAATCAAAAGAAATGTTTAACTTTAAAGGAAAGAATTTCCAGCATTCTGTTTGTTGCGTGCCAAATGATAAATATGCAATTTGCCAATTCAGTCACCAGGTGGCAGCATACACAAATGAAAAACACAGCCAAATGCTTTGGCAATGAAAATGCTATTACTATACAAATTAGCTGCTCGTAAAGGTTAGAGAATATGGTCAAAAAAGAATTCACATGTGGTAGTGCAGAGGTACCTATCTGCAATACAAAAATCCCCTTTGCAAAATTAGCCTGCTTGCCAATAATCAATGCTTTAGCGTCAGTAATTGCAGGGACTGGTTGCAGACAAAAAATAAGTGATGTATATCTTCACCAACTTTATGGAGCTACAGATAACTCCGGTATTAGCTCTGAGTCATATAAGAAAGAGCAGGCTGTGTATGCATGATCCCCTTGTGTTATAAAGTAGGCGGAGACAGTGCACTTCCAGCACCGAGCAGAGAAACTCATTATGTGTCTCAGATTTACTACCTAAGTTTAACTGTAGCTCTATACAGTTGGCGGAGACATAAATCACTCGACTCCTGTCCCTGCAATAAATGACACGAAGCACAAAAAGAGGCTAAGTAGATATTATTGGCAAGCAGCCTATTTTTGCAAAAGCGATTTATGTAGTGTAGAAAAGTACTTCTGCACTACAAATGGTGGGCTGGCACATATGCTTGTAAGTCAAAAAAGCATTTATATATTTGCAAACATTCATTATGTTATTTTCTTTGCCAAAGTATATGGCTGTTTTTCATTTATGTATGCTGCCATCTAGAGACCGATTTGGCAAACTGCAAATATATAATTTGACAAGCAACACACAGAATCCTGGAAATTCTCTTTGTTTCCTTTAAAGTGACACATTTCTTTTGATTATGGTGAAAGGTGTGTTTTTGATGCACTTTCCCCTTTTTATGAATACAAAATATATTTTTATATACATATATACCTGTTTGTCCCATTCAAAGTATTTATCAAGTTTCCAATTAAAAGTTACATTTTATCGCTATTTGGCAGAGTATGATCACTCATTTGTTGTCTATCTACATAATTGGGTTTGAACAACCTGTTCCTTTGCCTCACTCTGCTACTCCATTAACTTATAACAATTCAGTAAGTATAACAGTTTCTCCCTCCTGTTGTCATTTTAGAAGCTCTTACAAGCTTTATGGTAATATTGATCCTATTGGTGCTGACATTAAACACGCTTTTGTGTGGTTTTCTTTCAATTAAGGAGTGAAAGTCTTGAACTAACTATTTGCATGTTCAGGCTTTATCCTGAGAACTGCTTAACCCTATATGTCATACTTGTGTTCTTATCTTGCAGACGATGACGTAGTACCTCTGAGCAGTTTTCTGACTTTGGATACATAACCTACCTGGAAAACGTATACCTACCTGGACTTCTCTGCTCAATATATTGATTGACTGAAATGGCAGTTCTGAAACAGCACCTGCCATGAGAACTGCCTGAACAGTGACTTTCTCCCCTAATTGGAAAACCGTTAAACCAACCCAGTGTTCTGCTACATGGACTTGTGTTAATGTTGCATTTTCTCTTTTAATGTGTTGTTCATGTTTGTTTTTTTGTTTGTTTTTTTCCTGCCCCATTGTTCTTTTGGTAACTCATTGTTTTTATAAAAAAAAAAAAAAAAAAGATGTGTAATTTTAATATATATAAATATATATATATATATGAATATATAAATATAAGATATAAAGTTTATTTGGAGAAAAGAACCAATTGTGGAAATCCTAAATAACCAGCTTTTATTGAATTGTCTTTTTGGGAGTTTATACGTTTACTGATGACCAGTAATTTGCATTAGAACAATAACACAGGTCTTTATTAATAAATAAGTCCCACTTTATTTTGAGCAGAAAAGGATAGCTGTGAACAGAGTATCCAGCTTATGTTCCAGATATTTAACCCTTTAGTGACCGGACTGTTTTAAAATCTTTGTACCCTTGTTGACAGAGGCAATTTTACACTTCTGTAGTGTTTGTGTTTAGCTGTAATTTTCCTTTCTCATTTATTGTACCCACACATATATTGTGTTTAATGGCATAAGAACGCTTTTCTTAACCCCTTTACAACCTTATGACGAGTTAATTCGTCATAAGTGCTGCAGCGTTTCCAACCTAATGACGAGTTAACTCATCATGTAATTTAGCCAGAGCAGTGCTCCATACAATGTTCCTAGACCCGATCAGTGCCTTTCCGGCCATGTGATCCATCGATCACCGTGATCCCAGGCAAATTAGATGGCAAAGTCAATGTATAATACTTTGCCTCCAATTGACTCCCTGCACTTCACATACTAGTTGTGAAGCACAGTGTGTGACAGGCAAAGGAGGGGGGGGGGGGGGGGAGTATTGTTACTGAAAGGATCTCTTTCCTTCCTTGTTTATGGCCCTTATTTTGCTTTTTATAAAAAAGGTGGGGGGTTTTGCAATTTTACATTTTTTTTTACCTAACTATATTAATAATATTATTTTAATATTATTTTAATATATTAATTTAATTACAGTTAACCCCTGCATGCCCGTGCTGTGGTTTGGTCACATTTGGGGTTTTTTTGTGGGGAGTCTTAGAATGTATTTTTTTTATTAACTAGTTAGTTGGAATAAGTGGGTCAGTGTTAGTGTTGTACTAGTTTTGTACAATATTTTTGTGGAAATAATATGTATTTGTGAACACTAAATTATAGATTATTTATTTGTATAGGGTATCCAAAGAAAATTCTAACTGTCCTTTAAAAAACAACTTATAAGTTGGATGGGTATGTTAAATGACAGAGAGGAAAACTACATTTAATCAACCATAGATCAATATGGAATAATTTGGTCTGGTCATTGGCCCATGAAAAGCCCTGGTCCTTAAGGGGTTAAGATACCATTATTTTCATCATTTCCTATAATTTATTATTAAGACAAATCATAAAATATGACAAAAAAACATTTTTCAAACTTTCACCTAAAAAAATCTTTTATACAATTACAAAAAACACCCTGTATAGTTTACATGTTTTTCTGTTGTGTTTGCAATTTATGGGGCAATAAACGAAAGTATTTTTTTTGTTACAAACATTTTATCTGACAATGACCGTTTGACCCCAACCCTAATTCTAACCCATCTGTAACCCTAACACAAGTTCTAGTGTTAATTTAGATCTAGCGTTAGTTTGGTCTTTTTTTACGGCAATGTTGCTGACTGCCTCTAGAGACAGTCTAACAACAGAAGTGAACTCTGAACACTTCCAATGCTCTTGACGGCTACAGGGCGGGACCATATTGGAGGTGCTTTCTGCCTTTCAATATGGCCCTTGGCAACACTCTGTAGAGGTTGCATTGTCCTGGGAGGCCAAATTTTGGTCTTGCTTAATTACTTGACATCATTGATCTCTGACACCACTCATTTTGTTACAGACATACATCCTGTCTCATCAACTGCAGGACGTATATATATGTCAATTTGCACCAAAGGGTTAAGAAAGATAACAGAATATGGTCGTCAAAGCACAGGTTGTGATATAAGAATAGGGTTAAGTAACAAAAAGCAATCTGTGCTGAAGTTGGTGTGAAGGTAATTGTGTTCTCCCTATAATGGAGTTATATACACTTTCTAAAATACAATACATGTATCCTAAAATGTGACACATCAACCAGTTTAGAAATACATAATTATTCTTGAAAAACTTGGAAATTTGCCATCTCTTATATAATTTTTAAATGTACACAAACAGAGAACTGGAGTAGAAGTATTGTGTATGTATGGATGTGTGTGTGTATAAACCTCTGGACAATGCGTGTGTATATATATATTTATCAACTATAAAAACAGAAAAGCCTTGTGTCTATTTGTCTGAAGCAAGAAAAACTCAAACGCAAAATTTTGGAATCATAAAATGTGCACAGCTTATTCATGCTGGAATTTCTAGGTCAATGCTCTATTTCCACCTGTCTACACGGTTACTTTCCCAAGTTAGGAGTTAATTAAGTTATGAGGTGATTAGTCACCATAAACTGCGACGTTGATGTGCCCATTTCTGTTCTCTCCCCATCTCTGTTCTCTCTCCCCCTTTCTGTTATCTCCCCATCTCTGTTCTCTTCCCCCTCTCTGTTATCTCTCCTCTTTCTGTTCTCTCTCCCCTCTCCGTTATTTCCTCCGCCTCTGTTCTCTACCCCTCCTCCCCATTTCTGTTCTCTCCCCCTCCTCCCCATTTTTGTTTTCTCCCCCCTCTCTGTTTTCTCTCCCCCTCCACTTCCTCTCTGTTATCTCCCCCCGCCTCTGCTATCTCCCCTCCTCCCTGCCCCTCCCATTCTTACCTGAAGCGTGAGCAGCATAAGCGCCATGTGTTAAACACACACGGAGCTCAGTAAGTGCTGTTCACGTTGTGATGCTGTAGGGTATCGGAAATACAATGCCCGGCATCATCACTAAGTGTGTGTTTAACACATGGAGCTTATGCTGCCTGCAACCCCCCGTGAAGCAGACACCCTCCCTGGATCCTGTGCTGCAGCCAAGCAGATGGCTGGTGATCTTCTGATCTCCCCAACCAGTGCCTTTACCGGCAAACTTTGCCGGTAGAGGCACTGGCACCCCCTTGGATGTTGCACCCTGTGCTGTCGCACACCCAAAGGTCTGCCCTGCACTCATAGAACCTTTGACACCTATAACATAAGGTCTTAGAAATCTGATCCGCTGTTGTGCTACTGCATTGGTAGAAATATGGAGTAACCTATGCAACTTTCAGAAATTATTTTTATGACTGACCCGGATGCTGAAAGTATGGACAAAAGAAGATTATTACATCACTGGTGATGTCAAAAATTACCCAACAACTTTACCGCACTTGAATGATTTCTGTACTAACTTGACCGAATCTGGCAGTTTATAAAGATTTGGAGTCATATGGGAAGCCAAATTTGGAGCTACACAATGTGCCCTGATGTGACACCAAATAACCTCGCAATTTGGCCATCATGGCCAAATACACACAAAATGCTTTTGAAAGCGCACTGTAATACACCGAACCAAGGAGCAGTGTCAAGAATCCAAATTCCTGGTGAAGACGGGTAGTAAAGCTAATATATATATATACACACACACACACACACACACACACTGCCTGGCCAAAAAAAAAAGTTGCCACTTGGATTTAACTAAGCAAATAGGTCTGGGGTTGCTGCAGTTGGTTAGGTCTAGGATTTGCATCATTATGTGCCCAAAGAATGAGGTCAGCTGACTACCTGAATATACTGAATGACCAGGTTATTCCATCAATGGATTTTTTTCTTCCATGATGGCACGGGCATCTTCCAAGATGACAATGCCAGGATTCATTGGGCTCAAATTGTGAAAGAGTGGTTCAGAGAGCCAGTTGCCGACCAGTATAAAAGTACATGGCAGTTTATCTTCACACTCGAGACAATTAACTTTTCATTTGTGCTTCTATATAAGAACCACAGGTGAAAACAAGGTTTAGTGTACCTTTAATACAAAGTACACACTTATTACCTGATTATATTGTGTATACACACTCCCACTATATCACTCGGTTGTCTGGACACATCACGCACAATCATCATCATCAAGATATATCTTACTATGGTACACAGTTGTCATTATCACACTATTTTTGGTACTTGGGTATATCGCATCCATTTAAGACACCATAGGTCCCAATCCAGCCAAGACTAGGGTTGCCATCCAGCTGGTATATTGGTAATAGTAAAATTGGCTGGAGGCAATAGAAAATCTGGAATATATTTATTTTTTTTGAAGAGCAGGTGGCAACCCTACTTATGATGAACCTTTTGCACTGAAAACTGTTTTGGACTACAGCTTTCAAAGGGCTGGCCAGTGATTAGTCATCTCTGCCCAAAAGTTACCCTACACCTTAGACTATTGTACATATGGGAGAGACACTCACTGCATTATAAAATGAGTGATTGTAAGTAACTCTTCCCCTTGGAGGTACACAATGTAAAAATCCAAGAAAAAACAAACAATCACTCTGGAGGCAGAATTGTATACACAAAAATTATTTACTGTAGTGAAATGGTGATGGTACCAAAATTTGCCGATAAATAGTACCATATATCAGCAGAGTGGCAAATGAACATAGCAATGATAATCATAAAAGTATGGAAAAACAATTAAAGAAAACACAGTTTAGGCAAATCTTAGTGACCAATTATTTACTATAGTGAAAATGGTGTAGGTAGAAATATCAGCCAATAAATAGTACCATATATATATAGAGAGAGAGAGAGTGGTGACATATATTAACATAACAGAGATAACCATATTAGTATGTGAAAATAATTATAGCAAAACACAGGTTAAGCAAATCTTAGTGACCAATATACAAGAATATACAAAAATGTAAAAAAGTAATGCAGACATCAATTATAACGGGAATTGGGGAGAGTGTCTCAGTCAATGCTAGCATATAAGGTCCCCACAGCTTAACTCCATCTGTAGGCAATTAAAAAATAAAAGGATGATCCAACAAAAAAAATAAAAAACAGAAGAAATTGTAGAGATGTCACCAATATCCTGGCTGGTATGTATGAAAACAGAGTCCTATTGAGTCCTATTTGTGAAATAGATATCAGTAGTGGCAGAGGATATCCGAGGCTGAATTTCTGGTCCAGTGGATCAGTTCCTAGAAGGATGGGTGTACTGTACTATAAGTCGGTGATTCTCTACTGAGTCGCAATGGTAACTTTAGGCCATCCTTGGGTTACATTTGTGAACACCAAACCCAAATGACAATGCTGATATAAGTCATGACAGAGTTGTAAAATGACAGGACTTGAGTTTTGCTGTTTCCAGATTTTCCATAGGTTTTAACACAACATTGGCATGTTGATTATGTGCTCAATATATTATCTGATATTTATATGATCCTAAAAATTAAGCATATCTTTGAAGTTGTGCCGCAGTGGTTGTGGAGATTCCTTTTGTTGGGTTGAATATAGACAACAGTTATGTGTGACCTGTCACTAACTGAAATTCGCTTCCACATACATCTATGAAAAAATATGCAATAAATACATTTTTATCTTTTGCATAAGTAGAAGAAAAATAATATATAAATACATAGCAGGTGAAAAGTTAGGTATGCCAGCTGCTTCATGTGTTTCGCACTTGGAGGCGCTTAGTCATGGGCAAGTTTACTTGATATACTGTCTTCTGACAGCAACTCAAGGATGATGTTTTTAGGTTCGTGCTTGTAAACAGTAACAGCGCATGGAAGCAGTAACAGCGCATGGAAACAGTGCTGCAGATGCAGATGGCTTTATGTATAGATATACAATTTCAATAATAAGTAGGTGGTTTGCGTTAACAGCATTGCACAGCTAGTGAATACAAAGTGATGGGATTTATGCAGTGTCCTGTAGTTAACAGAGACTACTGTATCTGCTCGAATATAAGACGACCCTGATTAAAAGACGACCCCCAAACTTTGGATATTCCTTTAGTAAAAAAAATTAAAAGCATTTAACACAAATTATGATATAAGAAAATGCATTTCTTGTTTTTATTCCTTTTATGTGCCAATGCTGCCCCTACCCCCCAGACCTACCCAATGCTGGCTCTCTTCCCCACCCTCCCCCCAACGCTGGCTCTCTTCCCCCCTCCCTTCCCCCAACGCTGCCTCTCTCCCCCTCCCTCCCTCCCCAACACTTCCTCTCGCCCTTTCCTCCCTCCCCCCAGCGTTGTCTAAATCCCTCCTCCCTCCCCCCAACGTTGCCTCTGTCCCCCCTACGTTGCCTCCCTCTCCCATTCCTCCCCTCAACGTTGTCTCTCTCCTCCCTCCCCCCACTCCCTGGTGGCTAGTGGGTGCAGCCGGGGGATGTCTAAGATGAAGCCGGAAGGTCACATGACCTCCTGGCTTCCATCATAGAAGTCCTGACGGACGTGCCAGGCAGCAGCAGGGGAATGTCTGCGCGGATTGTACAGACATCCACCGGCTGCTTCGGAGGGGTATCCAGGTCCCCTGCAGCTCTGCGGAGGACTTGGATCCCAGCAGGGGTGTTGCTAGGTCTCCAAAAGACCCTGAGAGATTTGATAGAAGTGGAGTAAATAAGCTCACATTCTTAGGTGGCATACAGACTGATATAATTGATGCCAATGAACAATAGGTATATATGGGTATATATCAGGGCTCAACAAATCCTGGGCACCAGGAAATTAGACCTGGCGCCTGGTTATTGTTGTCCCTGCATGGTGTCCTTGCTGCTCAGCAGGGCTAGAAACAACAGCAGGGCACAGACCAGGCTAGAATGAGGTATAACAGCCAGGAGGGGGACATATTGATAGATGCACTTTTTTTTTATCGTAAACAACAACAAAATTGCTGACTTGTGTGTAAGTGTATGTGACTGACAGTGTGTGTGTGTGTGTATAAACTGACTGGATGTGTGTGTGTGTGTGACTGATTGTGTGTTTATGTGACTGACTGTGTGTATGTCTGCCTGTGATCGACTCGATGTGTCTGTGACTGACTGTATGTGTTTGTCTGTCTGTTACTGACTATATGTGTGTGTGTGTCTGTCTGTGACTGACTGTATGCGTGTGTCTGTATGTGTGTGTGTGTGTCTGTCTGTGACTGATTCCACAGCAATAAAACTCACAGTAATGTGCTAATGTGTGAGTATAACAGACTCCGCAGCAATAAAACTCACAGTAATGTGCAGTGTGTGAGTGTATCACAGTCTCAAGAGCAATAAAACTCACAGTAATGTGCAGTGTGTGAGTATATCACACACTCATTCTGCACATTACTGTACCACAGCACAAAAAAACTCACATTACTCAAAGTTACACTTATACACATAAACACACAGCCACAAATACACACGCAGCCACACATACACACACACCCTTACACACAATCCCACTTACACACACCAACTTACATCACACACACACTTATTTGTGAGCAAATTACCATGTTTTCAAAATAACTGACTATACAACATTTTGTGTACATTGCACACACCATTTACCAGACATTGAGAAAAAAAGTAGACCAACAGTCTCATAATATGCCATAATATAGGGGATATCACACACACCCCACACAGACACCCACCCTTACACCCCCCACATAGATACTCTTACATAGACAACCTTACACTCACACACACACAGAAAACCTTAAACAGACACCCTTATACACACAGATATTCTGCCATGCAGACACGTGTGTAAACCTGCAACTCTCACACGTACATCATAAAAAAATTTTTTTTTATAAAAAGGGGTCACAAACCTGGGGAGAATAGGCTGAGGTATGAAGGTATGCTCCTTCTACCAATCTCATAAAAGAGAGAAGTGCAGGGAATTGAGATGGGAATTCAACTGAATGGGAGAATTTTTCCAACTTTGCTACTTTAGCCTTTAGTTTGCATACACATGCACATGCACACTCATAACTCTGCCACTTACACACACTTGCAGTCTGCCACTTACATACACATGCAGACTCATAACTCTGCCACTCTCACTTTCACTCTGACAGACTCACAGTCAAAGCTTGAGGGGGCGGAGATGAGCGCGATGGGCAGAGCTAAGTGTGAGGGTGCAGAGTCTGATGCTGTCCAGCATCCAGATTGTAGCATGCTGGGGGCGGGTTCTAGCACGCGGGGGAGGGGCCTAGCATGAGGGGGCGTGGTCAGAGTCTCCATCCGGGGCTATGGAGGGGAGATCCGGGGCTTCAGCCCCAGTAGCCCACCCCTAGCGACGCCACTGGATCCCAGTCTTATAGTCAGACCTCGATTTGAGGTCTAATTATAAGACGACCTCTAATATAAGACGAGGAGTCTTTTCGGAAAAAAACCTTCTCTTATATTCAAGCAAATACGGTAAATCTATACCATTTGCAACATTTAAATATCTGCTTTCACTCTTACAGAGACTACTTGAAATGAATGATTAACAGGCAGCCACTACAGTACAGTAACGCTGCCTTTATACTAGATCAAAGTATTAAAAGCAACTATCCTGCAGTCAATATAATACTTTTTTCAATGCATATCTATTCATCTGTCAGTCACTATTAACCCATGGTGGTAAACATGGATTACTGGATCAATATTAATTAAATCATATAAAAATATCATAAAAAAATAATTAAAATCATATAAAAATATCTAAAATATACTAGTACTGGTGGATATGGACCTCTGTTAGCACTCACCTAAGGATGCTAGTAATCTGACCCATTTTAATATTCACCGGGTTAACACTATTTTATACACCTACACTTGTCCCATTATGTCTCTGTCTATATGTGCTTGATATGTTTTTAATTTAATTCATCAAAAAGTTCGATTTTTACTTACTATAAACATAAAAATAAATATTTTTCTCAAGCTTGCCAAACTTCTTAAGTAATCAGTTTGACCCAGAGGGAGGAAGCAATAAAAAAGGAGGCACCACTACATATATACCAAAAATATATACTGAAAGATTATAACATTATTTGCTCCATTAAGGACAAATATTCATAGAAAATGTGTAATGCTGTGTCACATTAAGGTTACTGCTCCGATGAGAGAAAGGGACATTTAACCCTTTCGCTACCTTATGCTGCAGCATTCACATCAAGATGGGGGGAAAGTTAACCCTTTCCTTGCTGACCACAGTTACTGTGATCAGTTGCCTTCCTACTTTTTTATGTTTGCAATTTTAAAGTTTTTTTCTGTGTTTTTTTGTTGGGTCGGGGTTTGGGAACCTATATTTTTATTTTTTATTAGTTAGTTAATTCGTTGGGATAAGTGGGTTAGTGTTATACAAGTTGTGTAGATTATTATTGGGAAAATAATGGGGAAAAACTTTTTTTTTCTAAACTTTTCCCCTTTTATATGTATTTTTATTATAGTAAATTGCACATTATTTTGATGTACAGGGTCAAGTGTATAGGGTTAACTGTCCTTTAAAAAATAACTTGTATGGGTGCGTTAAATGACAAAGAGGAAAATTAGATTTCAACAACCACATATCAAAAATTGAAACATCATTCTCGTCATTGGCCCAGAAAATCCCTGGTCCTAAGTGGTTAAGTAAAAGAAAATCAGTATGGTAATCAAAGAGAGTATATATAACTGGCAGGTAAATACCAGGACCTGAGAATGGTCTTAAATTAGAAGGTCAATAAAGTATCAGAAAGTGTTACTTTTTTGATAGTAATGGATAGCAGATGGCATTGCAGAGGTTAATAAGATGTTATAAGATAAGGCCAAAGACCAAATGAGGTGTGAGAGTTTGACAGTGAGCCCCCTAGTATACAACAACCAATACATTTAGTGTATCTACCAATATTTACATTTAAAAAAAATATATTAGCATGATTCTCTTGCACTTCTGCCATTTGATTTTATGTAACAACCTTTTTTCTCCACTAGATGGAACAAGCTACAAATTAACAGCAGTAATCATTATGAAACTTTTTGCCTGGCTTCTGTGTGCAATTGTGCTATGCTGATAAAGCAATGTGGGGCTAATGTAGCAATTGCTCATGGTAGACATTTACTTGGGGTCTGTTGTGGACTATTTAATTATGTTCTATGGACCTTCACAAACTTTGCCAAGGACACTTTGCCTATCCCTAGCAAAAAGGGGCCCTCACCTTTTGTTTTACTTACTTCTGTAATTTATGATTGCTGAACCCTGGGTTACAATATTTAAAATAGAGCAAAATTATAAACATGGCACAGTCACCATGGAGGTCATTGGAATATTCCTGCTCTTAAATGGACACTAAGCGTTTTTTTTTTGACTTGTGCTTCAAATACCGTATTTGCTCGATTATAAGCAAATTCTGAAAAACCCCCCTCGTCTTATAATCGAGCTCATCTTATAATCTGACCTCAAATTGAGGTCAGACTATGAGACTGGGATCCAGGTCCCCAGCAGAGCTGCAGGGGACCTGGATCCCCCTCTCTAACAGCAGGGGATGTCTGCGCGATGAGCGCAGACTCCCCTGCTTCCGCCCGGCACAACCGCCCCACTAGCCACCAGGGAGAATCGGGCAGCTGGGGGATGTCTGCACGATATGTTCAGACATCCTCCATGCTGCCCGACACGGCAGTCTATAATGACGGACCATGACGAAGTGTCGGGCAGCATGGAGGATGTCTGCACGTATCGCCCCCACTAGCCACCAGGGACCAATCAAAAGGTGAGGGAGGGAGGGTGGGTGGGTTTAGAAAGACATGAGGGACGGGGACAGAGGGAGGGGGAGAGCAACAAGGGGAGAGAGGGGGGCAGAGACAGAGACAAGGGGAGGGAGGGGGTTGGTAGAGACAGAGACAAGGGGAGGGAGGGGGTTGGTAGAGACAGAGACAAGGGGAGGGAGGGGGTTGGTAGAGACAGAGACAAGGGGAGGGAGGGGGTTGGTAGAGACAGAGACAAGGGGAGGGAGGGGGTTGGTAGAGACAGAGACAAGGGGAGGGAGGGGGTTTGAAGAGACAGACAAGGGGAGCGAGGGGGCAGACAAAGGGAGGGGGAGAGAGAGACAACACTAAGTGGAGGATAGAGAGAGAAAAAAATGGGGGCAAGGGAAAGAGAGAGGCAGCATTGGCACATAAAAAGAAATAAAAACAAGAAATACATTTTTTTATATCATAATATTTTATTAAAAAAAGCAATTTACATGTGAATATATACAAGTTGAACTTTTTTCCTATAGGGTAGTCTTATATTCAGGCTTTTAGTTTTTTTCCTAATGGAATATCCAAAGTTTTGGGGGTCGTCTTATAATCAGGGTCGTCTTATGGTAAAATGTTTGACCATCTTGACCTTGACCTTGAAACAACATTAGTGGATCTCTCAGACAATTTAAGATGTACAAAGATTTTTTTTCATGCTTTTTTCAATTTATTCCAGTAGTGTAAACACGCACTGCGAATGTCCAGTGCAAGTTCATAGTCTCACCCAGACTGCCATAATCAATTCAATAAATAGCCGAACCAGCACATAAAGTGACAAAATGTGGGTTTATTGTCCCTCAGGCAATGTCCCAAGGTGGAGTGTCCTTCAAGGCTTTATATAAGATTTATTGAGATTGATCATATACCTCCCTTACCGAGAGGCGGGATAGGGCAAGACTGCTCCTCCAACGGGAATGCAGATGGATTTTTACATTGGACACAGTAACACCCCGAGGTCTGAATGAACAACTGCTTTTTAATTCCTTTTTACCATCCAGAACATAGGTTGGCTCACCATCTGTGATACCTGGATTTCATAAAGAACTACGATGCGGACCAGAGTTCTTCAGCTCTACAGACATCAATGCATGTTTTTTGGCTTTAGTGTATATATTTTTTGAACTTCTGACTCTTCCTTTACATATGGTGTTTTTTTAACAATTCACTGGATTAGTCCAGTAACTGACAAGTTTGTTTTTTTTTGGCGAAGTTTTTTCCTGAAGTTTTGTTTGTTTTGCCTGCGCTCCTTGTTGTTGTTTTTGATCTTTATTTGTGGTTTGTTTTGTTTGTGTTTCTGATTATGGATCGTCTCATTAGTGTAGATATGGGTACATATTTTCTCTTTGTTTATTTTTATTTTTATCCATATTATTTTCATTTTTTATGTTTATTGGTAGTTTGTTACTTTTTTTTATTGACAGTCACATTGTCCGTTAGTGGACTCGTTCAGATATCTTTTTTGGGTTATGTGGGGATCTATGGGTTCTCTATCACTGGGTCTCTCCTTTTATTCAATTGTTTGTCCAATTCTCTACTTGGTTGTGGTACTGGTTAGGGGCACCTAACACGGAGAATATTCGCTCTAATGGCTGCCATAGAGGGAAACTTATTTTTTCTCTAGATTGTCTTGGGCTGTAGTGTGAGTTAATTGTTTTGGTTGGCTATGTGATTCGCTAACTGGGTGTGGGGGTCTCCTCCGCGGCAGCATCTAGTGGTAGGTCTGTTTCGTCTTCTGACACACGCCTCTTTTACCATAAGCGTCCACACTGTTGCTAGGTGATACGTTGGTTCACGTGACACGCATAGTGACACGCAAGCCGTTTTCTCCTATACCCGGAAGTTGCTGAATTCTCGTCACTTCTGGTGCAGGGAGCGGGTTTCTTCAGCTGCGGCTGGTAAGTGTTTGATTATGGGTGTATTTAAATGTTTATTTCACACTGTATGTGACACTTGACAAAAGGCTTGCTAGCCTGAAACGTCGTTTTTTTTTTTCATCTTGGAAATTAAATGGTGATATCAGAAGACCTGTGAGTGCATCCTCTATTCACATATTTGGATTGTGTATATATATATATATATATATATATATATATATATATATATATATATATATATATATATATATATATATTCAGTTCATGTTATAATATTTTAGTTCATGTTATAATATTTTAGATGTATCTTTTGTTATAGTAGAACACTAAAGTGGAATGTATGAGTAATAGTGTTATTAAGACCTTTTTTGCTAGATTTTCATCAATGCTTTTAGTTGGCCATCCTTCCCAGAGTTTCAGTGTGATAAATCTTATTCAGAAAGATAAGGAGGGAGTACTGGGCGAATGTACTATTTGCCAATTTTCAGTAAGATAATTTACCATGAGCTGAGTCCTCATTGGCTTTCACAAATACTCAGAGCTCTAATTAGGGAACATGTATCAGAGTTGAAGTGCAATTTGTCCTTAATAGATAACTCTGGGAAGTGTAACAGTGTATTTGGTCAATGTTTTTCAGCTTTGTTTTTGTCAGGTGGCACTCTTTGAAACTTAGTTTGATGTTTTCTTCTGTCCACTGATGCTCCAATAAATCCATATGTCATGATGCTGATGATGAAATTGATGATGGGCAGCAATTACCACAGTGATATCCTATATTATCTTGATCACTCCACGGCTTTGTGTAATGCTAATGGCAATTTTAGTTCTGGATTGAAGGAGACTAGTTGCAGGAGAGGACAAGTGAATTTGAGTAGCTGCATCTAAGGCTCTGTAGGCATTACAGATACCATGGAGACAAGAGATAAGATCATATTCAAGTCCTTAGCAAGGTCAGAAGCCAGATAATCAGACCAAGATACAGGAAGGGAGCCCCCAGGGGGGCAGCAGAGTCAACCTGAGGGGGCATTGACTGGGTTAGGAAAGGGTTAATGGCTTGGGTGTAAGGAAGTGGGTTGGTGTTGTAACAGGGAAGAGTTAGGTCCTATATAAGGGATAGCAGCCATTTTAAGGGTCAGTCATTTTGTTAAAAGATTCACCTACCTTGATTTTAGTCTTTTGTTTTGCAGGTTCGGTTTGATCTTCGCCTGTCAAGAATCTGATGATGGAGTCTGATCTGGATGGCTTGCTGGAAGGGATCCGTGCTGCTGTGAGGACCAAAGGAGCGGATTGGCTGCGGGAGCAACTTGGGCCCGAATTGCAGTTGTCAGCGGCGGGAGACGGAGCATCGCGTCCGGTGCGGCAGACAAGGCCTCCGCAACGCCTGAGTCCAGAAGCGGGAGGGCAGCGGAGGCGAAAACGGAGCCCGGTGATGAAGCTGCAGGTGGGCCGGAAGCACCCACAGAAGAAAGGACCGTCCCAGGCCGCGAAGGGGACGGTGCCTGCGCGGGGGAAGCAGAGGAGGCGAGACCCGGGCCTTCGGGCCTAGCGCGGAGGACTGGTGGAGCTGTGACAGCAGGCCGTGGAGGTTGAGGTGGCGCTGCGGCCTTACCGGGAGCGGATGCGGACCGCATGGCGTGGGAGACCCAGGAGGCTGAGGTAATGGCCGTGTTAGGGCCTAGGGATCCTGTTGAGGCAGGCCCCAGTATACTTACCCCAGGGATCGTGGAGGACAGGGATGAAGATGGAGAATCAGGCACCCCCCCATCGGGACAGAGAGAGGCTGGAAGGGGGGGGCCCCTGGGACCCGGTTTGAGGCCTAGAGCAGGGAAAACCAGGAGCCCTTCCAGGCGTTTCTCCCCGTTACTTTGGAGTCAGTCCCCAGTGAGAGACGAAGGTTATGCAGCGCACCGGAGGAATCGGGTTTCAGTCAGCAGGGATAGTGAGCCGTGCAGTCGCAGGGAATCAGTGACAAGAGAGCGCAGGTCCCAAGACAGAGGTTCATCAAGGGCCCAATCCAGCGGAGGCAGGTCAGAATCGTATAGGAGGGAGGTCCGGTCTGACAGGTACTATGCAGGCAGGTCTGAGAGGGCCACATCTAGGGGCGCATCACCCAGGAGGGGTTGGGAGGATTGGAGGAAGCAGCAGCGTCAGGAAGCACAGAGCCGGTCGGCCCGGTACTGCAGGTCTCCCCGGCAAGGACAGGGGGAGTTGGCAAGACGAAGAGGAACCAGTCCATGGTCGGGTCATCGGGCTAGCCCAAGGGGGACACCTACCCCCCCACGGCGTTCTTATGGCCCAGCTCCCGCCAGGGGTTATAATACCGAGGAGAGGAGTGAAAGCGACAGGGAGCACACAGGCAGGCAAGCAAAGGGCAGGAGTCAGGTGGTACGGAACCCGGTACCAAGTGGAGTCGTTCACGACCCGGCCCCGGCTGGTTTTAGTGTTTCTTACAGGGCTACAGGACAGAACCCGAGGATGTCTACACCTGTGGCGAGGGACCGAGTTACGGCTGCAGGAGCGGCGGACACGACGGAGGCAGCCAACACAGCTCCTGCAGGGATTTCGGATGAAGGACGGACTGAGACCACGGCCCAGAAGTGTCCCACTGCTGGGGGCCCAACTGGTGAGTCCAGGGAATTCACTTCACACACGCAGAAACGAAGGGACGGCTTATAGTTGCTGTTAGATTCATTGAACGAGCACGGGTCCACACCAGGGGTGGGTGAGGTATGGGCACCGGATAGGGGGATGGCTAAGGTGGTAGTTAGAAGTAGTCCTGGGCAGGGACCCCTAGTACTTCGCAGGCAGCGGAAATATCAGGGCCTTTGCTGGGTGTTGAGTTAGGTGAAAATACTGCGCTGGTAGGTGATATTTCAGAGGTAGCGAGGCTGGGCGGTTACATGTCATTTGCGGGCCCCTTGGGGGCGCATTTGAAGTCAGAGGTTAGGGAAAAGATTGTGAAAGGAGAATATGTGAAGATTTATTCTCTTCTCCCTCTTGAGGAGTTCCTTGACCTGAAGGAGGAAGATAAGAAAGAGGTGGAAGAGAAAAAGCGGAGGTATAGGAAGATTCCCAAGACCTTTGGGACTTGGTTGCGCGCTTTTTGTATTCTGGCAGGCATTACAGTACGGAAGTCCCCTGAGGTATGCGAAGCTTTGTTTTGCTACCTGGACGGGATATGGGAAGCATACCGCACCTACGGCGGATTGGCGTGGTGGCGGTATGATGAGCAATTTAGGCAGAAGTTGGCACGGACCCCGGGGATGCGTTGGGATCAGATTGATCTCCCACTTTGGCTAAAATTAATGATGGTGCAAAAAGCGGCGCCCTTTCATGGAGAGATCAGCTTCGTCGGCAGCACACAAACCAGGGTTTTGCTGGCAGTTCAATGAAGGAATTTGTAAGTGGGGAGCGGGGTGCAAATTTAAACATGAATGCACTTACTGCGGAGGCTCCCACAGTAGTTTGCGCTGCTTTAAGAAGGGTAAGTCCGGTCTGGCAGGGTCTTCCACAGCTTCAGCAGGAAATGCGGTTCCCATTGGGGGCCACTCCGGTGCGGCTAAACGCGATGCTGCCTAATGTACAGGATGCAGCGCTGTTGCGGGAGGGCTTTTCCACAGGGTTCTTCATTCCCCATATTGCCAGAAAAGGGGGGCGTTTCCATAGGAACTTGATTTCGGTTGATTCTTATCCAGATGTGGTTAGGGAAAAGTTAGGGAAGGAAGTTATGTTGGGGCACATGGCAGGGCCTTTTGAATCCATTCCTATGACAGATCTTAGGATTTCTCCTCTAGGGGTGGTGCCTAAAAAGGAACCTGGGAAGTATCAGCTGATACATCACCTGTCCTTCCCTTACGGTACCTCTGTGAATGATGATTTCGACAAAGACCTCTGTTCGGTGTCATACACCTATTTTGACCAAGCGGTCGATGTGGTGAGAAAAGCAGGGTCTGGGGCCCTCATGGCAAAGGCTGACGTGGAAGCTGCCTTCCGGCTGCTTCCTATTCACCCTCAATGCCACAATTTATTGGGATGTTGTTTTGAGGGCCGGTTTTACGTTGACCTCTGTTTGCCTATGGGGTGCTCCATTTCCTGTTCTTACTTCAAAAAATTCAGTTATTTCCTAGAGTGGGTGGCTCGGCAGGAATCAGGTAGTCGCAGTGAACTATCTGGATGATTTTTTCTGCGTTTGGGCGGCGGGCTCTGATGACTGCCGCTTCTTGCTGCGCACACTGGAATGGGTGGCTGGCTCTTTTGGGGTTCCCTTAGCGGCTGATAAAACGGAAGTGCCCAGCACTTGTTTAAGCTTTCTGGGTCTTGAGATTGATTCTGTGGCTGGGGAGTGTAGGTTGCCTCAGGATAAGTTAGTGGTCCTTAGGGACGGCGTAGCTGAGATGCATAGGGCAAAAAAGGTGACGCTGCGGCAGATGCAGTCTTTACTGCCTTAATTTTGCTAGTAGGGTGATCCCCATGGATCCCCATGGGGATACGACCGTATTTTCTTGGAGTTGTAGAAATAATCAGGTGGCAGCAGATGTGTCTATCAATCAGAGAGGGGACTGCAGCCAAAATTTGTAGTCTCTACGCGTTTCACGGGAACCTCTGTCGCCGCTTCATCAGGAGAGAATTTAGAAGAATTCTCTCCTGATGAAGCGGCGACAGAGGTTCCCGTGAAACGCGTAGAGACTACAAATTTTGGCTAAATACAAGTAGCACATAGCAGTTTGAAAAATTAGCGTTAGTGACACTGTAAGACCAATATCTGTCATGAACCCCGAATAACCCCCCACATGTACACATTTTTATAAAGTACACATCCCAGGGTATTCAACTTGTGGTATTTTGACACTTTTCATTCAGTCATTTTACCGCCAATCTTTGACAAGTTTTGGCATAGTCATTTTGTGTGTGTTTTATTTCCACACACTTTGAACTTCATGAATTTAAAGGGGTTATTCTATGTTATTGCCAAACAACACCCCCTGATTATAGCGGTACCACACATGTATAGGTTTGCTAGCGTTATGTGGCAGGTACCGGGCCAAATTTAAGATACGGTTATTACAGCTTTATAATGTGTATTTGTTATGTAATGCTTGCGGGCTGCATTTCCTATCATGCTCAGCCAGTCAAAAGCTACCTTACCATAATAGGAAATGTAGTCTACAGTAGGAAGCACATATTGTTGCTACCCTGTGGCTTCATGGATCATATATACAGCTGCTGCGGGCCCCTATCTACTGCTGGGGGCCAATGCAAAGCACTGGCCCCACTAGCAGTCTTTTTTTTTTTTTTTTAAATATCCCTAGACTTCATATTTTTACATTTTTAATTTATTTAATTTTATATTTTTATTTAACTCCAACCTTAGCCCTAGGCTTAGCACAAACCCTAATTCTAACTCTAGGATTAGGATTTTGATGAACTCTAACCCTAACCCAAGTGTTAGAATTGGCACAATATAATAAAATAATAATTTAAAAAATCTTTGGGGGGGGGGGGGGGCTGAAGGTGCTTGTGGGAACCAGGGGGAGGTTTGCAGCACTACATTTAGTCTCTCCCTGCCTCACGATCGCCCTGGAGCAGGTTGAGACTATAGCTGTAAAAGCAGGCACGTGCTTTGACAGCTATTAACATCCGGGCCCTGTGATTGGCTGTTTCCAGGGTGCCTCAATGGACATGGCTGAAGTGTCTTGGTATCGAGGCACTTAGCCATGTCATTTTTATCATGATATGCCAGCGCGCACACCACGATCCGATATGCATGACGGTCCTGGACCGTCATAGGTCACCAAGGGAGTTTTTCTCCATGACAGTCCAGGACCATCATTAGTCACGAAGGGGATAAGGCATTGGTTGTGGAATCGGTATGGGAAAGGTTGTGGCAGGAAACAAACTGGAGGCATATCAAAGAAGACATTGCATCAAGCATATATATCAATGGCAGAGGAAAGAGCTTTTCTGTAATTGTGTTGGGTTAACTTGTCAAAGCTCCTTAGGGTCAGTTCACACCATAGTTAGGTGTGGTGAAAGGACAACCAAATGAAAAAAAAATTATAGATGAATTTTCCAACTCAACTATAGGTCAAATTTTTGCAATTCAGTTATCAGCTGTTAAACACTGTGTACTAAATAGACTTAAGTTTGTTGATACAAGCAAATGTAGGACTCTGTTCATGTTTAAATTTTGATTAGCTGATTTATATAAAGCAGGAAATACAATCCCAAACATATAATGTACTAAACTAGCCTTTTTTTATTCACAATCACATATAATTAGTACAAGTGTCTCTGCGTCCAGTCACTGTGTCCGTGGGATTGCGCTACTGCGCATGTGCCCCACGGACAGCCGTTGGGACTTGGAGCGCAGAGACTTCGGGCGGCCGGGCTAAACTGTTGAAGCGGCGGGTGTGCGCGGGCACGCGGCGGGTGCGAGCTCGCGTGGACTTACTTCTAAGCTGCAGCAGGCGTTAAAAGTGGCGGCGGGCGAGCGATGTCAAGCGAGAGCCGCTCGGTCAGCTCAGATGTTGCTAGGGCAACAGGGACCCTATGCGCAGAGCTGGCTACGTCAGGCGGCTTTAGGGTTCTAGCGCCCGTTAATTTAACGGGCTTAATGTCTAGTGTGCTAATATTTTCTATTTGAGTGTTAAATGTTTAGTACATTACAAAGAGCAAAAATAGTTTTGCACATAAAATATATTTTGCTTTTTTTTTTTTAGTACATGACTCTCCATGTGGTCTTTTCAGTACACAGTAATTCTCTTGATTGAAAACACTTGGTTAATGTAATAAGCACTTTTAAAAGTACATGAATTCCATAGTGGCATTAAATCCTTTAAAAAAAAAAAAAGGCAATGTCTAATCATTCTTTTTACTGCTTTGATGTCTGCTGGGAATTTCAACACATGGACATGTATTACTTCTATACTTCCTTATCAGCATGGCCTATTCTCTTTTGAACTCTAGTGCATAGAGCTGTGAATTAATTTGGTAAACAAAAGATTCAAATATAGAAACCAGCTCTTCCTCTTAGTCCAGAAGATTCTCATTGAATACACAACATTTCTAGTACATTCTGTAGCTTCTATAAACCTTATCAGTAATCGGGGATTGTTTGGGGAGTGAGTAATGGGGAAGTGCAGTGGAACCTGTTTCCTTTGTTTGATAGAAAGTTAAATGGAGCAATTACACAGACACTGGGGGTTTTCAATAAAGAGTTATTTGCTTTCACTAAATCATGTTCAGTAAAATCATTAACAAGCTAAGGGGCTTGTCAACTCAGAACAATGCTTAAAGGGAAATTATCACCTGAACATTTTTTTTGACTGTGAATATAGAGCAAAGGAAATTATTGAAAATGATCTCTACATTGTGTTAGCAAAATTGCAAGCAAATGCCCAAATTAGAAGAAAAATGTATTGTAAATGTGTCTGGGGAGTCTCCTGCTTATGACATCACCTGTGGCATGGAATGCAAATTACACATTCCCCACTGAAAAACTGTTAATTTGCATACCATGCCTAGGGTTGCCACCTTTTCTTCAAAAAAATACCAGCCTTGGTACTGTCTCCATAGACTTAACATTGGCCTGATGCCAATTTTTTACCGGCCTGCCGGTAAAATACCGGCCAGGTAGCAACCCTAACCATGCCACAAGTGATGTGATGAGCAGGAGACTTCACAGATATATTTGATACAAATTTTTCTCCTAATTTAGGCATTATAGGCATAGATAATTTTCAGTCATGTTTTACATGCACAGTAAACAATGTTTAGGTGAGACAGTCTCTGAAATGCCTTACAGAAGGACACGCTAACAAGCTGATTTCTCCTTTACGTCTGTTTGCTCTGCATGGGTCATGAAATGTGATGAATGAACCATAGCTTTGCAAGGGAACTGTGTTCCTCCTGATTATAATTCTACCTCCATGTTCCATGATCCTTTTCTTAACCCCTTAGTGACTCGATATGCTGCATATGACGTACCTTGAAGACCAGAATTCCATTATTTTTGTCATACGTTTGCTGAACTGTGAATTTCTTTCTTTGTGTTCAGTCCACCCACACAAATTATATATCATTGTTTAAAGGACGAATAGGGCTTTCATTTGATACTATTATTTTCATCATATCATATGATTTACTATTAAAAAAAAAAAAAAAATATGATGAAAATATGCCATAAAAACACTTTTCCTAACTTTGACCTGTTTTTTTTTTTTTTTAAATTACAAATGGTAAAAAAGATCCCATCTATATATTTCTAATAATTGTCCTGAGTTTAGAAATACCAATGTTTCCATGTTTGTCTATATTTTTTTCAAGTAATAGGGCAATAATCATTATTAGTGTTTTTTTCTTACTTCCGTCACTCTCTGCTGGGCACGCTGTATTGGAGTAGCATGCTCCATGAAGGCACTCTTCACTAAGGCACTCTCAGAGGCTGCTTCGGGACACATATATACGTCCTCATGAGGACCATGCTTTGCAGAACGTATATATATGTCCATTAGCGTTGGAGTGCAAATAATATTGTTTGCATATCATTCTTTGCCATAGAGGCTGGCTGAGCAAGAGTAAATAAATACGAAATGTGAGCCACTCCAAAGGACTAGATGTCACCCACTAACACTTGAAGAAAGAAGATTTAGTCTATAACAGCCAAAGTTTTTTTTTAACAATAAAGGTATTGCATTCACCGTTTAAAATTGATTAGATGTCTTTTAAAAAGGACCTGGACTTACCCCAGCACATTCCATCCTACCCATTACCCACACCCAGGACATGCTCCATAGCCTACATACCCCCATTACCAACATGGCACACCCAATGTTGCCTCTGTGTTTCTATTTTTTAGCAAAATTGTTTAAGTTCACCCATTACATTGAATTTGTATTCTGCCCCCTGCACTAAAGTACATATTTGGGTGTTTAAGCTACTATTTGGCTATAAATCAACATGTTTTTAACAATGTGGTGGGATGATATGTTGGATTTTATTGTTCATTGTTAAATGTGAAATTTCTATGTACTTGTAGTTAAGGGTGGATTGGATTTTGCTCAGCTGTGTGGGAGTGGCTCTCAATTCTACCACTTTGTGACTGGATGAAAATCTCTATTTATATTAGATTCTGTGCTTGTGTGTGTCTGTGATTAATCCTTTTTAGATCTGGCTCTCTGCATATATTTTATGATAAAAAAAAAAGTATACTTTTCATATAAACCGGACTCCATTGTCATACTGGGGATTGCATTCCTGGGTTTTGAGTGTGCGCTGTGTATCTGCTCGATTTCTATGTATTGTGTATTTAGAGCCGGTAAATGAAGTGGAGGGTGGGGAGTATGCCAGTATTTAGCCATTCAATATGCCATTATTTTGCCATTTAATATGCCAGTATTTTGCCCCTCAATATGCCATTCTTTAGCCATTCAGTATGCCATTATTTTGCCATTTAATATGTCAGTATTTTTACCCTCAATATGCCAGTATTTTGCCCCTCAATATGCCATTCTTTAGCCATTCAGTATGCCATTATTTTGCCATTTAATATGTCAGTATTTTTACCCTCAATATGCCATTATTTTGCCCCTCAATATGCCATTCTTTTGCCATTTATTATGCCAGTATTTTGCCCTTTTGCCCTATGAAGACACAGCATCGCTCTCCTCAGAGTCTTCCTGTTTTACAATTTCATCACTTATACGGGACTCGAGATCACAGAGTGATCTGACCATTTCATACACAAATGCAGGGGCTCGACCAAAAAATGGGCAGAGACCGTCCTTCCCATGCAAGATCGAATTGACGCCAAGGAGAATGAGGCGGGGGTAAACACTCACCAACTATGGAGGAAGTCAAGAAACACAATTGACAGAATATTAGAGATGGGCAAAAATGGGATGAAAATTGTATTTATTTCGTCCAAATGGATTTTGTCCATTGCTGCATTCGTTTCAGACGACATTCGTTCATTATTTTCATTTCGTTATATTCATTCGTACGAATGGAAAATAATTAACCTATTGGAGAATTCGGTTCAAAGAGTCCATTAATACGACTTTCATACGAATTCCATACTAATTTCATTCATCCCCTACCTTATGCTATTGAGCTGTTGAAATTTGTCTCTTTCTTTAATCCGAATTCCCCAACCTTATACTATGTATTGAATAAACATAGGTGTAATGTTCATTCAACCAACTGAATGGTGAAATGAATGCAGCAATGGATGAAAATGGTGTCACTTCACTAGTATAAGGTTGGAGAATTCGGTTGAAAAGAGTCAAAATTTTCACATTTCGTCCCTTACCTATGCTATTGAGCTGTTGAAATTTGTCTCTAAGTGGTTGTGAAATTCGGATATCGAAGCTTATGCACATCATTTTGTTGAAATCAAACAGATAGAAACATAGAAAGTAGTAAGAATTTTAGTGGTGTAGATGTAAACCAAAAAGTGTGATTAAAATAATATTAATAAAAGTGTGTAAAAAATATTTGGTATGTTGCATATTAAATAAAAAAAAATAAAAAAAACCTGCGGTTTATATAATATTCACAGTTGACCATTTCACTCGTTATTTGTTGGCCTTAAAGGGCAAGTAGCCATGTTAAGGCTACTTTGTACTTAAGTTTGAAATTCCTGTCTCAAATCACTACAGTTTCTCTCGTGGACTATACCCTTTAGTGACTCCTTAAGATATATGGTTCATGCATGCTTTGACACTATCCCTGGGAGGCATATTGACAGCGCCACCAAGATGCGCGGTTGCGCTCTCACACAACCAGGCAGCCCTGCGAATGTGCAGTATTCCGTCTCCAGTGTCCCAGACACCAGAGAACAGATCAAGAACATGGTGTTGCAGTTTTTATTTCTGCTGTTTTGATGAATTCTACCTCTCTTCCGAAAAGTGGAACAGTGGTAGAGCTCGATGGGACAGCATGACACCCCCCCAAAATCAGAACTGTCCCGTGAAAAGTCTTAGAGCATGTTACTGGTATATTACGCCATTCAGTCAGGGATACTCCAAAGGCATGCATTAACCCTTAAAGAACCAGGGAATTTCCATGGCTAATAACCAGAGGCGATTTTTCCATTTTGAAACGTGGTTGATTAAACTTGGTTTTCCTCTCTCTCATTTAATGCACCAATACAAGTTATATGTTATAATTTATTTTGTTTGGATGGATACCATGTACATATAAATGATCTACAATTTAGAATTCAAAAATACATTAAAAAAAGGGGAGAAGTTTAGCGTTTGCTCTGGTCAGAATCACAGCACAGGCCTGCAGGAGCTAACTGTAATTAAATTAATACATGAAAAGAATATAAGTAATATAGTAAAATTGCAAAAAATAAAAATTATGAGAAAAACTAAATGAGGGCCATAAACTTGGAAGGAAACAGATCACAGTAAAAAGCAACTGTGATCAGCAGGGGAAGGGTTATTTTTTTTTAAACAGGAAATTAGTTTGTTTTTTTCCTTTCACTGTCCGTTCGCTGTCACTCTCTCTCTGTACTTCACAATCAGTATGTGACGTGCAGGGAGTGAATTGGAGGCAAAGTCAGTGTATATACACCCTGTTCCAAATTTTTATGCAAATTCTATTTAAGTGTCACAAAGATTAAATATTTTGTTTTTCAGTTTAACTCATGGATGGCATTGTGCCTCAGGGCTATTTTGATCACTGAAAACAATCTCGGACACCTGTGATTGCCAGGTGAGCCCAATTTAAGGAAAAACTACTAATTGAGGGTGTTACACATTATTTAGCAGAGCACCATTTTCATGCAATATGGGGAAGAAAAAGGATCTAGTTCAATGCCTTGGACGGGGTATGAAAATATTAGATATTTCACGAAAAAACTTAAGCGTGATCATCGCACTATTAAGATATTTGTGGCTGATTCAGAGTACAGACGGGTTTGTGCAGATAAAGACACATTGAGGAAGATTTCTGCCAGATCTATGCATCGGATCAAGAGAGCAGCTGCTAAAATACCATTACATAGCAGCAAACAGATATTTGAAGCTGCTGGTGCCTCTGGAGTCCCACGGACATCAAGGTGTAGAGTCCTCCAGAGTCTTGCAACTAGACATGTGCATTCGTTTTCGGACTAATGCATTTTCGTCCGAAAATAGCATTTTCGTTCATTCGTTTGAAAAACGAATAACGAAAATTCTAAGCTAATGAAAGCCGAATGAACGAATGGTTAATAAACGAAAATCATTTGTTCATTCGTCTATTCGTAGTACTATTGGCATTCTATGCGCCGAAATAGAGTCGGTTTATAGAATACAATAGCATAGTACACTACATTCCATAAACCGACATAATGAACGACTTTCGGTTTTTGGAATGCATGTAAGTCTATTGGCATTCTATAAACCGACTCTATTTCGGTTTATAGTAATGCCAATACTATAGCACGAATGGACGAATTATTTTCGTTTATATTAAACCATTCGTTCATTCGTTCAACTTCTTAGCTTTCTATAAACCGAAACAGAGTCCCCATTCATACATTTTTATGAATGGGAACTCTAGTTCGGTTTATAGAAAGCCCATAGTATTACATGTAATCCATAAACCGAAAGTCTATAAACCGAACGTTCGGTTTATAGACTTTCGGCTTATGGAATACATGTAATCCTATTGCTATTCTATAAACCGAACGTTCGGTTTATAGAATAGCATTAGAATTATATGTATTCCATAAGCCGAAAGTCTATAAACCGAACGTTCGGCTATAGACTTTCGGCATTTGTAATGAATGTAAAAGTACTATTGGCTTTCACTACACAGAGACAGAGTCTCCATTCATAAGAATTATGAATGGGTTCATAGAAAGGCAATACTACTATACGTTTTCTATAAGCCGAAAGTCTATAAACCGAAGGTCGTTCAGTTTATAGACTTTCGGCTTATAGAAAACGTGTAGTACTATTGCCTTTCTATGAACCGAACGAGAGCCCCATTCATAAGAATTTCTTATGAATGGGGCTCTCGTTCGGTTTATAGAAAGCCAATAGTATTACACGTATTCTATAAAACGAACGAATAAAACAAAACGAAACAAAAATAATGAACGAATTTCGTCTGAAACGAATGCAGTAATGAACGAAATTCGTTTTAGACAAAATAAATAAAATTTAAATGAAAATGTTAGTTTTGCACATGTCTACTTGCAACTGTGCATAAACCTTCTATTCGACCACCACTAACCAATGCTCACAAGCAGAAACGGCTGCATTGGGCAGAAAAATACAAGACTAATTTTCAAACAGTCCTGTTTACTGATGAGTGCCGTGCAACCCTGGATGGTCCAGATGGATGGAGTAGAGGATGGTTGGTGGACAGCCACCCTGTTCCAACAAGGCTGTGACATCAGCAAGGCGGTGGTGGAGTCATGTTTTGGGCCGGAATCATGGGAAGAGAGCTGGTCGGCCCCTTTAGGGTCCCCGAAGGTGTAAAGATGACCTCTGCAAAGTATGTGGAGTTTCTGACTGACCACTTTCTTCCCTGGTACAGAAGGAAGAACTATGCTTTCCGTAATAAAATCATCTTCATGCATGACAATGTACCATCTCATGCTGCAAAGAATACCTCTGCATCAATGGCTGCTAAATAAAAGGAGAGAAAGTCATGGTGTGTCCTCCATCCTCCCCTGACCTCAATCCTATTGAGATCCTTTGGAGCATCCTCAAGCAAAAGATCTATGAGGCTGTTTACATCCAAACAGCAGCTCTGGGAGGCTATTCTGACATCTTGCAAACAAATTCAAGCAGAAACTGTCCCAAAACTCACAAGTTCAATGGATGCAAGACTTGTGAAGCTGCTATCAAATAAGGGGTCCTATGTTAAAATGTAACGGGACCTGTTAAAATGTTTAAAAAGTTAAAATGTTGTTATAAGTTTGATTGAAATAGCTTTTGATTTCAGTAAATATGCTGCAAATAACAAATGAAAATGTTTAGTTCTTTACAACCTATAAAGTGTTTTGAAACTTACTGTGCGTAATAATTTGAAACAGTGCATTGTAAGTTTTTTATGTTTTAAAAAAATACTGTTATCATTAGGAGGTTTGTTCAATAAAATTTGAATTGTACTCTTAATAGTTGATAACATGAGAATTATGCTGAATTTTATTTACATCAATTATTTAGGTAAATGAGAAAAATATAATTTGCATAATAATTTGGAACAGGGTGTAAGCATATAACATATAACATAGATTGCTTTATTAAGTATTTTGATAATTATGGCTATGAAATTTAAACTATTTTTTTATATGTATTACATGGTTTGTTTTTTAAAAAAAGTTTTAAAAATTCACATCCATAATTATCAAAATGCTTAGTAACACATTATACAAAATGGACAAATACAGACAGACATACAGTATAAAGATTTAACCTAACTTCAATAGTATAAGGTAGGAGAATTCGGTTCAAAGAGTCTAATTAATACGAATTACATACGAATTTCGTTCAAATTTCATTCATCCCCAGTGTCAGCATCTGAATGAATGAATGGACGAATGATTTTTGTTCATTTAGCATTCGTTCATTCGGATTTCGTTAGTTTATAAGTTCTCTTCTGCATAGCATAATGTTATGCAGAATAAAAACTAATCTGATGAATACTGTATGTCTGACTCAGAATTAAGGTTCTTTATTTGGATTCTTTCATTAAAGCATATCTATTTGAAATGCCTACAATGCAAGCGATATTCAATTAAACAAAACTTAATTTTTCACTACAGTTGTCATTTAATGTCATTATTTCAGTATAGAATGAAACAAGACATCTGCTTAGTTTCTCTAAGCATTGCTAACTGTCAGAGGCGGCTCTCTAATCAGGCAAGTTAGGAAGCCACCTAAGGCCTCGGACTTGAGGGGCCTTGCGGTTGCCTAACTCACCTGATAGTTTTGTAAAGCAGGTCGCTGGCACTTTAAATGCAGCTAGTTGCGGATGTTTCCCAGACGTAACAGCTCAGTGATCACATGATCTCTCATACTCTCCCTCTCTCCCTGCACGCTATCAAATCTGGCGCACAGGAATTGACATCACAGCCTTTCCTGCATGCAGAATCTGTGCAAGAAAGGAGAGAGAAACTGCAAGCTCAGATAAGCTGGGGAAAATGGCAAGTCTGAGGGCATATTGGCAAATCTGGGCATCATATTGGAAAGTCTGGGGATCAGAATGGCAGGTCTGGGGATCAGAATGGCAGGTCTGGGGATCAGAATGGCAGGTCTAGGGATCAGAATGGCAGGTCTAGGGATCAGAATGGCAGGTCTGGGAATTAGAACCGCAGGTCTAGGGATCAGAATGGCAAGTATGAGGGGGGCCTATATATGTCCCCTTATGATCTCCTCCTATTTATTGGATAATATTTACCACATTCTTTAACAGTCTTGTATTTTTCAAACAACCTTTGTATGCAATATGTCACCTTCTTGACCGTGTTTTCATCCCTCATCTATTACACGATAAACCCCAAGAAAACTTACCCAGAGCCCCTTATGCTTTAAATGCAGGACATTCCACGATGGCATGGACCCTTTAAGGACAACTGTTGGGGAAATATATACCTATGTTTGAATGAAGAATTGTGTCAAAATTATATGTTTTAAATATGAACGCTTTAATAAAAGGAAACAAAGTACTTTATTGAGCCCTCTTTGCTCCCTTAGGAGGCGGACATGTTGATCTGAATCTTCGGTCATGTCATTCCTCATCTCTGGTTTGAACAAAGGAAGAGAGAGTTTTATATTTTTTCCCTTAACCCCTTAACGCATGTGGACGTATATATACGTCCTGAAAAGCATGGTCCTTAAGGACCATGAGGACGTATATATACGTCCTTCGTTTTCATGTAGTATTGCGCTCCTTAGCGCAACACTACATGTCTGTAGCTACTCTCAGAGGCTGCTTCGGATCCGAAGCAGCCTCTGAGAGTGCTTTCAGCACCCCCTCGACCCCCCCGCGCGCATACGATCACTGCGAATGTGATCGTATGCGCGTTAACACACATAGGCAGTGAAAGCTGATCACTGCCTATGTGTGTTAAAGTGTTGCAATGATGCCTCTATCGAGGCATCATGCAACACATTTTTGGTTCCCCCCTGGGCACCGCGATCACCCGGTGATCGCGGGTGAGTGCTGTATTGGAGGAGCATGCTCCTCCGATACAGCGTGCCCAGAGGAGAGCGATGGAAGAGAGAAAAAAAAAATCTCTTCCGTCGCTCTGAAACCGCTACTTGACTGCCCCTACAGGCAGTTAGACGGTATTACAGTTAAAAAATAGAAAATTAATTAAATAAATAAATTAAATAAATAAATAAATGGAAAAAGCTAACCCTTGATCTACTGAACCTAGATCTAGGGTTAGGGTCACAAATAGGGTCATAATTAGGGTTAAACGGGGTTTCGGATGATTACAAGGGTTAGATTAAGGGGTGGGGGTCAATTTAGGGTTAGATTAAATTTAGGGTTCGGGTTAAAAAAATCACTGTAGAAGAAAATGGTTAGAAAACACTAATATTGTTTATTGCCCTATTACGTGAAATAAAACAGACAAACAAGGAAACATTGATATTACTAAACTCAGGACAAATAGTAGAAATATATAGACGGGGTCTTTTTTACCATTAGTAATTGTGTAAAAAAAAGAAATCAGGTCAAAGTTGGAAAAAGTGTTTTTTATGGCATATTTTCATCATATTTTATATTTTTTCTATTAGTAAATGATATCATATGATGAAAATAATAGTATCAAATGAAAGCCCTATCCGTCCTTTAAAAAATGATATATAATTTGTGTGGGTGGACTGAACACAAAGAAAGAAATTCACAGTTCAGTAAATGTATGACAAAAATAATGGAATTCTGGTCTTTAAGGCACGTCAAATGCAACATAGCACTCGGTCACTAAGGGGTTAAGCCAAATAGGTGATAATTAAAATAAAATCCTTCCTGACCAAGAAAAAACAGCATTTGGTAATACAACCCATCAGCCATGGTCCCAATGATGCAAGAGTAAAATGAATACACCACGCAAGAGAAGAGACAACAACGATTGGAAATTTTTAAATTATTTTTAAATTATTTTTATTGTGTACCTAAGCCAAATGATCCAGAGGAAGGCGAAAACTTGAGTTACAAGTAAAAAATTCCTTCCTGACCCTGAAAAACAGCGATCGGTGTACAACCCTGGATCGGGGCTAATGACTATGTGTGATAATGCAAGTGTAAATAAACACACCACACAAGAAAAGGTTTTAAAGTTTTCTTTAATTTCATTTTTAAAGTCCAAGCCGAATGATCCAGAGGAAGGAAAAAAAAACTTGTATAACAAGTAAAAAAAAAACCTTCCTGATCCTGAAAAATCAGTGATCAGCTGTACACACCTGGATGGGGGCTATTGACTTTAAAAAGGATTCTGGGACATGCTGTCCATGACAGGCTCATGCAATTGTATAGTATAGAACAGTGATGGCGAACCTATGGCACGCGTGCCACAACTGGCACGCCAAGCTCTTTGTTGTGGCACACGTGCCTGGGGGGAGTTGTGGGACTGAAGCCCCTAATCCTAGCTCCATAAGCCCAAAGTTAAAATTAACTGCAAAAATAAACATTTACAGAAATGCTATCCTGTTGCCTCCTGAGGAATTACATCAATATTATTTCTCAGGAGCCAACAGGATAATCATTTCAATAACTGCACACCCCTCCACATTGCAGGTTGGTTTAGCCTTCCGGTTCCTCTCCCGACATCAGCTTGACAGCTGACACGTTCCCTGTTCACACAGCAGAGCAGCTCCAGCAGCTCTGCGAAGGAAGAGACTTCCTGCAATGTATGTGTGAATATGTATGTGTGTATACATGTGCTGTATGTGTGTGTGTGTGTGTACATGTGCTGAATGCTGAGTGTGAGTAAGAATCTGTGTAAACATGTGCTGTATGTAAGTGTGAGTAAATATGTGTGTATACATGTGCTGTATGTATGTGTGAGTGTGTGTATACATGTGCTGTATGTGTGAGTATGTATGTATACATATGCTGTATGTATGTGTAAGTATGTGTGTATGCATATGCTGTATGTGTGTGTACATGTGGAGTATGTGGGTATACATGTGCTGTATGTGTGTGTACATGTGCTGCATGTAAGTGTGAGTAAGAATGCATGTATACATATGCTGTAAGTGTGCTTACATATGCTTTATCTAAGTGTGAGTATGTGTGTATACATGTGCTGTATGCAGGTGTGTATACTTGTGCTGTATGTATGTGTATGTTTGTATACATGTGAAGTATGTAGTATGTGTGTATACATGTGCTGTGTGTATGTGTGAGAGTATGTATGTGGGTATTTAATATAAAGCAGTGTTGGCACTTTAAGGTCTGGAACTTGGTTGCATGCAGGAAATTGGGCACTCCGGTCCATAATGGTTCGCCATCACAGGTATAGAATGTAAAATAAAAATATAACTTACTAAACTATACAATAGCATGGATCCTGCCATGATTGTTGCATCCTTCCATCTTGTTCCTCAGCCACAAGATTATCCTTCCATTTTGTTCCTCAGCTATGAGATTATCCTTCCGTCTTGTTACTCAGCCACGAGATTATCCTTCCATCTTGTTCCTCAGCCACAAGATTGTCCTTCCGTCTTGTTCCTCAGCCACGTGATTATCCTTCCATCTTGTTCCTCAGCCACGAAATTATCCTTCCGTCTTGTTCTTCAGCCACGAGATTATCCTTACGTCTTGTTCCTCAGCCACGAGATTATCCATCCATCTTGTTCCTCAGCCATGAAATTATCCTTCCGTCTTGTTCCTCAGCCACGAAATTATCCTTCCGTCTTGTTCCTCAGCCATGAGATTATCCTGTTGATGAGTCCTTGAAGTCCTGGGACACTTGGGGAAAATAATGAAACCATCAGTTTCCAAGGTTCAGAAACCTTTTATACATGAGCCTTGCAAACTAATGGCTTCACAGCCACATTAAGACTCTGGAGCACAAGCTTCTCATATATATACACTGTAGCCATTATGATGCAGTAGCCATTATGATGCCCATTGACCAACATGGCCCATATAAGGAAATGGGCAGGGCAGGGTGTGGCAGGGCATGGTTAACATTAAAATTTTTCATTCACAACTTCATGTTGCAAAACCATTCTAAATTCATGTCTTATCACCTAGATTGGAGTTCAAAAACTACCGTATATACTCGAGTATAAGCCGACCGGAATATAAGCCGAGGCACCTAATTTTACCACAAAGAACTGGGAAAAAATATTGACTTGAGTATAAGCCTAGGGTGGGAAATGAGGCAGCTACTAGTAAATATTGCCCCCAATATGTCATTTAATATGCCAGGATGTTGCCCCCAATATGCCATTTAATATTCCAGGATATTGCCCCTAATATGCCATTTAATATTCCAGGATATTGCCCCCAATATGCCATTTAATATGCCAGGATTTTGCCCCAATATGCCATTTTAATATGCCAGGATATTGCCCCCAATGTGCTATTTTTATATATCAGGATATTGCCCCCAATGTGCCATTTAATAAGCCAGGATATTGCCCCCAATATGCCAGGATATTGCCCCGAATGTGCCATTTTAATATGCCAGGATATTACCCCCAATGTGCCATTTTAATATGCCAGGATATTGCCCCCAATGTGCCATTTTAATATGATAGGATATTGCCCCCAATGTGCCATTTCATATGCCAGGATATTGCCCCTTAGTATGCTCGTTATGCCACCCTCCTCCAGACCCCAGTACTTACCTCTTTCCTGCTCCGTCTCCCGGTGCTCTGAATGTCCGTGGCTGTGAGGGAAGCGTTGTGAGCTTCCCTCCAGCTGCGCGGAACAATAAAGTTTGTTTAAAAAAAACACACTTTGTTGACCGCGCGGCTGGAGGGAAGCTCACAACGCTTCCCTCACAGCCACGGACATTCAGAGCACCGGGGGACAGAGCAGGAACGAGGTAAGTTTTAGATTTTTTTTTTTCCCCAGCCACCGACTCGAGTATAAGCCGAGGGGGGCATTTTTCAGCACAAAAAATGTGCTGAAAAACTCGGCTTATACTCGAGTATATACGGTATTTAAATACATTAACGTCACATTAATATTAGTAATTACATCAAATTAATTTTACTTTAGGTACATGTTTGAACCAATGATTACTTAAATCAGGCAGTAATTATTTGTTTCCTTTATAATTCAATGCCATATCTTATGTGTTTAAAACAAATTTAATGGGAAATCTTCAGCGTTTTCTATCTTGCTCCTAGTTCAAATATCATAAAACAACTTACATGTTACATATTTAAATAGAAATGTTTTAATAAAAGAATACAATTAAAGATTTTTATTAAGTCCTCTTTGCTCAAAATAGTTCTCTCAGGGGGCAGACATGTTGTTTAGAATCTTGGGTCAGATATTCACTCACCTTGGTTCAGATGAAGGATGATCTGACCCAAAATTCTAAACAACATGTCTGCGTCCTGGTAGAGCTATTTGGAGCAAAAAGGGCTCAATAAGGTTCTTTATTTGGATTCTTTCATTATAGCATATCTATTTGAAATGCCTACAATGCAAGCAATCTTTCAATTAAACAAAACTTAATTTTTCACTACAGTTGTCATTTAATGTAATTATTTCTGTATAGAATGACACAAGACATCTGCTTAGCTTCTCTAAGCATTGCTAACTGTCAGAGGCGGCTCTCTAATCAGGCAAGTTAGGAAGCCACCTAAGGCCTCGGACTTTGAGGGGCCTTGCGGTTGCCTAACTCACCTGATAGATTTGTAAAGCAGGTTGCTGGCCATTTAAATGCAGCTAGTTGCGGATGTTTACCGGAGGTAACAGCTCAGTGATCACATGATCTCTCATAGTCTCCCCCTCTCCCTACATGCTATCAGATCCGGCGCACAGGAAGTGACATCACAGCCTTTCCTGCATGCGGAATCTGTGCATGAAAGGAGAGAGAAACTGCAAGCTCAGGTAAGCTGGGGAAAATGGCAAGTCTTAAGGGCATATCAGAAATCTGGCCATCATATTGGAAAGTCTGGGGATCAGAATGGCAGGTCTAGGGATCAGAATGGCAGGTCTACTGATCAGAATGGCAGGTCTGGGGATCAGAATGGCAGGTCTAGGGATCAGAATGGCAGGTCTGGGGATTAGAACGGCAGGTCTAGGGATCAGAATGGCAAGTATGAGGGGGCATATGTATGTTCCCTTATGATCTCCTCCTATTTATTGGATATTATTTACCACATTCTTTAACAGTCTTGTATTTTTCAAAACACCCCTCCTATGCAGTATGTCACCTTCTTGACCTTGTTTTCATCCCTCATCTATTACATGATAAACCCCAAGAAAACTAACCCAGAGCCCCTTATGCTTTAAACGCAGGACATTCCACGATGGCATGGACCCTTTAAGGACAACTGTTGGGGAAATATATACTTATGTTTGAATGAAGAATTGTGTCAAAATTATATGTTTCAAATAGGAAGGCTTTAATGAGAGGAAACAAAGTACTTTATTGAGTCCTTGCTGCTCCCTTAGGAGGCGGACATGTTGATCTGAATCTTCGGTCATGTCATTCCTCATCTTTGGTTTGAACAAAGGAAGAGAGAGTTTTATATTTTTTCCCTTAAGCCAAATAGGTGATAATTGAAATAAAATCCTTCCTGACCAAGAAAAAACAGCATTTGGTAATACAACCCGGCATTTTAGCTATCAGCCATGGTCCCAATGATGCAAGAGTAAAATGAATACACCACGCAAGAGAAGAGACAACAACAACGATTGGAAATTTTTAAATTATTTTTATTGTGTACCTAAGCCAAATGATCCAGAGGAAGGCGAAAACTTGAGTTACAAGTAAAAAATTCCTTCCTGACCCTGAAAAACAGCGATCGGTGTACAATCCTGGATCGGGGCTAATGACTATGTGTGATAATGCAAGTGTAAATAAACACACCACACAAGAAAAGGTTTTAAAGTTTTATTTAATTTCATTTTTAAAGTCCAAGCCGAATGATCCAGAGGAAGGAAAAAAATACTTGTATAGCAAGTAAAAAAAAACCTTCCTGACCCTGAAAAAACAGTGACCGGCTGTACAGCCCTGGATGGGGGCTATTGACTTTAAAAAGGGTTCTGGGACATGCTGTCCATGACAGGCTCATGCAATTGTATAGTATAGAATGTAAAATAAAAATATAATTTACTAAACTATACAATTGCATGGATACTGCCATGATTGATGCTTCCTTCCATCTTGTTCCTCAGCCACAAGATTATCCTTCCATTTTGTTCCTCAGCCAAGAGATTATCCTTCCATATTGTTCCTCAGCCACGAGATTATCCTTCCATCTTGTTCCTCAGCCACGAGATTATCCTTCTGTCTTGTTCCTCAGCCACGAGATTATCCTTCCATCTTGTTCCTCAGCCAGGAGATTATCCTTCCGTCTTGTTCCTCAGCCACAAGATTATCCTTCCATCTTGTTCCTCAGCCACGAGATTATCCTTTCATGTTGTTCCTCAGCCATGAGATTATCCTTCCGTCTTGTTCCTCAGCCACGAGATTATCCTTCCGTCTTGTTCCTCAGCCACGAGATGAAACCATCAGTTTCCAAGGTTCTGATCCCTTTTATACATGAGCCTTGCAAACTAATGGCTTCACAGCCACATTAAGACTCTTTAGCACAAGCTTCTCAGATATAAACACTGTAGCCATTATGATGCAGTAGCCATTATGACTCCCATTGACCAACTATGCCCATATATGGATATGGCTTGAGAAAGATCTGCAAGGATTGAAACGTTGCCTATGTGTGATTAAAAATTCATCACTTTACAACCGAGTGCTGGTCTTTCATTTTTGTTGCTATTTGAAGATTTGGGAGACATCTTAAAGTCCGTGCACCGGGACTTTATATCTTGTGCGGATCTTGGACTATTTTCTATTCATATATGGATATGGGCAGGGCAGGATGTGGCAGGGCATGGTTAACATCCAAAGATCACATGATCTCTTATACTCTCCCTATCTCGCTGCACAATATCAGATCCAGCATACAGGAAATGACATCACAGCCATTTCCTGCATGCGGAATCTGTGCATAAGACTGGAAAGTCTGGGGTTCAGAATGCCAGATCTGGGGATCAGAATGGCAGGTCTAGGGATCAGAATGGCAAATGTGTGTTCCCTAATGATGACAGCCTGGTTAACAGGACCACCTGCCTTTGATTGTTCAAGATCCTGTGAAGCAGCTATGTTCTTCGTCATCCTTCTAATACATAGTAATGCCGGTGTTCTAGATTTTAATGACTTTGTTTGAGAATAAGGGATTTTTGAATGCATTTTCTTTATAGAAACCACTGAAGGAAAATTGTCACTCTCGGACTACACAACAGGTTTGGGAGTAACCCAAAAATCCCACAACATGTTCCACCCCTTGCAGATGTATGTTTTAAGATGCAGTGAGCTAATGCCGATCACAAGACACAGAAATCCAGTACTTACATTCTGAGGTCCAGAGTTGCACATGAATCCATACAGCCTAATTTGGTGGCCACATATTCCGTTTCCCGAATGGGTGGAACCCTCCAGACCAATGTACGAGACACGGAGAGTTCTAAGTTCTAGAACCCTACCGCTTATCACTTAAAGGCCTCTCCAAACGGAAACCACTGCGGCTCCCTTACCAGAGAACACACGGCTGACCTGAAAACCAATAAAAAACCTGGACTTTGCAGTGCACAATGCCCCTGGAATACCAGCTACAGAGAGAGCTGCAGAATTAGTTCAGTTCATTAAAATCATTAATAGTCATGAAATTAAAACCACTAGAGTCCAAAAGGCTTAAAATGCCCTATCCATATTAATTAGATGGAAGCAAATCTGAAGTGAAAAGGAGCAACTGCTTTCTGCAGACTACACAGATCTTTATTAAGATTCAGTTTAATTAAAATTGATCACGTTAAGAAACTGATGTGGTTAATTAAGCAAATTCCTTGGACCTGGTTTCATATATTTCACAGGTGCATTGTATGTCCTTAGTGACAGCTAATACTGCCAGATGAAAAACAGATTTCTCCAATTAAACCTTTGCGGTCCATCCGAGAGGAAACTGGAAATGTTGCATGATCAAATTTAGGGGGGAGAGGGATCAACGTTTTGTTTGTGCAATTGGATTTAGGATGCAGAACAATTTTAGCCAGGAAACTACATGATTCAGGGATATAATGGACCCTAAAATGGTGTTTTTAATTATTATTTTTTTGCTTGCATTCCTGGGTCTCATGCAGGTATCTGCTCAAGTTTGCCAAATCTCTGTAGCTGGTATATGTATGGATCTATTCAATAAAGAGAGAATTGCAGGGAATTGAGATGGGAATTTCAAACTTTAGGCCAAAGTAGTCAAATTGGAAAAAATCTCCCAACTCGGCTAAGTTGGCCTTACGTTTGAAATTCCCTTCTCAATTCCCTGCAATTCTCTTTATTGAGTAGACCCTTCAGTGTGCTACATTATGTATAATGGAGGAAAAGAGCTAAAATACTTGTTAAAACACTCCGGGAACTATATCACAGAAAGAATAATTCCATTCACAGGTTTGGATTATTTAAAATATACCTGCATTCCAATATTCAAAAAGGGATCAAAATCTCTGCCAGGTAATTATAGGCCAGTGAGTTTGACATCTGTAGTGGGGAAATTATTTGAAGGATTGCTAAAGGTATGCACTCAAGAATACATCTTGAACCAGAATATAATTAGTAAAAGTCAACATGGTTTTGTGAAAGACAGGTCTTCTCAAACTAACTTAATAACATTCTATGAAGAAGTCAGTAAAAATATAGATCTAGGTGTGGCAGTTGATGTGATCTATTTGGATTTTGCGAAAGCATTTGATACAGTTCCACACAAAAGGTTACTCTACAAATTGAGAGAAATAGGTTTGGGGGCAAATGTATGTATTTGGATTGAAAATTGGCTAAAAGATAGAACACAAAGGGTTGTTGTAAATGGAAAATCCTCAAATTGGACAAGGGTATTGAGCGGAGTACCTCAGGGGTCTGTTTTGGGCCCTCTTCTTTTTAATTTGTTTATTAATGATCTGCCACATTGTGCTGATAGCCATGTCTCCGTGTTTGCGGACGACACTAAATAAGTAAGGCAATAAAGACTCATCTTGATGTTTTTTCTTTGCAGGAAGATTTGGACAGAGTGGGGGACTGGGCAGTAAAGTGGCAAATGAGGTTCAATATAGACAAATGTAAAGTTATGCATTATGGGAAAAATAATAACAAAGCAACATATACTTTAAATGGTTTTTCCCTGGGAAAAACTACTAATGAAAAGGATTTAGAAATAATTGTAGATAACAAACTTGGCAACAGTGCCCAATGCCAGTCAGCAGCTGCAAGGGCCAATAAGATATTGGCATGTATAAAACGAGGTATAGATTCACGGGAGGAGGATATCATCTTGCCTCTTTACAAATCAATGGTAAGACCTCACCTTGAATATGCAGTACAGTTCTGGGCACCAGTCCTTAAAAAGGATATTAAGGAACTAGAAAAAGTGCAAAGGAGAGCTACAAAATGAATAAGGGGATTGGAGGATCTTAGTTATGATGAGAGACTTAAAAAATTGCATTTATATACGTTAGAAAAAAGGCGTCTCAGAGGGGATATGATAACATTATATAAATTTGTGCAGGGCCAATATAAAGAGCTCTCCAGTGACCTGTTCATTAACAGAAAGGTACAAAGAACAAGAGGTCACCCCCTCAGACTGGAAGAGCAAAGATTTCATAGACAGCAAAGGAAGGGATTCTTTACGGTTAGGACAATAAAGTTATGGAACTCCCTGCCAAGAGAGGTAGTGCTATCAACCACAATAGATGCATTTAAAAATGGTTTGGATGTTTTTTTTAGGAAAGCAGAACATACAGGGCTATTAATAATAGAATATGCATTAATAAAAGAGCTTATTGATCCAAGGAGAAATCTGATTGTCTATTGGAGTCAAGAAGGAATTTTTTCCCCCAGGAGGCAAAATTTGAAATAGCTTCCTTAGGGGTTTTTGCCTTCTTTTGGATCAAAAGCTGTAATGATAGATAGAAGGGTTGAACTTGATGGACTTGTGTCTTTTTTTAACCTAAATTACTATGTTACTATGTTATTCAAATACAATCCCAGGGCCCTTTAGGTATTCATTCACTAAATAGTGATGTGTGTGGAATTGACCCTTGATACCTGTGCTGCCAATGGCACAGACCACCAATCCCAGCAATCTCCTGGGGCATGCTAATAAAGATATGACATCATATCAAAGTGCTGGGGAAGAGCCATTGGAAAAAAGCAAAAAAAAAAAAAAAGACTGATCTGTTTTCAGGACTTATAGATGTTCTACCACTCCATAGGGTCTAATCAATAAAGAGAGAACTTCAGAGAATTGAGATGGGAATTCCAAACTCTAGGCTAAAGTAGCCCAGCTGGAATAATTCTCGCTCTGTACCTTGGGCACCAAGCAAGCAACTTCAGGCAGGGGGAGTGCTGGCAACTGTGGGGTGTTGGGCAAAAACTTAGTTGAATTTGGTGCCAACTTCATCAGCCCATTAGATATTATCACAGAAATAGAAATAAAAGATTTGCTGACAGGTAAGATATTACTGCAGCCCCAGCCCATTTAGAGAGTTTAAAAATCAGATCAAATTGTATTAGTGCAAGCACTCAACAGTAATACACAATATCAGGCAGATAAATTATACACAATAGTAAATGGTACAAATACGCAGTTTAACTACATAATCAGGGCTGTCTTTAACAATGATTGGACCCTGGGCAAACATTTGGTTGGGCACCCTGGACCCCACCCCTCATCCCCGGCATGCATCACACCATCCACCCTAATACCTCCCTAAAAAAAATACACACACAGTCGCACTGAGTACATAAAATGTGAGAAAGACAGTTTATAGAATATTTATATTATATATGTGTGTGTATATATATATATATATATATATATATATATATATATATATATATATAATGGATTTATATGAAATATTATATAAACCTGCCATATGATATATATTATATAAATATGATATAAAACCGCCATATGATATATATTATATAAATATTATATAAAACCAGCCATATGATTAATCTAACATATGGCTCAGGTTTATGTATATATATATATATATATATATATATATATATATATATATATATATACACACACACACACACACACAACAGGTTCATTTAATATTTATATAATATAGCTTGGGGTGGGGCTGTAAAAATGCACGCAGAGAGACAACCTTACACACAGTTATATAGACACACTTACACACTCACACAGACACACAGTCAGACTTACAGAGACAACCTTACACAGTCAGATAGACACCCACAGACAACCTTACACAGTCAGATAGACACACTTACACACACAGACAACCTTACACAGTCATATAGACACACACACAGAGACTTAAACAGACAACCCAACATAGTCAGATGGACACACTTACATACACAGACTTACAGAGACAATCTTACACAGTCAGATAGACACACTTACACACACACTTACATAGACAACCTTACACAGTCAGATAGAGACACTTACACACACAGTCAGACTTACACATACAACCTTACACAGTCAGACACACACACATAATTTTTCTTTATAAGGTTGTTTGTCCCCCTCCCTGCTCATTTACCTTACATTTGCAGGGAGGGGGCGGTTCTTCTGTGTGTGGCTCCATTTCTTTTGAGCACCGGGATGTCATGAACATCCAATGCTCTAAAATGCTCTGTGTGTGAGGGGGAGGAAATCTCTCACAGTCTCGAAGGGGAACAAAGAACTTACCATTGACGATCCATTGGATATTTCTAAATTTCGGTTAATGTTACCAATCTAGTTTGGGAATCACACTGAGACCCCAATCGGGGTTAGCTTACCAGACGCAATCATTGTAAATTTTGTATATTTAATCTGTTTGTCCACTTTCCAGGTACAACGGGAGCTTAACTGCACTGCCAAGGTTACTACTATATTTCTATGAGGTAGCCGGTACACGCTGCACCTTAGAGACACCCAGTTGAGATTTGAATATAGGGAGCCTTGTTATAACCCCTATGCTTAGTGGGGTCTTTTCAGCTCTAACTAAAGATAGCGATGCATGGCCCATGTTTTGTTTACCTTAATCCCTTACCGTACATGGCAATTTGATTCTTCCTTTTGTAAAAGCAAACATTTTGAGTCCTTATGTTTATCTGTGTCATGCATTTCCTATCTCAATAATGTTGCTCTGATATTCGTATATAAAGTCTATACATTGATGCTGTGTTTGTCATAACCTGACTCAATAAAATTATAATAATTAAAAAAAAAGTATGCATCAAATAAAGACTGCGGCTCAGAGAAAAGGAGACCTCTGAGATTCACCGAGCATGCTTCTGGGATCATGTGTGGGGAACTCCGTGAGTCTTCAGCCGGCGTCTGATGTCACTTGTCCACTCCAAGTATGACGCACGACGTGCTTTGCCAATCAGATGGCTTTGCACTTGAAGAAGCCATCCGATTAGCGAAAAACACGTTGTGGCAAAATGATCTCTGGGCCACCATGGATATTTAATTTACTCATGTATACCTCGTGAAGGTGGCCTTGGAGCTGCAAGGTACTTCTTGGATAACTTTAGTGGCTATGATGAGACCAAGGTGGAATTCCTATTGGAAGCCATACAGTTACTCTTGACACAATTATTTTCTGTTTGAGGGTTCCTTTATCTCCAGATATGCGGGACCGCTATGGGTGGATGTTTTGCCCCTTCCTAAATAACAACAATCTTAATTTACAGTTTACATCCCGTTGTTCCACTGATACCATTACCTTTTTGGATGTCAATCTATCACATGACTCTGAGGGCAACATTACTACAGTAAGTTATAGGAAACCCACTGCTGGAAATAATGTATTATTCTATAACAGTTACCACCCGAAGGCATGTGACTGATAACATCTCTGCAGGGCAATTTATAAGATTACGGAGAAATGGTTCTCAGATTGCAGAATATGAAAAACAAGCAGCAGAATTATGTATCAGACTTTTAGAGAGAAGTTATCCAACTAGAATCATAGATAGAGCATACTTTAGGGCCGAAGCTAGAGACAGATCTACTCTGATAACTCAAAACATAAAGAAAAAAATAAAATGATGATAAAAGGAATAACTTGTGCAACAACTGTGATTTTGAAGTAGATTGTAGTGAGAGAGAAATGCCTTACTTTTATTACAGATTATTGTATAAAATTTGATAAAATTAAAAAATAATAGTTCAGAGAAATTTGCCAATACTAAAGGCCCATAAAAAGCTGCGTGGTGTTCCCATGCATGAGTCCCAGAATACATTTATTGCAAGAAAAGCTTGGTCACTTCATAACATGCTTTCACCAAGCTATTTGCCCAGCCAGTGCAAAAGTAAATGTTGTGATTGGCTGAGGACTATTGATTTGTATCCCTGCAGTTCTAAGAGATGCAGTTCATGTGACTCTTTATTTTCACACAGACAAAAACGAAGATGTGGGATCCCTCTCAGCAAGAATGGGCAAAAGCTGAAATAGCCAGCCCTATAGGATGTAACCTGCTCGAGAGAGGAATCACCATTAGCATATCAGACTGGTTCCACCCAAAAGGGCAGTCCAGATCCAAATAGCCTGGCAGGTCTCTTCTGCACGAAGAATACAGCAACCACAGACATACGTTTCGGCCTTTATTGGCCTCGTCAGTGTGGTATGGCTGGTATCCCTCTAGGTGCAGCAAGCTAGGGACCCACGTCTGGGCATACCCTAAAAACTACCGTATTTGCTCGATTATAAGACGACCCTGATTATAAGACGACCCCCCAAACTTTGGATATTCCATTAGGAAAAAAACTAAAAGCCTGAATATAAGACTACCCTATAGGAAAAAAGTTCAACTTGTATATATTCATATGTAAATTGCTTTTTTAATAAAAAATTATGATATCAAAAAATGTATTTCTAGTTTTTATTTCTTTTTATGTGCCAATGCTGCCTTTCTCTTTCCCTTGCCCCCATTTTTCTCTCTCTCCCCCCTCCCCTTGTCTGTCTCTTAACCCCCTCACTCCCCTTGTCTCTGTCTCTTAACCCCTTCCCTCCCCTTGTCTCTGTCTCTTAACCCCCTCACTCCCCTTGTCTCTGTCTCTTAACCCCTTCCCTCCCCTTGTCTCTGTCTCTTAACCCCCTCACTCCCCTTGTCTCTGTCTCTTAACCCCTTCCCTCCCCTTGTCTCTGTCTCTTAACCCCCTCACTCCCCTTGTCTCTGTCTCTTAACCCCTTCCCTCCCCTTGTCTCTGTCTCTTAACCCCCTCCCTCCCCTTGACTCTGTCTCTGCCCCCTCCCTCCCCCTGTCTCTCTGTCCCCCTCCCTCCCTCCCCCTGTCTCTCTGCCCCCCTCCCTCCCTTCCCCTTACCTTGATCCCTGGTGGCTAGTGGGGGCAGCCGGCGGATGTCTGCACGATACTTGCAGACATCCTCCATGCTGCCCGACACGGCAGTCTATTATGACGGACAGCTGTCCGTCATAATAGTCTGCCGTGTCGGGCAGCATGGAGGATATCTGCACGTATAGTGCAGACATCCCCCAGCTGCCCGATTGTCCCTGGTGCCTAGTGGGGCAGCAGAGGAAGTCTGCGCGATGAGCGCAGACCTCCCCTGCTGCCGCCCGGCACGCTCGCCGGGACTTCTGTGACGAAAGCGGAAGTACCCGGCTTCTTCACAGAAATATCTATCTGAAAAATGTGAAATAAATAGCAAAAATATCACTCCAGACTTCCTTCACTTTTTCACATTCCCGCCAAATATGCAGATACGACCCCTGTTGACAATAACATCTCCAGCATATAGGTGTGAGCCCTAAATTAAATTTAGTTAATCTCTCTGGTACCAAATACCATCTCATCACTACTTTGCAATGCAATTCAACCAAATTCAAACAATGGACTATTTTTTTGAATTCTATTCCAACTCTCCAACCATTGCTCCTCCTCAATTCTGATATTTAGTTATTTTTTCCCAGGAATTAACTGCTGCATTTTTCAAGGGGGGTTCAAGCTTTTGGAGGATAATATAGCATTTACTTAGGCAATTCTTAATAAGAATATTTCTAGTCATCTCTTAATTTCATTATCTCCAATTTTATACAAATGTATCTTTATAAAATTCCCTATCCTCATGGCATTAACATATTTTAAAGTTTAATTCATCTCCTCTTGAGTGCCAATAGTTTATCTTGATGAACCCATAGCAAACACTCCAATGGTTGTTCCAATTAATTATTGCTCAATGGAATAACAATCCTCTCCTTTACTCTGACTATATTAAATCTTCATTATATGTACCATCATGCTAGCCTGAGCATATCTTTCTAAACTAGGTACACTCAAGCCACCTCCTCTCCAATTAGTAAATATGAACTTCCTCAAGATCCTGGGTTTCCTGTCTATCCAAATAAATGTATCTATATTCTTCTGAAAGGTCAATCCTTGTAAAGGACTGATGCCTGTGTGGGGAAAAAAATAAAAAATAAAAATCAATATCTGAAGGTCTGATAGTTCTCCGCAGATCGTGGATATATACTTGGCATGTCTCAAAAAGCTTTGAGTTGCGAGTATACAAATTTAATTTGGAATAGATCCTATCGTTGATCTGACACACTAAAGATCATCATCCTCTTATATCATATATATTGTGTATTACCTCAAGCTTCGCATTATTTGAGATTAGGATTGCGACTCCACACTTCTTCTGATTAGAAAGAGAGGAATTAGAGGAGTTATTACTGTATATCTCTTATTATTCAACCTGAATATCTCATTGCCTCTCGTGTGTTTCCTGTAAGCAGCAAATATCAACATGCTCCCTATACAACAGATCATTAAGTAAGCAACACTTTTGGGGGGGAATTTAATCTATTTAGGGTGACTATTTTAAGAAAATGATCCATTACCCACATTTCTTTCCCTTACGCCGAAACTCAAACTCCCTGTGAAAGCACCAGATATAAACCAAAAAATGGTCCTGCCAAGTGGACCACATCCATACAACATAAGTCCTTTTTACGACATAAAACATACAAGGGAGCTTCCAGGGAGCCACGCAGTTGTGATATAGGCCACATCCCTGTCTGTAGTTGGGCTCGTGCATGGCGAGTGTGATTGCCAGGCTCCATGCGGGGGGCATGTTCTGCATTCCGATTGCGTGGTCCTAGTAGAGGGATCAAAGGGGAAGGAGTGAGGAGGATGGTCCCTCCACAAGCCTCTACAATACAGTAAACCATGGATGGGCGGCCACTTGATGGATGGTGGGAGGAGACCGAGGTCTGGCAGGCTATAAAACAGCAGAGCACTGTTCACTCGAGGCTCTCTTGTTTTCAAGCTAGTTACTGTGCTCCAGTGCTCCCTCACTGTATTTGTTCCCTTGCCCTACTTGCTATATTCTGACCCTTAGCTTGTCTCTCTTTCTTTTTGAAATGTATTTGCCTGCCCTTTCCCTCTGGAGTTTTTTGGTATTCTGTGAACTGCCATAGTATATTCTCAGTCGTCCCCTGCTGGCTGCTCTCAACATACACCTGCGCTATGCTCCTCGCTATAGTGTCTGACACCAAATGCCAGTGCCACTGACTGACAATTCTGCTGACCTGCTGAGCTCTATCTCTCTCCTGTAAAGGAGGACAAAAGGTAGAGCTCGACGGGACAGGGGGACACAGTCACAAAAATCGTGACTGTCCCGTGTGAAACAGGAAAGTTTGGAGGTCTGGGTAAGTGCTACGTAGGCAACAGCACAGCAGGTTTTTTGAATAAAATGTGGCAAACCATACCTTAAACTCATTCTACTTCTGACTCCATGCATATATATTTATGTTTGGCCACTTTGAGTAAAATCAGTTCCTATATGATCCAAATGAAATCAATTAGTTCTTTGATTAGTTCATAATTAGTATGTAAAACTTATTTGTGTCCAGCAAAAAACTGACTGATCTGGTAACTAGGACATTTGAAATACTTTGTATTGTTACCTACAGTACAGGATTCACTGGTAAGCTTGCAGTCTGACCTAGCTACTTACTGTTACTCATGGCTAGAGACTCTTGTTTTCAGAAATAAAGAATAGTGCGTATGTTGATTACATTTAAAAATGAAGGTCTCTTTCTGCACCAACAGAGAAACACAGTGGAACTCAACAGACCCTAGACGGCAAGTGATTGGCTGATTATGTCCACATGCAGCCATTCTATGTATACTCTTAATAGGAAATGGATTAAACTATTCCACGACAGTGGCATAATCTATACAAAACCTGTCTGACTGCTTATTCATATAAATACTTTTTTAACAAAACATTTATATATTGTTGTCTCTGTTTTTTAAACTTTACAGGGAAGTGGTTTTCTAGTCACTGTATTGTCAAATTGTTTGTATTTGGACTCTCATTTCATTTTTACTTGTGTCTCCCTGCCTCAACAAAAACAGAGCAATACCGGCCATATATATCATATAAAGGCTTCTGAAAAAGCATAATAAGACAATGGCATACATATCTATCACACAGTTAGGCTCTAGGACCTCAATAGACCAACTGCAGACAGACAGGTTATGAATTGATGAGTGAAAAGAGCATGGCCACAAAGAATCTTGGGACATCAGAACAACCTGGTCCAGTAGAAGATAGTAAGAAGTAAGTAAGGCAGCTCAATGTGAGCCAAATCCTAAAGTAGGTATATTACCATTGGCACTCATAAGACATAACAATTTGAGAACTACACATTATTAGCAAAAATAGAAAAAAATATTAATTTATTCAGATCCATACTGTAAAGGCCGTGAGGTCAACACATCAAACGCAAGCAATACTGCACAGGTATACAAAAATTCATAAATACAATACTTGAAAAATAATATTTTTTTTAAAAAGTGACCTGCAGGGATTTCAAATGATAGGCAAACTAGGAGCAGCACCCAGTGACTAAAATCAGGATGGCATAGTACGTGCTAGCATCGGAAATGGGTTAATGAACTAGTGTGCTCAGAGAATAGTAGCTCACCAATCCAGTATACTGATTGGTGTAAACAGAGGTACGTTGGAAAATGAAACATCTAAACAACCCTCTACCCAATGGCTAGCCTGCTGAATTAATCTCCACCCAGTTAGTCACGGGGGTTGAACAAAGTAGCACAGGTGAATGGAGATGCAGATCGGTACTTAAGATGGCAACACCCTCCTGAAGACATACTTTGTCACCAGCTATGGTGGAAGCTTACCAGGTATCCAGGGGGGTTTATTGAATAAACGGTTGGTGGGAGTCAAACAAGACTCTGGGGGGATGGGAGGTTCAAGCAAGCCCATGGGGCCTCGAACCTCAGATGGTGGGGACAATTGGGATATGCCCACACAACTAGTCTGTATAATTGGCAGCCACCTTGATAACCATGCTCGCTTGGATGGTTTTTCTTGGATAAAAAGGAAATTGTTATGTTAGTTGATCATGCTTGGTTAAAGTTGACAGATTTTATATACAATAACTATTGGTCTTACAAATAAAATAACATTTTGGATGTGGCCCTTTTTACCCCATACTTGGTAGTGGTCTCAGATTATTAGCTTTGTGAACATAGAACGGTACTTGATGCTACACTTGTCATGGCATTTGATTACCACATCACAAAGGTAGGATGTATCCCTGCAGTATATCTGCTATTCTAATGTGTAGAAAGATATCCCTGCAGTATATCTGCTATTCTAATGTGTAGAAAGATACCTCCATTCTGAGGGCTGAAGTACCTGGGTTACCCGGGTTACCAAAACAGATACTTTAGTGGGAAACTCTAAGGCTGTGCTTTAGAGTAAAGAGCCATTATACAAGTTCTTAAGTCATCATATTGGCTGATTTAAATCTTGGAGAAAGGATACTTTTCTATTTAGCAAAGGAGTCCTTTTGAGTCTGAAACAAAATCAAATACATAACTGCATATTAAAGCCTACATTAACACGTGTTTAGTTGTTTGCTTATTTATTTATTGTTTGCTTTTTTGCATTATTAATAACTTTCTCCCAGACCTTCAGGAAGTGGAACGCCCACCATCTCTTCAGAGCCAATCAGAAGGCTCCCATAGAGATGAATGCTAAAGCACTATGGAGAGCAGTCTCACTGGTAGTCCCATGTATTTCTATGAATACATCATCACACAGCCAAAAACCCAACCGCATTATTTTTAGTGTTCAACTCTGACAATATAGCAGGATGCCCAGACACTGGTGGAACTTTATTATTTTCTTGTATGCTCAATTATGCAAAGACACATCACTTATTAAATGTGCCCTCAGTGACACATGACGTGCCTGGCACGTCATGCACCAAAAAGAGCAAAGTGAGTGACCAAAGGTTGCTTTCTTTACTCTTTTGGTGTTGCTATGTAGAGGTATTGTGCAACACAAAAAAAAAGTGCAAGGGCGCGTTACGATCACTTCCCCAGAGTGACTGTAAATGCCATTTTAAAAGGGCAGCGCCGGCTGCACACGTGTGCTTCTTAAGCATTAATGGTGTTGCTAAAGTGCCTCACTAGCGAGGCACTTAGCAACACCAAAAACTATGCCCGGTAGAAGTAAGAGCTGCCTCTAGAGAGCGCTGCCTCTAGAGAAGATCAGTGTGATCTGTGTGCCGGCAAATATGGTAAGAGCTCAGATTAATTTTTAGTAATAAAACCTTTGACAAGTATAGATCTGCCTCCCTCTCCTCACTATGGTTTTAGTGAGGGAGTGAGACAGATTATATAATTTTTTAATAGTAATAAATTAAATAATATTCAATAAAATTGTAGTAACCAAGGGCTTTTTATTAAAAACCATTCCCAGTGTTTAAATCCTTCCCTATGTCTGATCACTGCATACACAGTGATCTTGCACAGCAGCACATTTTTTGCTCTCTGTGCAATTTTTAGGGGTTAATTTTCTTACTGTAATTTATTACAGTATAACAAAGGCTCTTTTAAGAGCTATTAACCCCTTGTAGATAATCTGGCTGCAGAAGCATTTTTTTGCAATTTTTTTTCTTGTGTGTTACACCTTTTAGGGTTTAATTTTTATCAGCTAGGGGATTAAGTTTAGCGTATAATGCATGTATAGCGAACAGTAACAACTGATCAGTGGTAAAGGCTGTTTGGTGATTGCTCAGATGAGCATCACCATTCGCCCAGTTATATCAATATTTGTACATATTGATCAGACCTGTGTAGATCTACCTCCGTCTCCTCACTTGAGTTTTAGTGAGGGAGAGAGACAGAGCTGTAGAAATGTAAGTTTTTAATTCTAATAAATTCAATAAAATTGTGAGACTTAAGGGCTTTTATAAAAGCCATTCCCTGTGTTTAACCCCTTCCCTGTCATTGATCAGTTCATACGCAGTGATCTTGCACAGCAGCACATTTTTGGCTATTTGTGCATTTTTTTGGTGGTTAATTAATTTATTAAACTATAACAAAGGGCTTTTTTAAGAGCTATTAACCCCTTCCTTGCCATATATCACTGCATAAGCATTGGGCATCACCAATCAACTGGTCAGATCAATATTGGTAAATTTTGATCTCACCTGTCTGGACCTGCCTCCCTCTCCTCACTTGACTTTTAATGAGGGAAAGAGACAGATCTGTATAATGAAAGTTTTTAATAGTAATAAATTAAATAAAACATTACCCTTTGTATAGTGTACCCTTCCCTGCCACTGATTACTGCACAGCAGCACATTTTTTTTGTCTGTGCATTTTTATGGGTTAATTTATTACAGTAATACAAAGGCTCTCATAAATCTGTTAACCCCTTCCTTACTCTACGTGTCAAAATTCCATGTTAGAAAGTCAAAAAGCACACCTCTCATATGTGGCCTTTTAACCCCAAACAAGCTAACAAACCTATGCATGGGTGGTATTCCAGTACTCAGGAGATGCTGCTTAACCACACAGTGAAGTGTTGTTTGGTGGGGACACATATCAAAATCAGTGAATTCATGTCTGAAGTACAATGTATGTGAACCCCCCCCCCCCCAAAAAAAAAATAAATAAAAATAAATTACTACCACAAACTCTGAAAAGGCTGGTGGTAGAATAAGTGTATGAAAAGTGTTAAAATACCATCATTTGAACTAGCCTATGGTGTCTAGTTTAAAAAATATATGTTGCAAATGGGGCATGGGCACAGGTTGTCTGCAAGTCAAAAATTCCTAGTTGTGAACCAAAAAGCGCATATCCCAAATGTGGCATTTTAGCCCCCAAACAACCTGACAAACCTATGCATGGGTGGCATCCCAGTATTCAGGAGAAATAGTAGAATCTATTTAGCAGTTTTTTCCCATTCGCTTTTGTAGATGAGTAAAGGTTTTTTCAAATAAAAGTCAGAAAATGTGCGAATTTTTTTCACCATATTTTTTTATAGTATATTATATAGTATATTATAGGACATGATCAAAATGATGATGGTATCTATGAAAGCCCTTCTTGTCCCGAACAAAACAATATATGATTTGTGTGGGTACTGCAAATGACAAAGGAAAAAATGACAACTAAACACAAACAGCACAGCAATGTTAAAATAGCCATTGTCCAGAATGACCCAAGATGTTTCAAAGGGTCTGTCCTTAAGTGGATAATCCAGCACAGAGTAATAAAGCCATTTGAATGGACACATTTGTACAGTACATTTGATCCTGATGCTTGTGGCGGTTTTTAAACTCAGTATGTAAAATCAGACATTGCTTCTACACCCCACATCTCTACCCCTGGTTACCAGCAAAATGAAAAAGGCCATATGAAAATACCAACAAGTTTTCAGAATTCTGTAGAGGGCATGTTAGGGAGGTATTTTATGTGTTTTATTTTTCCACTGTTTCCAACCAGTCGGGGCAGTTTTTCTTTTCTTTATTGTAATGCTACAGAGTGAAAAATAACATATTATTCATAGGGAAACAGGGGGAAAAGCCAGTACAAGGCTGGTGGAACTTGTTTATTCACCGACGTTGAGAAACTCCAGGTGTCTGAGGTCTTTGCTTTGGAAGAATATCTAGTACCATTGTTGATCAGCCAGCATGATATATAATAATAGATAGGGGAAAAAGCACATACAAGGCTGGTGGAACTGGTTTGGTCACTGAATTTGGGAAACTCCAGAGGTCTGGTTTCACTTTGGAAGAATATCTAGCACCTAGATATGTCTTAAACATTACTCACATGGCTCTATCCACTAAAATTTGAGAATAACTTTTGAGGTTGACTTTCATTTTGAGACATTCAGTACCAGAGTTTGACCTAGCCTCAAAAATAGCTTTGATCATTTCAAACCTGTGTGCAAACTTGGGTGCCAAATTTCACTCAAAATGACCTCCAAAGTCTACCTCCTCGAGCTATTCTTAATTTTTAGTGAATAGACCCATTAGATTTCAGTCTAGATTCCTGTGTTGATAAAACCTTTTTTTGATAGCACTGCACCAAGTTTAACTCATGTATTCTATTTTTGTAGTCTTATTTGTTAGATACATTTAAACCCTGTTACAACTCATTTCCTGTTAAAATGCGGGTGCCATGTTGCCATCGGAGCTCCAGATCTTGCTTTGGCTTTAGCAAAATATCACTTCAGCAGAAGTTAGGTGACATATTGGTACTCATATTGTGATCCTGTGTGTCCTTTGAACCCGAGCCCAGCGTTATAACAGGGCTCACCTGTATATGGATCACATATCAGTAGTTCCTCACAAAAAATTGTGATAATATATTATTATTAAAATTATAAAGAATCCTTTTCTATATTTGTTTTCATGCACAGACACATTTTTATTTAAAAATATAAATTTGACATACAATGATATAACTTTAAAATCATGTAAATAAATTAAATACACAAACAACACCGAAGACATGACAGTAGTAGCCTTGATTCCAAATAGGGTGGCATACATTTTGGAGGCAACATATACGGTACAAAAGGATTCAACTAGGTAAATAAACACTACTCTGAAAAATAGGGCCCTATATTATATATACCAACACTGACATAAAGTGTGTTAATGTACGCAACATTACCCCATTGTCTATTTAAAGCACATGTTCTAATTTTCAAGCTCAACCCCTTCCCGACCTTATGACGAGTTAACTCGTCATAAGAGCCGCACCATTAGCGACCTTATGACGAGTTAACTCGTCATGCAGTCTAGCCGGCGGTGCGCTCCGTGGGCACCGCCAGCTAGTCTGCAACGGGTCCAGGACTAAGCCTCGTACCCGAGGCAAAGCTCCTGGACCCGATCGGTCAGTTTCCGGGCATGTGATCGCGGTGATTGAGTGATCACCGCGATAACATGCAAATTAGATGGCAAAGTCAGTGTGTTCACACACTGACTTTGCCTCTAATTCACTCCCTGTGCTTCACATTCTTATAGTGAAGCACAGAGAGTGACCTGTAAGTAAAAATAAATTAATTACATACACATAGGTTAAAAAAAAATTTTTTTTTTTAAATTAACCCGTTCATTGCTGATCACAGTTTTTAACTGTGATCAGTTTCCTTCCACTTTATGGCCCTCATTTAGTTTTTTTTTAACAGATTTTTTTATTTTTACAATTTATAAAGTTTTTTTAAATAAATAAAGGTAATTTAAATATATTTATTTAATAAAATTTAACCCCTGCATGCCTGTTGCATGATTTTTTCTGTCTTTTTTGTTATGGGGGGTTTGGGAACCAATATTTTTCTTTTTTATTAGTTAGTTAATTAGGGGGGATAAGTGGGTTAGTGTTGCACTAGTTATGTAGCTTATTATTGGGAAAATAATGGGGAAAAACTTTTTTTTCTTCAAAAATTTCATTTTTATGTATAGGGCATCAAAAGAAAGCTCTAACTGTCCTCTAAAAAACAACATATAACTTGTATGGGTACATTAAATGAGAGAGAGAGGAAATTTATGTTTCAAAAACCGAGTATTAAAAATTGAAAAACGCTCTGGTCCTTGGCCCAGGAAAATCCCTGGTCCTTAAAGGGTTAAATACCCATTTATTTATTAATACCAATCTGATTTTATGTTTGATCCCATGACTTTCAGAAATAACTGAATACAGGGCCATAAGAGCATCATGGGATTCTCCCATAAATCCACAGTGAACTCAAAGCCCTTCTTAGCATCCAAAGGCAGATTCAGCTGGGGCGCACCTCTCCTTTGAGCCAGATTCATAAGGTTGGTAGAAGACCGTCATAGGACAAAACCCACTTGGTCCCTATGAATCAGTTCCATGACAACATTCTTAAGTCTCTCCACTAAAATACCAGCACAAATCTTGCAGACGCTGATTATTATTCCTCAGAATCACATAATAACACATCAAAAAACAAATCAAAATAGTGATGTGCTATACTGTGGATCTGTGCTTGAGTGAAAATAAAATTCAAACAGTCATAAAAGTAGTACAAACCATGTAAAACAAGAGAACTTAGCAGAAGCCTTCATAAAATTATTCTTCTATTTATTAGCCCCTCTGGGTGGCTAACACTGACCCCTTTTAGAGGAGAGACGTGCTCTTTGTTGTGAAAGTATAATAATACTGAAGCAAGAAGCTCCTAAGACACATATTATATCCTTGTTCAGTATAATATCCTCATAGAATATACAAACATCAGTAGGTAAAAAAATTAAAGTGCATAAAATACCTTACATGAGGTTAACAGCCCAATGGCTGGAGGTCATTTATTTTAGTAGTAGAGAGTGAATTTTGTATGCGTTTGCCCTTATGTATGTTTAGATGGCTTTTAAAATGTATGTTGCTGTATTCTGTAGGAGATTAAACTTGTATTTGAGGATATACACTTTGTTGTTGGTGCATCATTTTTTATTGGATTAGGACACTGAGCTAGGATTTGACACTCGTGACACGCATACACAAGGTTATCCCTCAGGCATTTAAACAACACTGGAAGTCTTCATTTTGCTTTTGTATATCATCTTGCTTATTTAGCTTACAGATTTTGCTGCTCTATCAGTTATGTATTCAACTTGTTTTAAAATGCTTTTTTGAAACCCTTTTCAACCACCCATCTTTGCAACCCACTTCTGCAGAACATCTCAATCCCCACTCAATCTTCCAGAGCAGGCTACAATTCATCCAACTAGAACTACCATTAATTGACCTCTGGCAAGTCCCACCTTTCCTTTTATGCTCTGTACTAAGTGAGTAAGTATTGGTACTGTATAAATAAACGATTATGTACTAATTTGCCATGTGTGAGAGGTTTCTTGTACTCAATGTAGGAATTTATATAACTTTCAGTTCCCCCAGGAGGTAATTAGGATCCACACTCACACTCAGCATTAGACAAGGATAAATTGGTTTAGGATTTTGAATGGGACAAGCTAAAGGTTGGGCACCTTCTTCCTTGTTTGATGTCTTTTAACCGTTTAAGGACCAGGGATTTTTCAATTTTTAATTTGTGGAGGTTTAAACGTAATTTTACTCTCTGTCATTTAACGCACCCGTACAAGTTAAATGTTGTTTTTTTATAGGACAGTTAGAGCTTTCTTTTGATACCCTATACATAAAAAGAATCTACAATTTTGTATTTAAAAATACATGGGAAAATTTTGGGGGAAAACCTTTTTTCCCCATCATTTTTCCAATAATAATCTACACAAGTAGTGCAACACTAACACACTTATCACAACTAATTAACTACTAAAAAATAAAAACATAGGTTCCCAAAACAAAAGAACTCTGACAAATGCGATGTCAGGGCCATAAGAATCACAGAACAGGCATGCATCGGTTAACTGTAATTAAATGAATATAACAATAACATTTTTTTTTTTAAACGTTCAAATTGCAAAAATACAAAAAATTGTGAAAAAAAACAAAATGAGGGCCATAAAGAAAGAAGGAAATTGATCACAGTAACAAACTGTGATCAGCAAGGAAAGGGTTAACCCTTAGATATATTTTTTTTTACAGGAAATGTTTTTTATTTATTTATTTTTCACTTGCAGGTCACTCTGTGTGCTTCACTATAAGTACGTGAAGCACAGAGAGAGAATTGGAGGTAAAGTTAATGTGTGAACACATTGACTTTGCCATCAAGTTTGCACGCTGATCGGATCTAGGAACTGTGCCTCAGGTGCTAGGCAGAGTCCTGGACCTGTTTCAGACCTGCTGGCGGTGCACACGGAGTGCACCGCCAGCCTAACTACATGACGAGTTAACTCATCATAAGGTTGCTAACGCTGCGGCCTAAGGGGTTAATAATTAGTTGCATAAAATACCTTACATGAGGTTAACAGCCCAATGGCTGGAGGTCATTTATTTTAGTAGTAGAGAGTGAATTTTGTATGCGTTTGCCCTTATGTATGTTTAGATGGCTTTTAAAATGTATGTTGCTGTATTCTGTAGGAGATTAAACTTGTATTTGAGGATATACACTTTGTTGTTGGTGCATAATTTTTTATTGGATTAGGACACTGAGCTAGGATTTGACACTCGTGACATGCATACACAAGGTTATCCCTCAGGCATTTAAACAACACTGGAAGTCTTCATTTTTCTTTTGTATATCATCTTGCTTATTTAGCTTACAGATTTTGCTGCTCTATCAGTTATGTATTCAACTTGTTTTAAAATGCTTATTTGAAACCCTTTTCAACCACCCATCTTTGCAACCCACTTCTGCAGAACATCTCAATCCCCACTCAATCTTCCAGAGCAGGCTACAATTCATCCAACTAGAACTACCATTAATTGACCTCTGGCAAGTCCCACCTTTCCTTTTATGCTCTGTACTAAGTGAGTAAGTATTGGTACTGTATAAATAAACGATTATGTACTAATTTGCCATGTGTGAGAGGTTTCTTGTACTCAATGTAGGAATTTATATAACTTTCAGTTCCCCCAGGAGGTAATTAGGATCCACACTCACACTCAGCATTAGACAAGGATAAATTGGTTTAGGATTTTGAATGGGACAAGCTAAAGGTTGGGCACCTTCTTCCTTGTTTGATGTCTTTTAACCGTTTAAGGACCAGGGATTTTTCAATTTTTAATTTGTGGAGGTTTAAACGTAATTTTACTCTCTGTCATTTAACGCACCCGTACAAGTTAAATGTTGTTTTTTTATAGGACAGTTAGAGCTTTCTTTTGATACCCTATTCATAAAAAGAATCTACAATTTTGTATTTAAAAATACATGGGAAAATTTTGGGGGAAAACCTTTTTTCCCCATCATTTTTCCAATAATAATCTACACAAGTAGTGCAACACTAACACACTTATCACAACTAATTAACTACTAAAAAATAAAAACATAGGTTCCCAAAACAAAAGAACTCTGACAAATGCGATGTCAGGGCCATAAGAATCACAGAACAGGCATGCATCGGTTAACTGTAATTAAATGAATATAACAATAACATTTTTTTTTTTAAACGTTCAAATTGCAAAAATACAAAAAATTGTGAAAAAAAACAAAATGAGGGCCATAAAGAAAGAAGGAAATTGATCACAGTAACAAACTGTGATCAGCAAGGAAAGGGTTAACCCTTAGATATATTTTTTTTTATAGGAAATGTTTTTTATTTATTTATTTTTCACTTGCAGGTCACTCTGTGTGCTTCACTATAAGTACGTGAAGCACAGAGAGAGAATTGGAGGTAAAGTTAATGTGTGAACACATTGACTTTGCCATCAAGTTTGCACGCTGATCGGATCTAGGAACTGTGCCTCAGGTGCTAGGCAGAGTCCTGGACCTGTTTCAGACCTGCTGGCGGTGCACACGGAGTGCACCGCCAGCCTAACTACATGACGAGTTAACTCATCATAAGGTTGCTAACGCTGCGGCCTAAGGGGTTAATAATTAGTTGCATAAAATACCTTACATGAGGTTAACAGCCCAATGGCTGGAGGTCATTTATTTTAGTAGTAGAGAGTGAATTTTGTATGCGTTTGCCCTTATGTATGTTTAGATGGCTTTTAAAATGTATGTTGCTGTATTCTGTAGGAGATTAAACTTGTATTTGAGGATATACACTTTGTTGTTGGTGCATAATTTTTTATTGGATTAGGACACTGAGCTAGGATTTGACACTCGTGACATGCATACACAAGGTTATCCCTCAGGCATTTAAACAACACTGGAAGTCTTCATTTTGCTTTTGTATATCATCTTGCTTATTTAGCTTACAGATTTTGCTGCTCTATCAGTTATGTATTCAACTTGTTTTAAAATGCTTATTTGAAACCCTTTTCAACCACCCATCTTTGCAACCCACTTCTGCAGAACATCTCAATCCCCACTCAATCTTCCAGAGCAGGCTACAATTCATCCAACTAGAACTACCATTAATTGACCTCTGGCAAGTCCCACCTTTCCTTTTATGCTCTGTACTAAGTGAGTAAGTATTGGTACTGTATAAATAAACGATTATGTACTAATTTGCCATGTGTGAGAGGTTTCTTGTACTCAATGTAGGAATTTATATAACTTTCAGTTCCCCCAGGAGGTAATTAGGATCCACACTCACACTCAGCATTAGACAAGGATAAATTGGTTTAGGATTTTGAATGGGACAAGCTAAAGGTTGGGCACCTTCTTCCTTGTTTGATGTCTTTTAACCGTTTAAGGACCAGGGATTTTTCAATTTTTAATTTGTGGAGGTTTAAACGTAATTTTACTCTCTGTCATTTAACGCACCCGTACAAGTTAAATGTTGTTTTTTTATAGGACAGTTAGAGCTTTCTTTTGATACCCTATACATAAAAAGAATCTACAATTTTGTATTTAAAAATACATGGGAAAATTTTGGGGGAAAACCTTTTTTCCCCATCATTTTTCCAATAATAATCTACACAAGTAGTGCAACACTAACACACTTATCACAACTAATTAACTACTAAAAAATAAAAACATAGGTTCCCAAAACAAAAGAACTCTGACAAATGCGATGTCAGGGCCATAAGAATCACAGAATAGGCATGCATCGTTTAACTGTAATTAAATGAATATAACAATAACATTTTTTTTTTTTAAACGTTCAAATTGCAAAAATACAAAAAATTGTGAAAAAAAACAAAATGAGGGCCATAAAGAAAGAAGGAAATTGATCACAGTAACAAACTGTGATCAGCAAGGAAAGGGTTAACCCTTAGATATATTTTTTTTTACAGGAAATGTTTTTTATTTATTTATTTTTCACTTGCAGGTCACTCTGTGTGCTTCACTATAAGTACGTGAAGCACAGAGAGAGAATTGGAGGTAAAGTTAATGTGTGAACACATTGACTTTGCCATCAAGTTTGCACGCTGATCGGATCTAGGAACTGTGCCTCAGGTGCTAGGCAGAGTCCTGGACCTGTTTCAGACCTGCTGGCGGTGCACACGGAGTGCACCGCCAGCCTAACTACATGACGAGTTAACTCATCATAAGGTTGCTAACGCTGCGGCCTAAGGGGTTAATAATTAGTTGCATAAAATACCTTACATGAGGTTAACAGCCCAATGGCTGGAGGTCATTTATTTTAGTAGTAGAGAGTGAATTTTGTATGCGTTTGCCCTTATGTATGTTTAGATGGCTTTTAAAATGTATGTTGCTGTATTCTGTAGGAGATTAAACTTGTATTTGAGGATATACACTTTGTTGTTGGTGCATAATTTTTTATTGGATTAGGACACTGAGCTAGGATTTGACACTCGTGACATGCATACACAAGGTTATCCCTCAGGCATTTAAACAACACTGGAAGTCTTCATTTTGCTTTTGTATATCATCTTGCTTATTTAGCTTACAGATTTTGCTGCTCTATCAGTTATGTATTCAACTTGTTTTAAAATGCTTATTTGAAACCCTTTTCAACCACCCATCTTTGCAACCCACTTCTGCAGAACATCTCAATCCCCACTCAATCTTCCAGAGCAGGCTACAATTCATCCAACTAGAACTACCATTAATTGACCTCTGGCAAGTCCCACCTTTCCTTTTATGCTCTGTACTAAGTGAGTAAGTATTGGTACTGTATAAATAAACGATTATGTACTAATTTGCCATGTGTGAGAGGTTTCTTGTACTCAATGTAGGAATTTATATAACTTTCAGTTCCCCCAGGAGGTAATTAGGATCCACACTCACACTCAGCATTAGACAAGGATAAATTGGTTTAGGATTTTGAATGGGACAAGCTAAAGGTTGGGCACCTTCTTCCTTGTTTGATGTCTTTTAACCGTTTAAGGACCAGGGATTTTTCAATTTTTAATTTGTGGAGGTTTAAACGTAATTTTACTCTCTGTCATTTAACGCACCCGTACAAGTTAAATGTTGTTTTTTTATAGGACAGTTAGAGCTTTCTTTTGATACCCTATACATAAAAAGAATCTACAATTTTGTATTTAAAAATACATGGGAAAATTTTTGGGGAAAACCTTTTTTCCCCATCATTTTTCCAATAATAATCTACACAAGTAGTGCAACACTAACACACTTATCACAACTAATTAACTACTAAAAAATAAAAACATAGGTTCCCAAAACAAAAGAACTCTGACAAATGCGATGTCAGGGCCATAAGAATCACAGAATAGGCATGCATCGTTTAACTGTAATTAAATGAATATAACAATAACATTTTTTTTTTTAAACGTTCAAATTGCAAAAATACAAAAAATTGTGAAAAAAAACAAAATGAGGGCCATAAAGAAAGAAGGAAATTGATCACAGTAACAAACTGTGATCAGCAAGGAAAGGGTTAACCCTTAGATATATTTTTTTTTACAGGAAATGTTTTTTATTTATTTATTTTTCACTTGCAGGTCACTCTGTGTGCTTCACTATAAGTACGTGAAGCACAGAGAGAGAATTGGAGGTAAAGTTAATGTGTGAACACATTGACTTTGCCATCAAGTTTGCACGCTGATCGGATCTAGGAACTGTGCCTCAGGTGCTAGGCAGAGTCCTGGACCTGTTTCAGACCTGCTGGCGGTGCACACGGAGTGCACCGCCAGCCTAACTACATGACGAGTTAACTCATCATAAGGTTGCTAACGCTGCGGCCTAAGGGGTTAATAATTAGTTGACTTTGGCGTTGCAAAGATGCTCCATAAATTTGAATGAAAACCGTGAATACAGGAATCTCCAAGCATATGTTTAGAAGAAATACAGTTGAAGAGATAAAGCTCAATTGACGCAAATCAGACCAACCAACAAACATTGGATATGGATTTGACATAGTGTTGGCCCAAGTATGATATGGCCAGATAAATGACTAAATTTAAGCTTGCTTTCAGCTTAAGTTTTATGTAACTTTAAGAATATGTGTATCCTGTTTGTGAGAGCATTCTGTATGTATAGTATATATATTTTAATATATGCGTGTGTCTTTATTTATGCATATCTATATAGATAGGTAGGTATAGAGAGGAAGGTATATCTATATTTAGCTATAAATATCCATATACATACGCATGTACTTAAATTGTGTATGTATAACATGATGCGTTGAACTCATGATTCAGATATGGTTTTGCACAGTAACAACAAGGGTCTGTGTCATGCTGGTGTCTGATGAGCACAAATAAAAGAATTTCAAAAATGCTTATAAACATTTTTCTTTCCAATCCAGCTACACTATATGGGCTAGAAACGCAGTCTACAATGTTTAAGTAGTTTTAATTCCTGATTACTGATGTATAGCTCAGTGTCTTGAATGTCACAATGAATGGAATGTGGTTATGTGAATAGAGCCTCCCTGGTCAAATGTTCTCTTCACACTGATAATCGCTGCTACTATGAACCTTTAATGTTGTACATCTTGTTGTGTTGGGTAGTATTGTTTCTACACTGTGTTGACATAGCTTGCAGTGAGCTATGTTGATGGTTTGGTCCCACATCAACACACATCTATTGATCAATGTTCCATTAGCAACGTTTTGAGATGGGTGGTTGTTTAAATTCCAGAATGGGAAGCTTGAGAAATATGCCTTTAGAACACCCACACCCTAACCCAGCAGCACTTTGGCACAAAATGGACCCAAAAAAAGGTCCCAAAAGAGCTAGGAATTAATCTAAAAATGTATAAGTGAACAGGAACCAAAAGTTCCAGTATACAGGATGCAGTGCATCGTGTGAAAAAAAAAGGAACAAAATGTCCAGAATCATTTCCAAATGCAAGATGCTTTGATTTTTAACCCATTGCCAAACAGAAGTGGAAAAAAAATGCTTTACGCATTTTGAGAATAACTATTACTCATAGGCATAATGACCCCCCCCACACTAGTGATCGTTAAAGACCATTATAATGAATACCAGGTCTGGACTGTAAAATTCAGTGGTTAAAAGGTTTCTTCCCACCAGCCTGCACAAGATGCAGCACCATAGAAATAAATGAAAGACTCCCAGTACTCAATGAATGGTAATTTATTCCAAGGTACAATGTTTCAACTCTTAAATCAAGGTTTTTTCAAGTCACTTGCCAAGTGACTCCCAAAAATTAAAATAAATAAAGAATTAGCTGCTGTAAGTGAATGCCATTTTGTGAGGTCGAGATGAGGCGTTTGGAGGTCAAGATGAGCGCAAATCTCAAATTTTAGTGTAGTCTGAGAGCATGCTAAAAAGAGATAGCATTGCACTCCCCCCCCCCCCCTTTTATTTAAATCAGCATCAATGATGTCTAAACTTTTCTTATGAATTCAGATGACACTATTATTTGTATGAACAAACCAAACCTATTAAACTAACCATCTAAAGTCCCAGTAAAGATATAGAGTAGGAGAGTACATTATGCATGCCTTTAGAAATCGGTAGCATTATTGATTACTGAGGAATATAACATATATCATTAAAAAAAGAAAAAAAGAAAAAACATTTCTTGGTGTCAGATTTCCCATAGTAATGCTAGTATACCAGTCAATACTAGATTGGTGGTTATGTTGAAAATACATACATGCAATGACGCATGTTTTTTTTATTTTTATCTATACCTTGGTTGGCCCAGAACCAACCAAAATTTTCCTGCTCCTTTGCTCCACATAATAATTCTTGAAAGATTTCTCCATTAATATTACTTTAATCTATTGAGGGAAAAATACTTGGAGAATATTGATAAATTAGAGCATATATATTACAACAGGTGAACATATCCCTGTTACATTCTGTTTATGCGTTAGATACTTACATTCCAAATCGTATCTTTCAACGTTTAATTTCCTTCCTTTTTTAGCAGTTTTTTTTAGATGATTTTAGAAACATGTCATATACTGGGGTCTATTCAATAAATGGTAAGTTGACAAGGTAATTCTAAAAATGAGACATTTATAGCCTTCAAATCACCTATGCCAGCTCAGATATGAATACCTGATTTGTTCAGTGTTTATTAAATAGTTTCTGTCATGAAATTTTATACTGTTACTTAAACTAACAAGACTTTACTTTTGACAGGTAGTGGAGTGTGTGAAAAAGCATGCCAAAAACGCAACATGCTATTTCAGGGCTTTGTTGCTGTGTGCTTCAATATTCAAAACAATTTAAAGAACTTTAAGAGTCAAAGAGATTCACCCATAGCAACCAACAATACAATAGAAAAGCGGTTTTAGTTTCTTTGGGCCTATATAAAGTCAGCTGGCCTTTCCAAAATGCCTATTGTAGCAATCCAAGGTAATTTTGCATATATAAACTTACACACCCACGTACATTCTGAACCATGAATAATACTGCGGTTTATTTTACTTATTGTTGTTATAAAAAATGAAAACACAAACCAAAGAAAAAAAAGCAATGAAAAAAACACAAATAACTGAATGCATGAATTAGAAACATTTTTTAAAGCTGCATTTTTTTGTATATGTCTTCATTTTATGGCAATGTAATGAAGCCAGAGACCATTACACACACAAAGATTACAAAGTGTTACTGATGATTAAAGAACACATGTAAATGCCTTTTGCTTTATCTTACCATTCTGCCTGTGGCAAACATGTTCTAACATACTTAACCTTTTTTTTAGAAGCATTATTGTATGCTGTAAATATTTAAGCTTAAATGTAGGATTGACAGAAGAGGTGTAATTTTTCAGATTATTCATTGTAATAAACAGGTTTGATTTCCTGGCGTCTGATCTGGAAGTAAAAGCGTAATTAAATATGTCAATGGAAACATAATGTCATAATTTCTACCCCATTGTATAAACTTCATGTGTGTGTTGTATCCGACATCCCGTGGGTGTCTCAGGGTTTCTAACTTTATTGTACTTAAGGAGAGTTAAAGGGCAACAGAGTTTTCATTATATTAAGATGACCAGATGTGCCATATACTAATGACTGTAAGGAAAATGAAACAAGGGGAAATATAGGCAGCTGTAAAATGTATATACTTATTAATCAGAGGGCCGATACTTTTTAACATTTGGATGAAAAGGAGTGTTCAGAATAGTATGTATAACAGAAAAGAAAAACAATACACAGGGGATAAATATTAACATTCCCGAAAGAAAAAGGATTGGGAAATTAAAAAAATGCATGGCTGTTTGTTATGCATAACCAAGATTGCACCTTTTTTCATATATACTAATACTTTGCTGTGCAAAACAATGTAAAATACATGTAAAGCCCATATAATTAAGCAAAATAAAACCACAAACATTTTAAGTCTGTATATTTGTTTCCTATTTATTGTCATTGGTACTTCTGTGATTATGTGTATGCCACAAATTAGCTGTACACTTTTGCCCACAGAGGTCCCATATAATGTTTACATTTATGTAGCTCTCATCTGCTTTGTAGAAAAAAAATAAGTTTAAAACACGAAAACACTGACAACGTATGATAATTAAGGCTTGAGTTACAAAGTTAATTATAAACATTTATCATCAAGGGGCTGATACAAAAATATATGAGGTGGTCTGCCGTCAGGTTAGTGAGCCTCTACCAAGCTTCCACTATCTTTAGATAGTTAGAGCTTTCAAACTAACTTTTGGACATTTCAGATGCTAATTCTAAGATTGGCTAAATTTGTAAGCTATATTAGTAAAATAAATAAATCCAAGGATCATGTTTTTACATATGTCTTTTCATATGCATTATACACTAATAAAACCCTTCTCTTAGATTCCAATTAATGTTTAAGAAATACAAAATGTTATAAATACACCAAAAGCTGTAACTTCACCTGCTACATTTAATTGGATTTTTAGGGTATTTTGCAACACATTTTACAAGCTGTAAAGTCTGTACAATGAGGAAGTAAAGTCTGTAGAAATAATTCAAAAGCACAAGGAATTTGTTTATACAACAACCTGGTGCTAAGGCAGGACATTAAAATCTTCTGACAATAGTTCACTCAGTATGTAAACTGTCAGTTTGAACAATGTGGGAGATTACTTGACATCTTGTAAAAGTGACAACTGCAGGACCTTAAACCTTGTGTTTATGTAAACCAATCCACTACAGATATTTACAGAAGAGGGGGCTTGCATTTCTCTATGGCAGTAGCTAATTAGGAAATCAATTTTGCTTTCTACTTGACAAAGCAAAATGTTTAGGGGTTTATTATTTAGAATTCCTAGCCTGCTGGAGGAAAAAAATGCAAAAAAGAAAACACACATACAACAAACTATATTGCAAGATAATACATTTTGATTCTGTTATAGTTGCACATTAGACTCATATACACAATAAAAAGGCACAATTGCAGTTTGTTATGTATAACGGGGATTGCGCCTTTTTAGAAGTCCTGAAACCTTGCAGTGAGGGGGATGGACCTCCGCCAAACATAGTATGTCAGAGGTTCCCCCAACACAAATCTTTTTGTGATAGGATGTGCCGGTGCAATTGGTGTTGATATTGAATCACACATGGGTGCAATCGGTGTGTGCATCGTGTTAATACATTGCCCCCAATATTTTAAGAAAGCTCATCAGCAAACTAAGACCAACAACAGGAGTTAGATCTTCCTTCAGGTGATACACCAGAGAACTTTCAGCATAGGCCTTGAGTTCATATAAAGCAGAAACAGTTGAGGAGGAAACAAAGAAGTATTGCAAAAAACCCCAAAAAAACCCGCTTTTAATACAAAGCTTACACAAAACAAGGATGAGTTCCCTGTAAAGTATTTAGTTCATAACAGTGCTTAACCCCTTCCCGCCGCCGCATTAGCGACCTTATGACGAGTTAACTCGTCATGCAGTCTAGCCGGCGGTGCGCTCCGTGGGCACCGCCAGCTAGTCTGCAATGGGTCCAGGACTAAGCCTCGCACCCGAGGCAAAGCTCCTGGACCCGATCGGTCAATTTACGGGCATGTGATCACGGTGATTGAGTGATCACCGCGATAACATGCAAATTAGATGGCAAAGTCAGTGTGTTCACACACTGACTTTGCCTCTAATTCACTCCCTGTGCTTCACATTCTTATAGTGAAGCACAGAGAGTGACCTGTAAGTAAAAAAAAAATTAATTACATACACATAGGTTAAAAAAAAAAAAAATTATTAACCCTTTCATTGCTGATCACAGTTTTTAACTGTGATCAGTTTCCTTCCACTTTATGGCCCTCATTTAGTTTTTTTTTAACAGATTTTTTTATTTTTACAATTTATAAAGTTTTTTTTAATAAATAAAGGTAATTTTAATATATTTATTTAATAAAATTTAACCCCTGCATGCCTGTTGCATGATTTTTACTGATCTGACATCGCACTCTTCAGAGTTTTTTTCTGTCTTTTTTGTTATGGGGGGTTTGGGAACCAATATTTTTCTTTTTTATTAGTTAGTTAATTAGGGGGGATAAGTGGGTTAGTGTTGCACTAGTTATGTAGCTTATTATTGGGAAAATAATGGGGAAAAACTTTTTTTTCCTCAAAAATTTCCTCTTTTATATGTATTTTTTAATACTAAAATGTAAATCATTTTTATGTATAGGGTATCAAAAGAAAGCTCTAACTGTCCTCTAAAAAACAACATATAACTTGTATGGGTACGTTAAATGAGAGAGAGGAAATTTATGTTTCAAAAACCGCTTATTAAAAATACGCTCTGGTCCTTGGCCCAGGAAAATCCCTGGTCCTTAAAGTGTTAAGCATGACTATTGGTAAATACTATATACCGTATTTACACAAATCTAATGCGCACCTTTTTTCACCAAATTGTGTCTCCAAAATTTGAGTGCGCATTAGAATTGATGGCGCATTAGATTCGCGTATGTTGTATTTTGCAACTCAAACCAAAAAAACTAAATTTTTCTATTAAACAAAAAGGAAAACACAACGCAATAAAGACATACTGTGCATGTGTACTACCCTCTCTTACTTCCATCATATTGTTGTATAGCAGTGTCATTCATTATAAAACTATGGTAAATTGGTAGCATAAACTAAGTGTTATAAAAAAAATACTTTGATGGCGCATTAGATTCACGTAAATACAGTATATAAAACATCCATTCTGCTTTGGATTGAACCTCTTGCATCTGACCTTTATGTGTTTGGTAAATAAACATTTTTATGATGGACCACAAACATTGAAAAGCAGATAAGTAGTGGACTATTTTTGTCACAGACCTTGGTGTAAGTACTTCATTATCAACTGAAACATAAAATAAACAAGAATACTACTCCGAATGAAAGCTTCAGTATAATGAAACACTTTCATCAATGACTTCCCTCGGAAGATTGAGTCAGGCTTCCAGTGCATAGGCCTTTTGAGATCTGCACATCCATTGCTGTGCTCCTGTCTTCTGGATAGTTTTCCCCATGTTGTCAAAATGTTTTGAATGACCTAAGAACTACATCCTGACCTCTGTAATGGTGTTGATAATACCATGATGCCTACATGAGACCAATCCCAAGCCAGTTGCTAGATTTAATATATATATTTTTATTAGAGTGAGTATCTACCTGTATTTAAGCTCCTTGACCCTTTACATCTCTAATGTTGCCATTTCCATACCTACCTAAATCATCTAGAAATAAGGCATCCAATACTAGGACTTGATTATGAAGCAGCAACATGAAGTGAAGAACAGCAGATAGCAGATAACAGCAGATAACGTTCAATAGTAAATCCATAGCATGACACTATATTTATTTTACAAATTTATTCTTCGTGATAGCCATACACTTGTCCCAGGGATTATTGAAATCATTTACATTGCTAGCCCTTGCTACATCGTATCTGAAGTATTTTCCAGAATAAACAACAACAACCAGCATGAGTGGAACCTAAAAAAGCTGTACTGATCACAATGAACCTAGATGACACATCCAAAAGCTGTACTTCTCTAACCTTAAACTAGACCAGTAGTGCTAATTAGCATCACATTTAAACTTATACATAAATGCCAGCCTTTGGAATATAACATTGGGGAGATGGGATATGAAGCATATTATGATTCATAGCACACAGTTTAACATACATTACATTCTTAATAACTTACCAAGCTTGATGTTTTACAGACATTTATATATAAATAGTGGATATGCTTTTATTTTAATCCATGTTGCATTGCTTCTTATTTTATGTAGGGGTCATTACTGTGGTCTAGGAATCCAATCAAATTTAGCTTTGTTTTCTTGGTCTTCCCCTTGGGATTGCTCCCATGGTGTGTGACCTTGAATATATGCTTATACTGCAAGATCTAATGATCATTGTGTTTATCCAACCATAAATTATATTCACTCAGAGTCAAATGATGTTGAATCAAAACTTATTCTGAAAATCTGGGATATGTGTGCATCAGTATTTGTAGCTCCCATCTTTCTGATCTTTCCTTAATACTTATTTTATTTGTGGGAAGGAGCAAAATGGGGGAATCATCAGAGGATGGGTGGTCAGATAGGAGAGGGGCATTGTGTACGGTTGAGGGGGGCGATCATTTAATGGTGCATGTCCTGTAGTAGTAGGTGGTGGAGGTAAAGAGGGGATTCTGCCCCTGTTCCAGTCCCACCTGGGTCAGGTAGTAGGAACATGAATAAGAGAACTTCTCCTTTGAGGTGTATTCTAGATTGTCTGAATACTGATGAAAATGGGTATAGTCTAAGCAAGCGAATAAAACTTCCAAAACATCTGTCCAGACATAAGTCAAGTATGATCTCCTTTACTGTAAAATATTCCATAAACTCATTGGTTAAAGGGTTTGCCAGGGTCAATTGACATTTGTGTCTTTTGTGGGTTCAGAATAGGTTGCTTTTTTTTTTTTTCAAGAAGGTCATTTCAAGTTAAATCAACAAGTCTCAAACATAGTGCACAAGCACTTAATTAACTAAATGCTGTTTTTAACTGGAAGCCTGACGAAACTTTACATTTGGTGGAGATAAAAATATAGCACTTGTTATGATAATTGTTTTTTACCTATATGAAAGTATTAGGAAAAAAAATTGCAACATAAAATCATTAATAGAGCATGATTTACATAATGATTTAGCGGCGTGCAAGTGTCTGAAGGTCAAATGCACTCCAATAAAAAAAAAAAAAAACTGCCTTCTAAATTACTTTCTTGATGACATAGTGCCTTAACATGCAGAGATATTATTTGCATTCACCAGTTGCACAAAAACATTGCTGATTAGCAAGCCAAAGGATTTCCTCAAACTGTTCAGTTTCCAGTACCTGTATGCCTTCAAGAACTGGAAACTGGCAAAAATGTGTGGTATTTGGTCAAAAGTGGATGGAGCTACTTCTATTACCTCAGTACCTGTATGCCTTAAATAACAGGATGTTGGCAAACATTTGTGGCATTTGGTCAAAGGTGGATTGAGCTACCTCTGTTATCTTGCTATTACCATCTAAGACGTCATTTTAACAAATACTTATAAATGCCTGTCTCTAATTAACATAACTTTGATAGAAAATATAATATATAATAATATATAAATATAATATAGAAATAGGGGTGATCATATTTTATTTATGCCATTCAGGGACACAGTATCAATCAGATGAGATGGCAAAATAAATAAATATATATATATATATATATATATATATATATATATATAACAATCCAAAGTACTCACACTCAGCGTAACTTACGTCATTGGTCCTCCAAAATGCCTGGGTGCAGCTCACATCAAAATATAAGCAGTCCAAAAAATGTGTGTCGAGGATGCACTCACAGGTCTTGTAATATCAAAATTTAATGATTAAAATGACAAACAACACGACGTTTCAGGCTAGCAAGCCTTTTGTCAAGTGTTGCCATGACAAAAGGCCTTGACAAAAGGCTTGCTAGCCTAAAACGTCGTGTTGTTTGTCATTTTAATCATTACATTTTGATATTACAAGACCTGTGAGTGCATCCTCGACACACATTTTTTGGACTGCTTATATATATATATATATATATATATATATATATATATATATATATATATATATATATATATATATATATATATATATATATATATATATATACACACATATATATATACACACATACATACATATATATAAACATATATATACACACACACTGCCTGGCCAAAAAAAGTTGCCACCTGGATTTAACTAAGTAAATAGGTCTGGGGTTGCTGCAGTTGGTCAGGTCTAGGATTTGCATCATTATGTGCCCAAAGAATGAGGTCAGCTGACTGCCTGAATATACTGAATGACCAGGTTATTCCATCAATGGATTTTTTTCTTCCATGATGGCACGGGCATCTTCCAAGATGACAATGCCAGGATTCATTGGGCTCAAATTATGAAAGAGTGGTTCAGGGAGACATCATTTCACACATGGATTGGCCAGCACAGAGTACAGATCTTAACCCTATTGAGAATCTTTGGGATGTACTGGAGAAGGCTTTGCTTTACAAGATCTTGATTAATGCAACACTGGACGGAAATAAATCTTGTGACATTGCAGAAGCTTATCGAAGCAATGCCACAGCGAATGAGTGCTGTAATCAAAGCTAAAGGTGGACCAACGAAATATTAGATTGGCGACTTGTTTTGGCCAGGCAGTGTGTATATATATATATATATATATATATATATATATATATATATATATATATATGTCAAAATGAATTCCTACTTACCATAATATTTTTTTCCTGGTCATAACCATGGCAGCATTACATATGGGAACAGCTCCTCTTTAATCAGCTGATCAGAACAAATAGAAAAACTTTAAATAGCATCTGCCCCTCTGCAGTCTTTTTGAATGTCACTAAAAATAAAACTGGTTCAGGATGCAAGTAAATCTGCTATAGTTATGACCAAGAAAAGAAAATTATGGTAAGGAAGTGATAACAGAAATAATAATAATAAATAGGAAATGTAGCTTTTTCCTGGCCATCCATGGCAGCTTTCCATCAATGGGTAATACCCAAGCTTATGATCATATCACAGTGGGGTAAAATCAATGACCTGAGTTCATTTATCTTATGTCATGGAACACCATAGACTGTAATAGAAAAAGTTGAATTAAAAACCAGTGATAAGCAATATCTAAAGCCAGTATGCTTAAGGCATTGCTTAGGTACCAAAAGATTCCCTCAAATCGAAAAAAAACAAAAAAAGGCTTATTCTAAAACCTAGGACAGTAATAGATCTCCTAAAGGAGAATGTTTATCATCAGATAAAAATAATATTCAACACTAAAGCTTAAAAAAGAGGCAATTGTCTAAAATCTTACAGAATTCATGCTCCTAGGCTATAGCCAAGTTGAAAAAAACCTACCTGGCTTATCTTGAAAGATCCAAGGAGAGAATCTAAACTCAGAAAGAGTTTGAAAAAAGTAAGCTTGAAAAAGAGATGCATGTCTCATTGTAATAAAAACGAGAGACCCAAATATATGTGTGCCACATGGACCCTCCAATTGGAAAGAAAAGAAAACATTAGGCTTTAATTATCTTTAAATTACTCCTGGCTATCAGAATAGCATCTTGCTATTGTGTGTTCCTGTATGGACACATTGCCATTCTCTGTTTATTAAGCACATAGAACTTGAAGATAACTCGCGGAAGGGTACACCTAGGTCCTAAAGGTGCCTTCGCTTACAATAATCTGCCAAAAGAAAATGTTTACTTTTCTTGTATTGAAAGATAAGTTCTATATTGAAAGTACCATAGAGATATAACTTTATTCCGCTTTTTCCACAAATGCTGAATCTTTGCAGGACTAAGATCATAGCATCAAATTATCGCTAGGTAAACAGGAGCGACCATAAACTCCCTAAAAATCTGCCCAAAAGAGTAATGGATAATATGATCAAAATTAGATTGAATCAACCTGCATATACGTTTCCATATGCAGTTTCTGTTTAGACAGAAGAATCCTAGACATCAAAACAATTCCATCATATTATAATGAAGATGTCTTAGAACACATTAAATGCCATGATTCTGTGAAGTAATACCTATGTAGTAGAACTTGGAAAATGAGTCTCCTAAACTATTAAACATATTTATTAAGCACAGTGCTTTATAATATATCCTTTCCAGTTATGTTACAACTGATTTTTAGAGGGGAAGACACATAATACCATTTCCCCTAGGTATCAGATGCCAACTTAGATAGGAGCCTATTTGAAAACTTAGCAGAAAAGCAGTAGACAGGTTTAGGGACATTAAGAGTCTTGTCTCACTAGCTCCTCACAGTTTAACAGCCCCAACTAATTACCTGGGATGTTTATGATCTCTTCGAAATAAAAATGGATAACCTGTAACTTCAAATATCACTTCTAGGGCACAGGTATACCAGGTGACCCTGACAGGACTAACTGGACTTGTGAGACAGTAACCATCGGACACATACACTTACCTAAATTACCATGTTAATATATAAATCTATTACTACTATTTCTGGCTGGCTAATTAGCTATTAGAATGCACATTGTGGACAAATTCAACATAAAAACAGACTCAGGAGAAAACAGAACAGCAAATAACATTGAAAATGAGGGAAGTTTTAACCATTGTTCCAATACACAAAATACTGTAAATTCTTTTTTAAAAGGATCATGGTTAGAGGTGACTGATTAACAAGGCTTAAAACAGGATTACCCCAGTGTCCTCTTGCCATTTGCAGGCAAAAGTGTGACTGCATAAGGACAGCGCTCTGATGACACCTAACTTATTCAGGGGAAGAACCTTTTCCATGATTAATTCATTATATTTTGTCTGTGTGTATATCCATCCTACATGCTGCTGTGCTGCACTTTGCATGCTCTGTCTGCAGCAAGGGGAAAACATGTGTCCCTGGAAACATGGCCGATGTTGGCAACTATGCATTTATAGATCAGACCAATGCATGCAAAATGGGTGTATGTTACCTTGTGTAGCTTATCTGGTTCTTCCACAATGATCAAGGTGCATAAGAGTCATATATGGGATATATTTTTTAATGTTAATATACCAAGTTGACAATAGAAATGACAATCATTTCAAACATATCTCTAAAATGCACATAACATGAATGTTTCCTAGTTTGACTGGTAGTAAAAAAGACAGAATGTAACAAAATAATCAAGATGCAATATTTTACAACTATTTGGTTTTCATGGCTAACCAGTCCATTCCTAGACACAGAGGTTCATTTAGAAATGTATATTTTCAAATTGTGCATTTACATATGCCTTATAATGCTAGATCTCCACATTTGAATGTTTCTTAATTTTTACACATATTAAAAAGTTGTCAACATTGTAAAGATAAATAAAAGGTACGTGACTAGGATTCAACATTTGTTTTACTAACTTTAAATTGACTTTCTTCAAGCAAGGGTTAAAATAAAAAAAAACTTTAGTTGTCTTTTAAAGGCACATGCCCTTTTATCCCCATACTAGGGCAACTGGACATTTCAGTTGTACTTCTATATTAGATCACTACATCACTGCACTACAGATATGCATGCATTCACACATATGGATGTGTTCATACATATATGCACTACACAGATTTATGAAATATTTCATTTTTTCTGTTGGATTCTGTTGGAAACAAGAAGGGTTAAGATGATACCATTTATTGGCTAACTGAGAGTTTGGTTGTAAGCTTTCAAGACCAAGTTGTTAGGTCCCTTCCTCAGGCATAAAAGAGGCTACCCTTGATAAAGTCAAATTGTGCCGAAACGTTGCATTGACTTCCGTGTGTGAACAGCCTTCCTGTTACTTCGTTGTTGCATACTGCTGACTTGGGCTAGATTGTTCTTCTATTGAGAAGAAACTTTCTGTGCTTTTCACACTATTGTGTAAGTATGCTTTATTTTGACATTACAGTGTACTTGTACCTTAACTTGATTAATAATAATAAACGTGTGGCTTATAGCCCTTTGATTGTATTTGTGCGCTCCGTACTTTACTGTTTATGGGATCATTGTAGGATTCCCTTTGGAGTGATGCACTTGTGTGTTTAATACTTGTTGTCTTTTTTTGGTCCCTCTCTAATATTTTGTACATTCAATCATTTGACACATGCCAGATCCATGAAAGTGTCAAATGTTTGTAGTTTGAAAAAAAACCACTGCAGCAATCCAGGGCTTTTAAGAAGATTATTATAGATTATGTACAAATAATAATTCTAGGTAAAAGTTCAAAACGTTGAGTAGGCATATTCCCTTGGTTTCTATAGTGATTGCACTATGTTTTGGAACCTTGCCTGGAAATTATTTTTCTAAATAACCCTCTTCTTCCCATATCTGCAAATTGTCCTGATTTAGGTAGGACAAGACAATTAGGGACCCTTGTACTGCATTCATGGAATCGCCATTAGTGCCCCAATTCTTTAGGACACTGGAGGGTTGGAATGTGCATTTTGCACATTCACAGAACAATTAAACGCCATACAGCATATAAATAGTGGTTACACATAGTCAAGGATTCTGCTTGGCAACCGCACATAACAATTGTCATGTTCTCTCTGAAGCTGTGAAACATTCCTAGGAATAGTTCGACTTGTGACGTTTTATCTGTCTCATATTTATCATTGAGGTCCATGTAAAAGACATCATTGCAGACCTTTTTGCAAATGAAGCATCCCTTGCAGCTAGGGTTGCAACCTTTTCTTCAACAAAACACCGACCATCCTGTTACCTTTACAGGCCTTAACCATGGTCTCAAGCCCATTTTTCACCAGCCATAAGGCAACCTTACTTGCAGCACATTTACACTTTATGTAGAAAAACTGATCTGCTGAGTTGTCTGGGGAATAATGTGACAAAGACTGACATTACTTTATTTTTACAGTGGAGGAGTTTTCTGCTGCCCTTAACCTTAATGTTGGGTGTGTTTAGAGTTTTTGAAGTAGACACTTCCTTGTTTCTCTTCTTTCTCCCTTTCTACTTATTGCCAAACAACAAAACTAGTGAATGATAACATGCTTCTGGCATAATATTTCCATCTACTCATCGAGTAGCATGTTGCATTAAATAAAACCAAAAGGTCAACTCTTATGATATTTAATGTTGTGCATTAAATACATTGGAGTAGATTATATGGCTCCTGCTAATTAGTGGACATTTCATGTTCCGTGCGCAATTCCTTCTGGAATAACATGCAATTCTATGGAAATGCTGAGTGCCAAACTAACAATCGATAAATGTTAATGGATCTGTAAGTAATGGAGCGGCTCCAGGTCAAAAATGCCCATTGACCCACAAAGAAACTCAAAAAGTGCACCAAATAACAGACCCATTACCATTAAAAAGACAAACAGACACAGGATTCACAGAGCCCAATCAGGATAAAAAGGAGGGACACTCACAACCACACTGATTGTTACCCACAGTTACAGGGAAGATATATATGCATGCCATCTACCTCTCAAAGGGATGTTAACTAGGCAGCATTGTTGGCTGATTCTGCTGGGCTAAAAATGTCTAGACACATGCTTGACATGGACATCATTGAAAGGTTCTCTACCTTACTTCTTTATCTTGTTATTGATCATACATATTAAAACCTTACTGAAGTATCTGAACATGTACTTTGCAATTGTAACGTTTATAATGAACTTTTGAAGTATAGGGAGCGGTGACACACTGCAGAAAGAACATAAGCAAGAATAATAGAGGGTGCATAATTAAAAATACAAAACCCTAGTACTACAATAGCATGAATGCAAAAAAAAGTTTAATATGTAATAGAGAGTAGTACACAAGTGAAACTGGCTTGCAAAATAAATCTGGAATATGCATCAATACAATCAATAAGCAAAATTAGTACTAGATTCAAAGTTACAGGAGAAAGAACTCATGGTAAATCGATCCCCCACGTTACGCCTAATTGACTTTTCCCTTGAAATCCAGGGAAAAGCACCACAAAATACAAATATTTAAACATCACCACAACATTTGAATAATGGTGACCACTAGGTCTGAATGCGCAGAACATTAAGACATCACTTAGTCATGGCTCCAGTGTTTAGATGAAAATACACAGCCACGACCATAGCAACCCATGTAGATCCAAAACTATATTGGTGAAAATAAGGTGGATTTCAATGTCAGGCCAATTGTTTGGCCGTGCGTCTCCATTGGAAGGCATAGGGAGATAAAAGGACGGAGATGGGTCTCGCCCTCCCCCTCCTGGCATTGAAGCTAGGAAGGAACTCTGAGATTGGTGGGAGGGGCTATGTACCTATAGACTATAAAAGAGCACGAGAAATGCTACCTTGAGACAAACACAGTAGATTATCTGGGTGATGTCATCACCCAGGTCAATTTGAAATGAATTGCAAGAAGGTCTCAGCCATCCTCCAGTGGCCAACACCAACTTCAGTAAAAGCCGTACAAAGATTTGTTGGTTTTGCCAACTTCTTCAGGTGTTTCATCAATGGCTTCTCCTGGATTATCCAACCCATTACCCAACTCACCAACACAAGCTCAAACATTTGATTGGATGAAGAACAACAGTTCCTGTTCTAATACAGCCTAATTCAGAAAAAGCTTACTTTCTTGTAAGCGCAGACATCCTCCGCTGCCCCGCTAGCCACCAGGGAGAATCGGGCAGCTGGGGGATGTCTGCACGAATCGTGCAGACATCCTCCATGCTGCCCGACACTTCCTTCTATTATGTACAGTGCATACATCCCCCGGCTGCCCCCACTAGCCACCAGGGAGCAACAAACAGGTGAGGGGGGAACAGAATAACAAGGGGGGGGGGCAGAGTAACGAGGGGGGGGAGAGAAACAAGGGGAGGGAGGGGGGAAGAGACAGAAACAAGGGGAGGGGGGCAGAGAGAAACAAGGGGAGGGAAGGGGGGAAGAGACAGACACAAGGGGAGTGAGGGGGGAGAAAAAGGGAGGGTGAGAGAGAGAGACAACACTAAGGGGGGGAGAGCGACAAATCTGGGGGCAAGGAACGTTCGGTTTATAGAATAGCAATAGGATTACATGTATTCCATAAGCCGACAGCCTATAAACCGAACGTTCGGTTTATAGGCTGTCGGCTTTTAACTATACAGAGACAAAGTCTCCATTCATATGAATGGAGACTCTGTCTCCGTATAGTTAAATGCCCACAGCCTATAAACCGAACGTTCGGTTTATAGGCTGTGGGCATTTAACTATACGGAGACAGAGTCTCCATTCATAAAATTATGAATGAAGACTTTGTCTCCGTATAGTTAAAAGCCGACAGCCTATAAACCGAACGTTCGGTTTATAGGCTGCCGGCTTATGTAATACATGTAATCCTATGGCTATTCTATAAACCGAACGTTCGGTTTATAGAATAGCAATAGGATTACATGCATTCGATAAGCCGAAAGTCTATAAACCGAATGTTCGGTTTATAGACTTTCGGCTTATAGAACACATGTAGTACTATTGCCTTTCTATGAACCGAACGAGAGCCCCATTGATAAGAATTTCTTATGAATGGGGCTCTCGTTCGGTTTATAGAAAGCCAATAGTATTACATTGTATTCTATAAAACGAACGAATTAAAATTAACGAAACGAAAATAATGAACGAATTTCTTCTGAAACGAATGCAGTAATGAACGAAATTCGTTTTAGACGAAATAAATAACATTTTCGTCCGAATGGACGAAAACTAAACGAAAATTTTAATTTTGCACATGTCTAGTGTAGACACATTTATTTCATTTCATCCACCATTGATAAGGTTACGATTCTTTTTTTATTGGATTGCCAGTGTTGTTGTTTTAACAGAAGAAAGAGTTACAGTAATGGGCAACAATTTATTTATTTTTTTCCTGTTATTTTGTAATGGGGTTATTGAATCGTTTTTATGCGGTTATTAATTATCATGTGTTTCCATATTAGAAAGTTTTTTTTTGCAGTTGTAGTAGTGCATTGAATCACTTTAGCCTGTTAATTTTTTGCATTTTACATTTTTTTAGTCTGCTTTAAGTTGAAGGTATTTCTTCATGAGATCCTGCGATGTCATTGATGATGTAGGACTGTCGGAGCATATAAGGATCACTACACATAACTAAGCAAGAACAAAGCAAGATAATCGCGTTGGCAAGATGCCCATGATGTACAGATTTCTAAATAAAGTGCAATAACATAATCATGCCTCATTCAATCTCCCTATTGTATTAGAGTTACACCCAAAACTAAAACTCCTTTTCGCGGAATTCATTATCACCCACTGGAATGTTTCTTACAGCAATTGTTAACTTTGATGGTAAGATAAGAAAGATCCCTATAACATTCAAGTAACCTTAGCAAGATAACAGTGGCTATTTGTAGACCAGTTTTCTAAATATGGCAGTTTGTGTTTTTTAGATCAATTAACCTTAAGGATTGTTTTAAAAAAGGTGTACCCTTCGTGACAATAGCTGTTTTTTCACTTCTGCAGTGTTTGTGTTTAGCTATATTACTCTTTCATTTAAAGTACTTTTTTAATTTGAATTTAATGTAATTATATATATTTTTGTCTGCATAAGGCGTTTCTTAAGATATCATTATTTTCATCATATCATAAAATTTACTATAAAAAAATAATATATATTTAAAAATGTAAAGAAACTTTTTTGAACTTTGACCTGAAAAATCTTTTATTCAATTATAAACGGTAAACAAGACTCTGTCCTGAGTTTAGAAATACCAATGTTTACATGTTTTTTTTGCAAGTTATAGGGCATTAATTGAAAGTAGTATTTTTTCCTAATCAATTTTCTCCTACAGTGACCTTTTGACCCCATCCCTAATCACCCTAACCCTAAATCTAACCCTAGCAGTAACCTTATTTCTAACCTTAACCCATCTGTAACCCTAATCCTAACCCTAGATCTAGGGTTAATTAAAATCTTCGGTTAGTATGGGCTTTTTTTTTCACTGAAATGTTGCTGACTGTCTCCATGCAGGTCCAGCAACCGAGCGATGGAAGTGAACTCTGATCGGACTAGCAGCTTTTGGTGAAGGATTCTTTTGCCTGTTAGCCTGCCAGTGCTCTAAATACCACAATTATCGATGGGGCTCGGCATCTGGACTGAGCTTTTACCTATATCTATCCTCTGTGATCATCCCAATCATTGCCGCTACTTAAATCTTGGGATTCCCAAAATTAAGTAATTAACAACCGTTAGCAACAACTGTTAGCAACAACAACTAAAAAGCAGAGACAAGAACTACACAAATAAATTATTTCACAAATAAATCATATTACTTGAGCATTTCTCCTATAATACAAAATCAGCAGATTAATTTCAAATACAAGAAAAGGTATCTCTTCATGAAAAATTATAATCATCTCTGAGGAAGCCCTACTTCCAGGGCAAAACGTGTCAGGTTGTGTTTACCATCTGTAACGTTCCTCAAAGATCTGAGTATTAAACTAACAGATTTTATATTGTACTGTATTTGCTGATATATTTATACATTTATTTGCTCTTAACTATAATATAAAAAATTGCTATGTTTTCTAACTAAACTGTTTTAAATACATTTTCATAGCAATTTAAGGCAACTGCACCATTCTCTTGATTCCATGGAGTAGTAATTAATTACAGTAAACTTCCAGAGGAATTCATTTAATATGTTTACAAATATATGTATATATACATATACGGTAAATGTGGAAAGTATATAAATGAGGAGAAATATGTTTAACATCTTCAGCATGTCATTCATGAGAGCTGCGGGTGAAGATATGGCATATAGCTTCTATTAAGAAGCCAAAGTTATTTTTACATTTTAATAACACTCCAGTTACTTAACTGGTCATTAAATAGAGCTTTTTTTAACTTCAAAGCATTCATAAGGAACATGAGCATGCATTAATAGATGTAAAAGTTAAGAACCTGGTGCCACTAGTCTGGAGTCTCTCTGAGTTCTGCCTCTCAGCTGAGGCGGAGCTTGTCTGATGCTGATGCAAGCTGGCAGTGTCCCATGCATCTGATGTCAGGACTAACAGACTCTCTCTGCCAGTTAAGTTTCCCCGGTGACATGTGAAAATGGAAGTCTCTATGTCGGCGACAGCCACAGCCCTGATGCTTCCTAGGGAAGCCTTATGGTTGTTGGTCAGAGGATAAACTGGCATGTACCTTAAAAAGTACATGCAGCCTGTCAGAATTCCAAATGTGGCACTGTGTCTTCCTGTAAAAGAAAAAGACAAACCTGTTAATGAGTATCCCTTTACTTAAAGGATGCTGAGGAACATTGCTTTTATGTGACTGATATCAACCTCCTGAAATTTTCATCCACAATATCATCTATATGAAAAATACATGTGGGTCATTTCCATTAGTGCATTAGAAAAAGTCGCTCATGGGCCAAGCAAGCAGTCTGTCACAATTCCAACTCTAAAACGTAAAATGCTCAATTTGGCCACTCCTGTTGTTAATCTAATTTTTTATTTTGTGTTTATATTCTCTTTCATGCTTAACATAGTTCTATTAACAGACAGTTGCAGACTATGTCTTATGGTATATAAGAAGTATTTTCAGATAAGTAAGGGGGTTTAAATTAAATTGTTATTAGAGGAATTGACTCTTATTTAAATGCACTGTGAGTGTTTTGGCTGATTTTATTTCAGAGAGAAAAACTATTTGCTGTTGTAGCCTGCTGCTCTCTGTCAGGCCGCTATAGAAGTATAGCAGTCTGCAAGTCTATGAACATGTGTGAACATGTACACAAAAAGTGCTGTATTTTCCAAAAATATTTTCTAATGCACTAAAAAGTCTTTTAAAAATGACATGAAAAATAGTTTAATGATGGGGAGTTTGCACACTCTGATAATGGCAAATGTATCAACGTAAAGCCATTGTACCGCTCACCACAATCTAATGGTTTTACAATAAGATATGGCTAAAAGTTCTGTTACACATATATTTGAGCAAATGGTCACAGGGGGCCGGAAATAGCATAGGATAAAATAACTTCTTTAAGCCTGAAGAACATCACAGACATTAATTTTGTTGATACAATACAAATCTTATTTGAAATTATTGGAAGAGTTGAAAAATAGAGACAAACAAAGATTGGGATCCCTCCCAGCCAGAACGGACAAAAGCTGAAATAGCGAGCTCTATGGGATGTAACACAGCAACCACAGACATACGTTTCAGCCTACATTGGCCTTGTCAGTATGGTACGGCTGGTATCCCTCTAGGTATAGCGAGCTTAAGGACCCACATCTGGGCATAGCCCAAACAACTCATGGAGACACACAAAGATTGGGATCCCTCCCAGTGAGAACTAAAAAAAGCTGAAATAGCCAGCCCTATAGGATGTAACCTACTCGGGAGAGGAATCACCATTATTTGCTCGCTTGCACCATTAGGAAACCTCCCCATTAGCATATCAGACTGGTTCCACCCAAAAGGGCAGTCCAGATGAGGAACACAGCAACCTCAGATGTATGTTTTGGCCTTCATTGGCCTCGTCAGTGTGGTCGGCTGGTAGCAGCAGCGAGCGTGGGACCCACATATGGGCATACCCCAAAGAGTTGAAAAATAGAATTAGATGATGCAATAGGTGAGCTACCAAGATTAGCTGATGTTTTATTAGAATACAAGATAATAATATGCCTTAGATTGCTGGCACCCCTACATGTTTTATTAGTCTACATACCAGGACACAAGGACATGTTCTTAAATTAGAAAGATGTTTAAAAGTTACATCAGGCAGTTGGGGGTGGATGCATGGATTAGCCTTCCAGCAGGGGTGATAGGTTAAAACAATGAAGTGGCATACGTAAAGTGATATGCTGAAACTAGACCAAATATGTTATGAGATTTTTAAAGCAGGTAGAAATAAATACAAACTGACAACTTAACCTTTTTTTTTTACTCTATGAATGTAACATCTCAATTGCATTGATGACAATTGTGTCAGCAATGCAATTCAGAAGATACCTGACTGCTGAATTGTGCGCAATTTCGCATATGCGGTTTTGGCTTCTTCTCCACAGAATCATGGGAAATGTAGTTCCCATTGATTCTTCTTTCGTTTAAAAGCCATGATTGATACATGCGCACACAGTACGGGCATCATATAGAATTGCATTGCCGAAACAGGCTGTGCCAGAAATGCAATTTGGATGCCACATTCAGCACCTTGGTTCATCTATGTCAGCGACACAACTGAGCCAAGCGTCAGAAATGAAAGTAGGGGACTTTAATAATCAAATAAAGTTTAAAGTAAGTCACCCCTCCCCCAAATAAGTTTAATTACGTTAATTATTGATTCAATGTTGAAAAACACTTAGCTATTATATGCACATAGTAAGATGGCAAAACGCTGAAGCTGAAAAAGTAGGAAATTAGAGCACTAAAATAGTAGTTAGTAAATTAGCCCCTCAAAAATGGTTAGTGATGCAGCACATATAATAGTAATCTTGCTCTGCATAAAAATAAACTATTCATGAGTGTACAATAGTGTGCAAACAGAATGTTCCAGCCACATACGGTTAAGTGATTAGTGAGTAAGGTGGTCAGTCGATAAGTAAGCAAGGCACTCATGGGACAGACAAGAAGTATTTGTTTCTTCGCACAGTCCATAGTAAAACAGAATGGGCGACAAAATAAGATAAGCTGCTCTCAATTACCTTAAAGGGACTGCATGGTGCCCAAAATGCATTTTCCAAATATTAATGCACAGTAATGTGCTTTCAAAGTATTTTAAAATGCATGTTTTACATTTTGCATTGCTTAAAATATAAAATACAGTTAGATGAAATTGTGAAATTAAAACAGTTTGCAAGAAACCAGGACTGCCCACACTAGCCGAGTAATAGTCATTTCCTTTTTTTTGATGCAAGAACCAAATAGAATAATTTAATTCAAATAAATGTAATTTCCTGTCTTTAATGATGTCATCAGACAATGTGTTGCACTGTTAATGGAACTTCTGTGTCCAAGAGCAAGTCTATTACAGTCCACCGAATGTATTCTGTTCCAGCAGCAAAGGAAGTGACTAAACGAAAAAAATGTTATATGCTCAGTGTCTATTTAATCAGTGCTGCCACACCTGCAGTAAACTGGGGGAGGACTTGAGTCAAATATTAAAAATGTGATTTATTCAGGATGTCTGCATCAAATCACACTGAAAAAAAAGCCTATACAAGCAATATCTTGCACCAAAGCGTGTTTGGGGACTAGACTATCCCTTTAAGAACAATGATAGTACACAGATGTCCATCCGGATAGTAAACAGAAACTAGTGCCATGATATTAAAGACCTACCTCATGTCATGCCCATAGCAACCCCTCATGGAGGGGAATGTAAATATACTCATTAAAGGAAATAGATATGTATCTGTTGTGAAAAAAAAAAAACACCACAAAAACTGGGGCGTCTTCCGGGTATCCAGTGTTAGAAACTCCTACTGATTTTATACTAGTGTCTAAGCCGGAAGTGGTGAAAATATTAAGGAGACAATGATCAATTAAACCAAAACACTAACATCAAACACATTTAATACATTATTATACAGAAATTGCCTCTCTGCGACCATTTAAAGTCCTAAAGGTGTTAATTACTATCCAAGGAAGAGTTTTGCTGGCAGCACACCAAACAAATGTATACTAGTATCAGTCGAATAAGTGTCCTATCCTAACAGTTCCTGTTATAATTTACTACAATGGCCATAGATGTATAAAATAGGGGATTACATATTTCTATATCTGCCTTATGACCCTACTATGCTAAGAGACAACATGATTTAAACTGGCAAAAAAACACTCATATTGGATCTCAGTATTCATACCTCCTGGTTGCAGAGACTGTAAAATGATCAATCCATTTAGATTCTATTCGCAGTAACCTTGTATTAAGGTTACCCCTCCCCGGATGCCTAACTGATTTTTATCTAATCACCAGGCTTTAAAATCTCTGCATCTATTGCCAAGAACTGGACTGTTCTCATCACAGTTCCTTATATCCCCTAAATGTTGCAGAATCCTATCTTTCAGGCGGCTTTTCATTTTCCCCTACATAGTATTTGTTACAAGGACAAAGTAATGTAGCTGCGGATTTAAAACTTTGACCCTTTGGGGTTATAACATTCAGTTTTTAAAAAAATGAAATCTACAGGCTTTGCAATTAAAGCATGGAAAACAACCCCTGCACTAAGATTCTTTTGTTAGCCAATTTAGTTTATACTTGGACCTAGAATAGTCACTCCGAGCCAGAATATCCCATAAATTAGGGGCCCGTTTAGCTGTCAGATGGGGATGGTCTCTCAATGGCCTCAGTGGTCGAGCAGTTCCACCTAATAGGGAGACTTTCAGCCTTCAACAAGGAGTTAGTAGAGGTGCCCTTCATGAAGACGTTGGTTAGCAATAGCAGGTGATATTTTCCCTTTGTGATCGACAAGTCCAAGAAGGACACCTCTACACCACTCCATTCATAAGTGAAGGATAGATTACGACCATTAAGATTGATCAAATGGTCTACCGAACCATCCCAGATCATTAGGATGTTGTCAATAAATCTCACCCATAGGGACCCACCTCCTCAGACATGGTACCAAATACAATCTCCTGCTCCCAATATCAAAGATGCAAACATACATAGATGAGGGCACACATAGTTTCCATGATGTGCTGTCAGCTAGGCAGAGTGCCAACAGTAAGCTATTATTGGACTATTCTATGAATCTACATATTTTACTGTGCAAAATAAACAGGGAAAAAGTTTGTAGCATTATAAATTATCGAGTGACATAAAATACACTATCACTAATAACATCTTATCCCAAAACAGCATGTTTAGAACACCCATACTGTTAAAATACCAAACCTAAAAGTAGGTTTTGCTAATAATCAAGAAAGGCTTAAACATAATAATATGCATACATTGAAAGAAAGTAAGTAGAGATTCTAAAATATATTAAAGTGCTAAATAAAGCTGAGAAAATTAAGCTTTTTTGGAAAAAACAAGAATAATAGAACAAACACTATTTGAAGGTTTAGGGTAAAAAAAAAAAAAAAAAAAATAATATAAATTTCCATATCACTTCGTGGATACCTACTACCCAACTACTTTTTCAGGCTAGCAGCATAAATGAATTCAGTAATGCATGGGACATGGTTATCCAAAAGAACACATCATTCTGAGCTTTTGTTATGAGCAGACTATATGGGACACTGGATACGATCTTCCATCAAAATCTATATTTGTTCACATAGCTTGATTTCCCATTGAATACAACTGAACTGACAAGTGAACTACAAAAACATTCTGTCATTAATAGCTGGATTGGAAAGAGAGGCAAGATGGAAAATCATTCTAACTTGCATTCTTAAAAAATGGTTGGTTTCAGGGTGGATTAAAATAGATTACTTTTAAAGAAATAACAAAAATCTGATTTATATAAATCAGATTTCTTTGATTTAAATCAGATTTCTTTGATTTAAATCAGATTTCTTTGATTTAAATAAGATTTTTTTGATTTAAATCAGACTTTTTTGATTCAGATGTTTTTTATTGATTTAGATACTTTTGGAGGAAAAATTGATCTAAAATACATTTCTATTTAAGTTATTATAGTTTAAAGGTTATTGAGCATGAAATAGAGCTTAGTTATGTAGCATGAGGCTGTATATTCATATTTACATTTTTTGGTAAACTAATTCAATTAGTCCAAGTTTTACAAACTGAAATAACATGTATTTTTTTACAGTAAAAATGGTATAAAATAAACAAAGTTCAGGAAAGGACCCATTGCTGTACTGAAAATCACAAAGAACACATTAAATGAAAATCACAAAGAACACAAAAAAGTGTACAATCAACACATTAACTTCACACACTACCACTTCAATCAATAAACCTTGACATTTAAGCAAATAAAAGAATATGTATGCTACATAATGTTATTGTTTTACTTGCAAACGAATAATAAAAATACAAGTATTAGGAAAATTTTGCAGACTAGATGGACCACATGGTTCTTATCTGCCGACGCATTCCATGTTCTATGTTTCTATGTTACATAAAACAATTTAAGTAGTTCTCTAAATATCTGTGATTAAACTAAAATCATTTCTGAAATAGCTGTTTTACTAATCTGACAGGTTATTCTAAATATGAAATTTACATCTAGTTTCAAATATTAAATAATATAACGACCAGCAAGAATGAGTCTTTATATTTAAAAATCATGATTTCATTGAAATCCACCCTGGTTGGCTCACTAATTTCATCTATAATAATTATAATTACATTTGTCAACCACTGGGGTAGTCAATATTCTGACAATGACTTATATACAGTGCCGTCCCGAGGCTCTTGAATGCCACATGTAAGAGCATTTTCCACCTTAGATACTACTGGGGTGTAGCTCATGTACCTGTTTCTAAGACCAAATGAGCAAGAAACATGCTGTACTTCACAGATTGGTAGCACAGAACATCACTGGATTATAATTAAATTCTTATAGAAAAAGGTTTTTAATTGAAAGAAATAGATAATGACTTTGGGGGCAGAATGCACATAACATAACAAATAGACTGAAATGCATTTTAATGCGTTATATTTAAATTTGTATAGTAACATGGAAACAGTTAGTATATATTGCCTAAAATTCTAATATTTTGTTATACAAAGGAGTTAAATGTACTTTTCATGGGCAGATTCCTCATGGGAGAATTCCAGTTTTTAAACTTTAGGGTTAACTAAGCTTTTTGTGTCTCACACCTTGCTGAAAGATTAGTATAATCACTATAACAACTGACTGACATACCCTGCTGACATCACCACACAGTTTGTTGTTTCAGAAATATATGACTACCTATTTTATATATGTAACTTAACGTCCCTTACAATATCTTTCTCATCCAGCAAGTAAGAGGTTACTGATGTATATCAGGCAGTGTGGGAAAGGAAAAGGGCAGTCCCCATGTCCCTCCTCTTTTGCCTCTGTAAGGTAAAATATCTCTGAGGAGGTTTAAAGTAGACACCTGTTGTACCTTCAGGAGATTCATCTATCTGTCTTGCAAATATGTACTGACAAGAAGGCATTTGTGTTAAAATGTTGCAAATTAGTTGGATCTGTCTACTTTGCTGCCTTTGGGCAACGGATTTTACTATTGTAGCTCAAGGTAAGAAAATGCTGTCAAATTAGTTGTTAATTTACTATTTATTGACTTTGATTTTTTAATTTATATTTTTATATTTACAAACTATAATGGACACAATTATAAATAATAGCTAAGATGACACACAGTTTGAATGCAATATAGGTATATGCCACTGTAACCATGTGTATATTAGCTTTAGTTGCTTACTGATTTGGGATGGAAGGTGTCGTTTTTCTTTGTAGTGATAATTTCAGTGACTGATTTGTTATAACATTAATGGAAGGGAGAGGTTTGTTGCTTCATATATCTGTGGCTTATAAAAAGACATGATTAGATGTGCATTATTTGGAGTGTTACATTCAATAAAATAGAATTTATAAGGGTACGATACAATCAATACCATAAAGCGTTATCAAAATGATAACATTTCACGCTATATAACTCATAAAGAATCCAGATGAAATCTAGTGGATTCAATGTTATGCCGCAGATCAAACATACTTATTTATTTATAGCAAATTTTTATTTTATTTTTTTTACTGTTTTTAAAAATTGAAATATTTTACTGCCTTTTTTTGTAATAAACTAGTTTTGTGTGGTAAATTTGTTTTGTGTGGATGTTTTAAGGATCGTAATTTTGATCTTATTTCTGCAAGAGCAAATTCTGCTAACACATGATGTAGAACGTACCTTCTAACAGGTGTTTATGTAAGCTGTATTAGCATGGATACATAACGGCTTTTCTTGCCGTACTTCAGCCTTAGCCTAAGGCAGAATCAGTAGCTGGAATGTTCTTTGTGAACTTTGAAGTAAATATTACACACACAGTTTCCTATAGAAATACCACTGTGATAGGTATTAGTGGTGTATTTTGGTTTTGTCAAGGTTGTATTTTGGTGTGTTTTGGTTTTGTCAACACAGTCAAGGATTTTAAGCATGCGTGGGATAGACACAAGGCTATCCTAGCTATAAGACCAGGAACGGGGGACTAATAAAAGTACTCAAAAGAAATTGGGCAGACTAGATGGACCGAATGGTTCTTATCTGCCCACACATTCTATGTTTCTATGTTTGTGCTGCCCTAGCTTGACTAAACTCATGCACCCCAACCCTAATTTGTTTTACCCCTTTCTCTACAGGTTGCACCTTTCATAGCCTTTCCACTACACCAGATTACATCCATATCCCTTTGCGCTGCAACATTTGCCAGTGCATCCTTTTCCACAGCACCATTTGCTCTCTGGTGATTTAGTGAAGGCAGTCTGGATGTCTGTGTAGGGAGCGAAAGGCATTTAAGGCTCTGCTGTTGCTCCCTTCAGTCTGCTGATGCCCCCCCCCCCACCTCCAGTCTGATGCCCTGGGCCTAATTGACTTAAGTAGAAATATAACACTAATAGGTATTCACTAAACCAAAGAGTGACAGAATGTGTGAGGGAAAATACAATTAGAGTATGGTCTTGTGTGTGAAAGAGGGAAAGTTGTGTTTAAGGGTCAGTGAGAGAATAGGGATATTATTTGTGAATATATATATTTTTCCCATTGAGTAGGTGTTACTGAATTTTCTTTTTTATTATATTATTTCTTTCTCAAATTAGTTTAACATCTTTTTTCAAGAGATTTCTTTTCAGCCATTTCAGATTAGAAAAATCTATGGGGGGAACTTTTGCTAGGTCCGACCTGTGTGGCAAAGCATAGTGACACAGCAACCTGTGACCTGCAGCAAAACGAGCACTGAAAGCGATTTTTTTTCGCTTTCATTGCTCCACAGTATTGCTACTGCAATACTGTGCAATGCTTAAAAAAATGCTGATGGCATTTATATCGCTCAGTGCCTTTAAAACGATCAGCGGTGAAAACGAGCATAGGAAGTGTATTTAATCACTTCCTATGTCTCTGCGAGTGCTGCTGGCTTGTCTCACAAGTCGAGGAAGTAAGCATCACTAAAAAAAAAGCCCGACCTTGGTCACTGTGTGAACAAGATGACGCTGCCCTTCTAAGGGCAAGAGCACAGGAAGCATTAAGTAGCTGCTTTCTGTGCTCTGAAGGCTGTCACAAAGAGGCATTAAACAAATATTGATCTGACCAATTAAATAAAAAATAAGTAAAAATAAAACAAAGTAATACAAATAAAATAAAACAATAAAAGTCATTCCCTGCGTTTAACCCTTTCCCGGCCATTGATCATGCGTAAGCAGTGATCTTGCACATCAGCGCATTTTGTGCTATTTGTGCATTTTTTAGGGGTTAATTTTTTTTGTACTGTAATTTATAACATTACTACAAAAGCTCTTCTAAAAGCTATTAACCCCTTGTTTGCCATAGTTCACTGCTTACACAATGATATTGATGGCAAAGAATTTTTATCTATGTGCATATTTTTTGATTATTCTGGTTTCTATTTTATACCCGCTAGGGGGTTACATGTAAAGTAAAAATATATATTTTTAAAACTGTCTGAGCGCATGTATAGAGATCAGTAACAGCGAATTAGTGGCAAAGGCATGTGAAAGGCAAAATAGACATGTGATATGTGTGTGTGTATAAATATATATATTTATTGTTTTATAATTGTACAATAGATGAATGTGGTCCGCAATTACATCGCAAACTCTGCTTCTGGCCCCCAAGTGGAAAAAGGTTGCTGACCCCTTCCCTACTGTATAATTTTTGTCAATATATTTTCAGTATATCATTACTGTAATGTAGCTATATTTTAATGTTAATTGCTACCTACAATATATAAGTGCTCTCTAACATCCATGCATACTTTTCTAATGTAGACACTGAGTATGTTTATTGCATAATAAGAAGGTATAAGTTTTACAGCCATTTATACATTTTGTTCGATATATACATTTTATACACTGCAATTATACACTTATTATACACATTTTATACATTGCAATAAAGTACTCAGTGCCTATATTACAAAAGTATTTTTTTTTGGGAGGGGGGGGGTTGTGGTGGTGGGTGTGATTGCATAACGGGGAAGGGGGCATGGCCTTTGGTGACAAAGATGGTACTGTGGGACATGTTGCTTCGTGAAATAAGGAGGCAAGGGGCAATTTTTGCAGTGGGGCCCTGTAGTTTCTAGCTACACCCCTGAGTAAACCCCATGTGTTTGAACAAAAAAGACATTTAGAACTGAGCAAAATAGTCGTACAGAGAAATTGCAGAATAGCTTAAAATCAGGGTTTGATGTATGGTAACAATTTTACCATAAATTAGGGACCGAGTGCTATGCTGCATTTGATGTACCTTGAAGACCAGAATTCCATTATATTTGTCATATGTTTACTGAACTGTGAATTTCTTTCTTTTTGTTCAGTCCACCCACACAAGTTATATATCATTTTTTAAAGTACGGATAGGGCTTTCATTTGATACTATTATTTTCATCATATGATATAATTTACTATTAAAAAAAATATAAAATATGATGAAAATATGCCATAAAAAACACTTCTTCTAACTTTGACCATGATCGTTGTCATGTGAAGCCTTTTAAAACAATGTAAAACAACACAGGTGGGTTCTTTGTATGAATTATGTATCATTACCTTATTTGATATTGTATATAACATTACAGTTGCTGTGCAAAAGCCAGATACTACTTGTCCTTTGCTAGGTTTTATATTTCATTTTGGCTGTGGTAATTAAAAAACAGGGTGACAAAATGCAGGAAACAGTAACAGGAAATAATAAAACGTGCAAAGTGATAATAGATTTCAACTTTGTGTGACAGGCAGATTAAAGAATGAACAAACAAATGTTTGCTCAACCTTGAGAAAGTTCTTGGCCCATTCATTTTAGGGTGCTGGGAGCCCGCTTAATGGTGATTTTTGGGGAGCTGGCTTGGAGCCATTGAGCAGGTTCACAGCCAAAGTTATATTAATGGGAGGAGGAAAGGGAAGCCATTTGGCAGCAACCCGGCACATAAAAAATATGGGTAGGCCAGGATCACTTGCCCCGGCCCTCCATATTTAATAATCCTGCCAGGAGCATTGGCAGCATTACTTGCCCTGGTCCACAGATGTGTTAAGGGTCCAAGGGGCATTTAAAAAAAAAAATGTTTAATTTAAAAATATATTTTTTATGCAACTCACCTTCTGTAAAAGGTGAAGAATTGCAGGTGGGGGATTGGATGTAAAACTGTCAATTTTTAGTGAGTTTGTCCCCAGACAGTGGGAGAGGTGAGGAGAGGGGAAATTATTTATGTGGCTCGGGGGGCCTTGAAAAGCCTCTGGGTATTGTTTATTTGAGGTAGGGGGTTAATTATTTATTCAGATTGCATCCGCAGCTCCCAGCACCATTTTAATTATAGGAGGGGGGCCAGGGCTACTTGTGGCTTTGAAAGGATGGAAATATTTTTAAATTATTTTTCTTTTTTTTTAGGTACAACTGAAGGAAGAACTACAGTGGAGATATCTTCCAGTGCAATACCTGAATTAACCACAGTAGATGCAGAGTTTACAGCTGGGGATAGTTCTACTGCAGCCCCAGAACCAAGTACAACTGAAGGAAGAACTACAGTGGAGATATCGTCCAGTGCATTACTTGAACTAACCACAGTAGAAGTAGTATCTACAGATGGAGAAACTTTTACTGCAGCCTCTGAATCAAGTACAAGTGAAGGAAGAACTACAGTGGAGATATCTTCTAGTGCATCTCCAGACCTAGCCACAGCAGAAGCAGTATCTACAGCTGGGGAAAGTTCTACTGCAACCCCAGAATTAAGTGCAACTGAAGAAAGAAAAACAGTAGAGATATCTCCCAGTGCATTACCTGAACTAACCACAGTAGAAGCAGAGTCTTCACCTGGGGATAGTTCTGCTGCAGCCCCAGAACCGAGTACATCTGAAGGAAGAACTACAGTGGAGATATCTTCCAGTGCATTACATGAACTAACCACAGTAGATGCAGTATCTACAAATAGAGAAACTTTTACTGCAGCCCCTGAATCAAGTACAAGTGACGGAAGAACAACAGTCGAAATATCTTCCAGTGCATCTCCTGAACTAGCCACAGTAGAAACAGAGTCTACACCTGGGGATAGTTCTACTGCAGCCCCAGAACTAAGTACATCGGAAGGAAGAACTACAGTGGAGATATCTTCCAGTGCATTACTTGAACTAACCTCAGCAGAAGCAGCATCTACAGATGGAGAAACTTTTACTGCAGCCCCTGAATCAAGTACAAGTGAAGGAAGAACTACAGTGGAGATATCTTCTAGTGCATCTCCAGACCTAGCCACAGCAGAAGCAGTATCTACAGCTGGGGAAAGTTCTACTGCAACCCCAGAATTAAGTGCAACTGAAGAAAGAAAAACAGTAGAGATATCTCCCAGTGCATTACCTGAATTAACCACAGTAGAAGCAGCATCTACAGATGGAGAAACTTTTACTGCAGCCCCTGAATCAAGTACAACTGAAGAAAGAACTACAGTGGAGATATCTTCTAGTGCATCTCCAGAAATAACCACAACAGAAGCAGTATCTACAGCTGTGGATAGTTCTACTGCAGCCCCAGAGTCAAGTACAACTGAAGGAAGAACTACTGTAGAAATATCTTCCAGTGCATCTCCCGAACTAACCACAGCAGAAGCAGAGTCTACACCTGGGGATAGTTCTACTGCAGCCCCAGAACCAAGTACAACTGAAGAAAGAACTACAGTCAAAATATCTTCCAGCGCATCTTCAGAACTAACCACAACAGAAGCAGTATCTACTCCTGGGGAACATTCTACTGCAGCCCCTGAATCAAGAACAACTGAAGCAAGAACAACAGTGGAGATATCTTCCAGTCAATTAACTGAACTAACCACAGTAGAAGCAGAGTCCACAGCTGGGGATAGTTCTACTGCAGCCCCAGAATCAAGTACAACTGAAGATAGAACTACAGTAGAAATATCTTCCAGTGCATCTCCCGAACTAACCACAGCAGAAGCAGTATCTACAGCTGGGGAATATTCTGCTGCAGCCCCAGAATCAAGTACAACTGAAGAAAGAACTACAGTGGAGATATCTTCCAGTGCATCTCCAGAACTAACCACAGCAGAAACAGTATCTACAGCTGGGGATAGTTCTAATGCAGCCCCCGAATCAAGGACAACTGAAGGAATAACTACAGTGGAGATATCTTCCAGTACAATACCTGAACTAACCACAGTAGAAGCAGAGTCTACACCTGGGGATAGTTCTACTGCAGCCCCAGAACCGAGTACATCTGAAGGAAGAACTACAGTGGAGATATCTTCCAGTGCATTACTTGAACTAACCACAGTAGAAGCCTTATCTACAGATGGAGAAACTTTTACTGCAGCCCCTGCATCAAGTACAAGTGAAGGAAGAACAACAGTGGAGATATCTCCCAGTGCATTACCTGAACTAACCACAGTAGAAGCAGAGTCCACAGCTGCGGATAGTTCTACTGTAGCCCCAGAATCAAGTACAACTGAAGATAGAACTACAGTAGAAATATCTTCCAGTGCATCTCCCGAACTAACCACAGCAGAAGCAATGTCTACAGCTGGGGAAAGTTCTACTGCAGCCCCCGAATCAAGTACAACTGAAGAAAGAACTACAGTGGAGATATCTTCCAGTGCATCTCCAGAACTAACCACAGCAGAAGCAGTATCTACAGCTGGGGATAGTTCTAATGCAGCCCCCGAATCAAGGACAACTGAAGGAATAACTACAGTGGAGATATCTTCCAGTACAATACCTGAACTAACCACAGTAGAAGCAGAGTCTACACCTGGGGATAGTTCTACTGCAGCCCCAGAACCGAGTACATCTGAAGGAAGAACTACAGTGGACATATCTTCCAGTGCATTACTTGAACTAACCACAGTAGAAGCCTTATCTACAGATGGAGAAACTTTTACTGCAGCCCCTGCATCAAGTACAAGTGAAGGAAGAACAACAGTGGAGATATCTCCCAGTGCATTACCTGAACTAACCACAGTAGAAGCAGAGTCCACAGCTGGGGATAGTTCTACTGTAGCCCCAGAATCAAGTACAACTGAAGATAGAACTACAGTAGAAATATCTTCCAGTGCATCTCCCGAACTAACCACAGCAGAAGCAGTGTCTACAGCTGGGGAAAGTTCTACTGCAGCCCCCGAATCAAGTACAACTGAAGAAAGAACTACAGTGGAGATATCTTCCAGTGCATCTCCAGAACTAACCACAGCAGAAGCAGTATCTACAGCTGGGGATAGTTCTACTGCAGCCCCAGAGTCAAGTACAACTGAAGGAAGAACTACAGTAGAAATATCTTCCAGGGCATCTCCCGAACTAACAACAGCAGAAGCAGTATCTACAGCTGGGGAAAGTTCTACTGCAGCCCCCGAATCAAGGACAACTGAAGGAAGAACTACAGTGGAGATATCTTCCAGTGCAATACCTGAACTAACTACAATAGAAGCAGAGTCTATAGCTGGGGAAAGTTCTACTGCAGCCCCCGAATCAGGTACAGATGAAGGAAGAACTACAGTGGGGATATTTTCCAGTGCATCTCTCGAACTAACCAAAGCAGAAACAGTATCTACAGCTGTGGAAAGTTCTACTGCAGCCCCCGAATCAAGGACAACTGAAGGAAGAACTACAGTGGAGATATCTTCCAGTGCATCACTAGAACTAACCACAGCAGAAGCAGTATCTACAGATGGAGAAAATTCGACTGCAGCCCCAGAATCAAGTACAACTGAAGGAAGAACTACAGTGGAGATATCTACCAGTGCGTCTCCAGAACTAACCACAGCAGAAGCAATGTCTACTGGTGTGGAAAGTTCTACTGCAACCACAGTATCAAGTACAACTAAAGGAAGAACTACAGTGGAGATATCTTCCAGTGCATTACCTGAACTAACCACAGTAGAAGCAGAGTCTACACCTGGGGATAGTTCTACTGCAGCCCCAGAACCGAGTACATCTGAAGCAAGAACTACAGTGGAGATATCTTCCAGTGCATTACTTGAACTAACCACAGTAGAAACCTTATCTACAGATGGAGAAACTTTTACTGCAGCCCCTGCATCAAGTACAAGTGAAGGAAGAACAACAGTGGAGATATCTCCCAGTGCATTACCTGAACTAACCACAGTAGAAGCAGAGTCCACAGCTGGGGATAGTTCTACTGTAGCCCCAGAATCAAGTACAACTGAAGATAGAACTACAGTAGAAATATCTTCCAGTGCATCTCCCGAACTAACCACAGCAGAAGCAGTGTCTACAGCTGGGGAAAGTTCTACTGCAGCCCCCGAATCAAGTACAACTGAAGAAAGAACTACAGTGGAGATATCTTCCAGTGCATCTCCAGAACTAACCACAGCAGAAGCAGTATCTACAGCTGGGGATAGTTCTACTGCAGCCCCAGAGTCAAGTACAACTGAAGGAAGAACTACAGTAGAAATATCTTCCAGGGCATCTCCCGAACTGACAACAGCAGAAGCAGTATCTACAGCTGGGGAAAGTTCTACTGCAGCCCCCGAATCAAGGACAACTGAAGGAAGAACTACAGTGGAGATATCTTCCAGTGCATCACTAGAACTAACCACAGCAGAAGCAGTATCTACAGATGGAGAAAATTCGACTGCAGCCCCAGAATCAAGTACAACTGAAGGAAGAACTACAGTGGAGATATCTACCAGTGCGTCTCCAGAACTAACCACAGCAGAAGCAATGTCTACTGGTGTGGAAAGTTCTACTGCAACCACAGTATCAAGTACAACTAAAGGAAGAACTACAGTGGAGATATCTTCCAGTGCATTACCTGAACTAACCACAGTAGAAGCAGAGTCTACAGCTGTGGAAAGTTCTACTGCAGCCCCCGAATCAAGTACAACTGAAGGAAGAACTACAGTGGAGATATCTTCAAGCGTATCACTTAAACTAACCACATCAGAATCAGTATCCACTGCTGTGGAAAGTTTTACTGCAACCCCAGAATCAAGGACAAATGAAGGAATAACTACAGTGGAGATATCTTCCAACACCACAACCAAACTAAGCACAGCAGAAGTAGTATCAACTGCAGCTCCAAAATCAAGTACGTCTGAAGGAAGAACTACAGTGGAAATATCTTCCTTTGCATCACCCAAAGTAACCACAGCAGAAGAAATATCTAATGCTTTGGAAAGTTCTACTGCCACCCCCGAATCAAGTACAACTAAGGGAAGAACTACGGTGGAGGTAACATTTCCTGACCTAAAAACAGCAGAAATAGTATCTACAGCTGGGCAAAGTATATCAACAGGACAAGCTATGTCTGAGATGACAATGTTTGAACCAACTGAGGTAAGATCTACAATTGAGGAGATATCCAGTGTAGCACCTGAACCAAGTACAACCTATGGAAGATCTATAGGAGAAAGTAAATCTAGTGCATCATTTCAACCACATACACCATTTACAGAAAGGATAAGCTCAAGTGAACTAAGTAAACCTACTGCAAGTGAAGAAAGTTCTATACCTTGGACAAGTTCAAATATATCAACAGAGTTACAAACTACACCTGAGAATAGACCAAATGTAGAGACTGAACCACCTACAACCAAGGTAAATTCTACAGTTAGCAAATCTAGTGGAGCAATGGATCCAAGTACAGCTGATAGAAATACAAATGAAGGAAGAACCACAGTGGAGATAAAGTCCAGTGCAACAACTGAACTAAACACAGCAGAAACAATATCTACAGCTAAGGAAATTTCTAGAATGACAAATAACCCAAGAACACTTGAAGGAACATTTACAGCTGAATTCAATTCTAGTAGAATGCCTGAACGAAATACAATTATGGATAGAAACTCTACAGTTCGAACAACAACTTTTTATTCTTTAAACATTACAGTGACTGGATACTCAACCATGATAACACCATTGAAACTTAAGAGTACAACAAAAGCACAAACCCTACCTTTTATGCCTACCAAAACTGCAACAAAAGTCACAGAAACTTTAAACAATACTACCTTACAATACAACAATGCAACTAATTTGATAAGTCCTATTACTGAAAAACCCCTAGAGGTTAACAATTCATTATCCACTCCATATGCCAATGCAACAAAATCAACAAGCACCATATCAATGAAACCCACAGAACATACAGCAACTAGTCAAGTCCTTAAACTAACCACCACCATAACCTCAACACCTTCACACCCTGTGAACATTTCATCAACTGGATATCCAATGATGCCAACACCTCTACCAGTCATTAATACGACAATGATCAAATACACATCTTCAGGACCAATGAATATGACATTTATGGGATACACAAATATTACAGCACCTCCTGGACCTGTAATTTCCACTCTCTCGCAGCTTAACACTTCCGTTGCTATAATAAGCACAATGGGTAAGTAGTTAATCCATCCTTATATTATCAGGATTTGTATTATTAGAATTAAGTATCTATTAAGCATGCTGTATCTCAAAATAACATCAGTTTATCCCAAGATTGCATTAATTTGCATTAGCTTATAAGATGTTTTTAAAAGGAATTTTTAGTAGGTGAACAAGTGAAAGATGGCACTCAAATCTGTGCTGGAAATGCAAAAATAATTGTAGAAAACTCGCGTTCACACTGTGAGATAATGTGCACAACAGCTGAAACAAGCTTGACGCTTTTCGCGCTACAAGCGCTTATTCATAAACTAGCAAACAAGTGGACTCACTCTAATATATGCAAGTGGAAATGACATCATCACTCCTACCAGGAGTTTATGCTGGTTAAACCTCTGGGGCATGATGTTTACATATACAGTGGGATTTTGGCCATAAAGCAATTTATGTACCCAGGGGATATACCGTTTTATGGTCAAAAGTATCAACCAGATCCCCAAAAAATCAGCATATTAATAAAAATGGGCCATAGATGATACATTGCTTGTTATCCCTGCAGTCTGTAACATTATTAAGCTAGGCATTCTTCCAATGAAAAATAGGTCAGTGGCTTACAATGAACTTAACAATGAATTCCAATAAATTATCTTCTTACAATGACATCTAGAAACCAAAAATGGTGCCTATTTGCAGTCTGTTTTAATCAGTGTCCTTTTAATTGATGCCTTAACTTTAAAACTAAAATGTGTTAGGATGTAAAGCTATCAACGTTATATCAGTGCTGTCTTTTCTCTTTAGCTTCTGTGATCTGCAATCTACAGTGTACTAATGGCCAGTGTTACATTAAAATGGGAACTGCCACTCCTGCTTGTCAGTGTAACAGTGGCTTCACTCCTGACCAGAATGAAAGGATGTGTGTAGGTAAGTCTAGATGTATCTCATCCTATAATTCAGACCCTTGCCTTTGAAAGGTTTGTTCAAAGTAACACAACATGTTCACTGACTTTTTGCAGCGTGCCTTAGATTTCAGAGTCTAACATTAAAAGACTGACTAAATGGCTTGGATTCAATGCTGGTTGTTAATTTGTTTTTTTTTAGACTAAGTTCTTTCACTACACATTTTTCCGCAAGGAATCAAGGAGTCACATAAATGCACCACGAAAAACTAACGCTGGGAGACAGGGGGTGTCAACCACCTCCAGTACCCAGCATTCCTCCGCCAATAAAAGTAAATGGTCAGGGGCTGCCAAAATACCCACCCCCACAAACAGAAGACTGGTGTCTGAGGCCACCAGCCCCCTAACAATAAATTGTGTTTGGCTGAGCATAATGCAGCCCCCCCATGTATCATTAGGCGGCCAGGGCATCATAGCAAACCCAGACCTGATGTACCATTAGAGCATCACATCCATCCCACCAGCACCATTTGTTATTAGGGGGGCATATTATGCAGCCCCTGGTCCTGGTAAATATAATGAGTAGCTGGGCCATCTTGTGTAATTATGATTGGTGGCCGGGGACATCTTGTGCAGATGTCTGCCACAGTTAATATTAGGGGCCCTGGTCCATTACGGCAGCCCTTATCTCCAATATTCTTTAGATGGGGCCAGGGGCAATTTGAAGGCTGGCAGAAGGGGAACCCCTGCCGACCAGCTGTTATTGGGAGACTGAGGGTCCTCACAGCTTTTCTTAATTTAAAGATAACCATATTAGTGCTGTAGGGAGGCACTACTTTTTTCCTACTGCACTGAAAGGGTTAAATGCAAATATCACTGAATTATCATTTTTTTTTTGCTGAACCTATATACCGGGGGACATTGCTTTTTGTGCTCTAATTACCATGCTATTTAGTGTTGGGACAGGATTTTTTTTTTTTTTCATTGATTTCATTGCACCTTTTAATGATCACAATGGAAGGCACTAATTCACATTTGCCTGTTAGTTTACCACATGGCCGTCACTGATGTTCGAAAACATCTATTCTTTAGAAAGGAATATTTTGAAAATAAGTGAATTCTTCAGAATCCATCAGCTACCCAAATACTGTACATTGCTTGAATAAAAGCAGGAAACATTATATGTGTACATGTAATTTGTGACTAGTTACTGCTGCTCTTGTCTTACAGATATCAATGAGTGCAACCAGAACATCTGTCAGCAGCAATGTCTTAACACCTATGGAGATTATTCATGCTTTTGCAATGATGGTTACGCGCTAGATCAAAGCAATGGAAAATCTTGCGTTCGTAAGAAGATATACATACATCGGATAATTAATATGACATTTTATGTTACTATCACATCATAATACTCTTTTTTTTCTTCTTTGCGCAGAAATTAATTACTGTACGGTCGCCCGATGTAACAATGGAACATGCCAGAATGGCTTATATGGCTTTACATGCAATTGTAATGCTGGTTGGGAGGGAGAATCATGTAATATAGGTAATGCAGGTCTCTAATTGATGTACTTTATACTTTTAATATTAATCTATTATATTACACCTTATTAACCATAAATAAATGATGTATTTGTAAGCTATGACACATGTATTCGTTTTATCATGAAACTAATATATTGCAAGTTCAGCCAAATATTACCTGAATTAAAAAATATTTTTATTTTTACTCTGCTTACTTGAATTACACATATGAAAAATGATGAGTAAAACATAGATGACATAGATGGCTCTCACTGTCAATCTTTTCTTTGTTAGACATAAATGAATGTGTGAGGAACAATCCCTGCAGCTCCTATAGTACTTGTGTGAACACCCAGGGCTCCTTCGTATGTAATTGTCAATCAGGCTGGACTGGAAGCATATGCTCTAATGGTGAGTCTAGAAACAAATACAAATTGATCCATTATATGACACTTTTGAAGGCTATCTTTATAGAAATAGTATTTCATGGCATTAGCAAGAATTGTGCCTCTGAATAAAACTTAACATATTTTTAATGTGGAAATTTTACGTGCAATAGTTTGAATTGTTTATTCATTTGTAACTTTAAAATATCCACTTAAACTGAGAATTTTATTGGCATCCTTATTTTAAAATTTAGCGGTATGAGTATATTTGCCACCTTTTCTTGAAAAAATGACTAGTCTTAGCATTGCCTCCATAATCTTAACAGTGGCCATTTTTTTTACCAACACAAGGAGCCATTAAAAACTTTTAGTGCATGCGCTTTACTTGCTCTATATAAAGCTGTATGGAAACACATCAAATCTGATGAAACATGACAAGATTTCCCTCTTTTTAATTAATTGAATTTGCTAGCTCGTTACCTTGCGTTATCCATCAATTTGTTTATAAATTAAATTGATTGCTTTTTAAACTATAGTAATCATCACAGTACAAGACAGTGTAGCATTTTCTACAGCATATCATGTTTTACTGACTGACCAGAAACCTTTAGATATTTTTTTTTTTTACATTATTACAGATATTAATGAATGTTTAACCAATCCTTGTGTTTATGGAACATGCACTAACACCATTGGAAGCTACAAATGTTCATGTAAGAAGGGATACAGTGGTAACAACTGTCAGACAGGTAAGACAACAATGTTCATTTTTCATATCTTATCTATTTATTAAACCTATACATGACATCACTTAGTAACGTTACTAATGCATTGCTTATTTTCTATGACGACCACTGGATTCTTGAGCTTGACACAGCTCAGCACCTTATAGAATGTATATTCACAACATACCTAGCGTACATAATAAATACACTGTGAGCTCCATGAATCTGTGATGTTCACGGGGGCCAATGCCAGTGCCCCAGGATGATACACAAGGCGGGGAGTTTCCCAAATTGCTCCCAGCCCTCTGTTATATACATGGGGTGACTAAGGCAATAACCCATGACCCCCTATAATAAACAATATTGGGAGACACCCAAATGTCTTCTAGCCCCCTGTAATACACATGGGGGACCAGGGCGAGTAGCCCAGGCTCCTCCATATAATAAATAGGGCTGGTGGCCACACAAATTCATTCCAGCCATCCAGTGTATCAAGGGGGTTAGGGGCTGGCTAAAGGATTCCTGCTCACTTTTCCCTTGAAAATTGCCTGTCTGTAGGCTGCCCAAATGCCCCTACAACAAATAGAAAAATAATCTCCCACCCCTGCCCCCATGCCACCAGATCAAATAGCAAAATACCCCCTTGTCTGGGGGCAACCCAAAAGCCCCATGACAAAATAGAAAAATAATCCACCCCACCACTGGTTTTAGGCTTCCCAAATGCCCTTGGAACAAATAGAAAAATAATCCTACCTCCCACCCTGTACCAGTTAGAAAAATAATCCCCTCCCCATGGTCCAGGGGCTGCCAAAAGGCCCACAGATCCAGATTATCACAGATTAAATAAAACAAAATTATCCCTACCCAGGTAGGAAGGGACAAACCAATAATGTGATCCGCAGTGGTCAAAAAAATCAGAGCTACCTTAATACACAGAATGGGACAATTCAACAATCCCAGCCAGTTCAGTCGGGCCATTTCATCACAGCCAGTTTAGCATTGAGGGTTAGGGTTTTGAAGCAGTCACACCACACAAAAGCAAAAGTTTTAGATTTTAGAAAAACAGACTTTTCTAAAATTAGATTAGGTGTAAAGGAGTCATTATCAGACTGGAGCAATTTAAATGGAGTCCAGGAGAAATGGGATTATCTAAAAGTTGCACTACTGAAGGCAACAGAAAATTGCATAAGGCTTGTCAGTAAGAGCAAAAAATTGAAGAAACCACTGTGGTACTATGCAGAGGTGGCCAAAATAGTAAAAAATAAAAAGTTAGCATTTAGTAATTATAAAAATACTCAGAGTGAGGAAGATAGAAAGATCTATAAGAGTAGGCAGAAAGAGGCAAAGCAAGCTATAAGAGCTTCCAAAGCACACACAGAAACTATAGCCCAGTCAGTGAAAAGGGGGGATAAAACATTTTTTAGATACATAAATGACAAAAGGAAAGTAAAACAAGGATTAGTTAGATTAAAAACAAAAGAAGGATGTTATGTAGAAGAGGAAGAGGATAAAGGCTTAGCAGACTGCCTTAATGAATATTTTTGTTCAGTTTTTACAAATGAAAATGAGGGTAAGGGACCTCATTTAGGGAAAAAGACTAATGAGTCTTTTTATGCATGTAAGTTTACAGAGGAAGAGGTTTTACTTTTGTCTAAAGTAAAGACAAATAAGTCGATGGGACCTGATGGGATACATCCAAAGTTATTAAAAGAACTAAGTGGTGTACTAGCAAAACCGTTAACAGATTTATTTAACCAATCATTGTTAACGGGAGTAGTTCCAGAAGATTGGAAATTAGCTAATGTTGTGCTCATTCACAAGAAAGGTAGTAGGGAGGAGGCGGGCAAGTATGGACCTGTAAGTCTTACTTCAGTAGTGGGGAAAATAATGGAAACCTTGTTAAAGAATAGGATTGTTGAACATCTAAAGTCGCTTGGATTTCAAGATCAGAGACAGCATGGGTTTACTTCAGGGAGATCATGCCAAACTAATCTTTTTGATTTTTTTGATTAGGTAACTAAAATAATAGATCAGGGTGGTGCAGTAGACATTGCTTACCTAGATTTCAGTAAGGCTTTTGACACTGTCGCACATAGAAGGCTTATCAACAAACTGAAATCTTTGAGTTTGGATTTCAATATTGTTGAATGGATTAGACAATGGCTGAGTGACAGGCAACAGAGGGTTGTAGTCAATGGGGTATATTCGATGCAAGGTCTTGTTACTAGTGGGGTACCTCAGGGATCTGTTCTTGGACCCATTCTCTTTAATATTTTTATTAGCGATATTGCAGAAGGTCTTGTTGGCAAAGTATGTATTTTTGCTGATGATACAAAGATTTGCAGCAGGGTTGATATTCATGGAGGGATATGCCAAATGGCAAATGATTTAGCTAAACTAGAAAAATTGTCAGAGCAGTGGCAACTGACATTTAATGTGGACAAGTGCAAGATTATGCACCTTGGGCGTTAAAACCCAAAAGCAGAATATAGACTATTTGGTACAGTGCTAACCTCAACATCTGAGGAAAGGGATTTAGGAGTAATAATTTCAGAGGACTTGAAGATAGGTAGGCAATGCAATAGAGCAGCAGGAAATGCTAGCAGAATGCTTGGTTGCATAGGGAGAGGTATTAGCAGTAGGAAGAGGGAAGTGCTCATGCCATTGTACAGAGCACTGGTGAGACCTCACTTGGAGTATTGTACGCAGTACTGGAGACCGTATCTCCAGAAGGATATTGATACTTTGGAGAGAGTTCAGAGAAGGGCTACTAAACTGGTTCATGGGTTGAAGGATAAAACTTACCAGGAAAGGTTAAAGCATCTTAACATGTATAGCTTGGAGGAAAGACGTAACGGGGGATATGATAGAAACATTTAAATACATAAAGGGAATCAACACAGTAAAGGAAGAGAGTATATTTAAAAGAAGGAAAACTACCACAACTAGAGGACATAATCTTAAATTAGAGGGGCAACGATTTAAAAGTAATATCAGGAAGTATTACTTTACTGAGAGGGTGGTGGATGTATGGAATAGCCTGCCAGCAGAAGTGGTAGAGGTAAACACAGTCAAGGATTTTAAGCACGCGTGGGATAGACACAAGGCTATCCTAGCTATAAGACCGGAAACGGGGGACTAATTAAAGTACTCCAAAAAAAATTGGGCAGACTAGATGAACCGAATGGTTCCTATCTGCCGACACATTCTATGTTTCTATGTTTCTATGTTAATACTCAAGCAGTATGATTTTTTTTCTGGGTCAGTAAATCCGCATTGAAATGGCTGCTGTGAACTGCCATGATGAAACATCTGCAATGAACTGTCATATCCCCTAGTCTTAATTGTATGGTTCCAAAAAAGTGGGGGTAAAAACACAAATATCTTCATTCATAATTTAATTTTTAACCTTTTCTGTAGTTTACTTTTCACTTATGTTTATCTGTACTTGATGGTATTCATATTGTTTTGTAGCAGGCATACATTATACATGTCATTAGTTTCATTTTGAAAGTCTTGAGAACCAATAGATTTTGGCTTGAGTGACCTCTCTTGCTAAACTGATCCCATTCTAGTGCTTAGATGAATCTTTCTGCATAATCATTTTTCATGGATGCACTCCAACTGATATTTAGTTTATCTAAAAGCAATTCAAGTACAATATTATTCATTTTTTTGTTTCAAAAGATATTAATGACTGTTTGAGCATCCCCTGTTGGAATGGTGCAACCTGCACAGATCTGGTCAATGCTTTCTCCTGTTCCTGTGTCCCTGGTTACACTGGCAGGTTCTGCGAGACAAGTGAGTTATGACAAATGGACAATATATTCTTATAAATAAATGTATTTTTAATGTCACTTTTAAATATCACAAATTTAATTTCCCTAAATATCCACCTATCTGCATGTCTGCCTGGCTACATGTTCATTAATAGAACCATTTTGTTATTTCAGACATTAATGATTGCGCTAGTGGCCCTTGTGCACATGGAGGAATCTGTATAGATTATATCAATGACTTCTTTTGCCAATGTCCAGTGAGTTACGAAGGGAAGACATGCAATACTGGTAATGTTTCTTATCCTTTGTGCATCATTTGAAGATCAGTATAGTGATTAATGTTTTCTGTTTTATTTTAGAAATGTCAAACTACTTATTGACCTTCGGCGTTCTGGGACTTCTATGTTAAATGAAACTATTTACCTTTCAGATGTCGATGAATGCCAGAGAGGGCTTAGTAGGTGCAGCCCACAAGCTACTTGTACAAATACAATAGGGTCATACTACTGCAGATGCAATGATGGTTACAGTGGAAATGGATTTTCTTGCAAAGGTAAATTACTCTGCAGATGTGCGGATGATGTCTAGTTAGATTATTCATATGTAGAAAATGTTCTTGTCTTGGGTTTACATAGATGTAAAGTAACAAAAGCTGCGGTTTTGCGTTCGTCAAAGTGGGAAGTTGTCTCAGATTGATATTTCATGTGCTTTATGACTGTGGAGAAGAACTGAATGGAGGCCAATTGATGTTCATTTTCTATCTCCCTTTTCCTCTCCTCCAGAAAAACGCCTGTTTGATTACACAGATAGTATTAGAATAACCCGAAGATTGAAGGACTTTACCTCTCCCTTGATCAATGTTCCCACGGGCTTTCCTTTTGGACCTTCGTTTTATAGCTCATTCTATGTAAGTACAACATAAAACAAAGTAAACAACATTGTGCTTACTGAACTTACTGCAGTCTTTTGTAGATGTTTACATTTCTTTCATTGTCATGTTTAAATCTATTGTTTGTTCTTGCCAACTTCTAGAAAAACAAGTGCAGATTGCTTTTTTTCATGACTGGGTAGCATTGATGAAACATGTTTATTTGTTTAGCAAAACAGTTACTCAATCCACAGGCATTAGTATATTTGAAGGTGGTTCACTCACAGGATGAGGAACAGAGAAATGTTCAAAGGAAATATATCAAAATAAATGAAAATGATTAAAGATAATTCAAGTGTATTTTTATAAATATGATTAAAAAGTCTAATTAAATAATTTATATCTGCTTTTTTTTTAGTTCACAGACAACGGGATTATAGTTTTCCAACGTAATTCTTATTCTCCCATGTACACATACAGTCTTCCCTACAGCCAGTTTTACTACTATGACTATTATACGCCCCCTATGATTGCGGTCTTCTGGGCTGATGCAGATTTTTCCTTGTCAGGAGATGTATATTACCAGGTGAGTATGGGGGCTAAAGTTATCATGATCTTAGTTTTAATTTTTTGGAAAAAGAATCCTCTGAAAGGGATATCAAATATCCTTGTGATTATTATCATGCCAGTATCTAGAATATAGATAGTAAATAGTTCCAGGCTTGAAGAAAATCCGTTACAAGATTGAAACGTCGCCAAGTGTGTGAATAAAGTTTTCCACTTCACACCGAGTGCTGGTGTCTGTATTGATTATTTTTAGTATCTAGAATATATCAGACCGCTCTAGATAAACACATTGTAAGAAAACAAAAGAATAGAAGTTCTATCCAAACTGCCATTTTGTTCAGTCACAGGGAGAGTAGCAGGTCTGTACTTCAGCTGGCACAGGCCTCGAACCATTCTTGCTCAGAGCCTTGCATGCTGTCAGAGAAGCCAGAGCATTGGGATAAAATGACATTATAGCAGGCTTCTCTAATCCATTAGACAGCATACAGTGCTTTGTGCAAGCCCTGGTACTAGGAACCCTGACTCTCAAAAAATGGAAGCAGAGTTTAGGATGTGCGTGCAGTGATTAAAAAAGGAGGGCTACTAAGGCATGTGTGGCTGCTGAATGGAAAGATGGTGACAACTGAGTGTGCGCCTTGGGGAGGACTGTGAGTGCTGAGGAAACTGGGTATAGAAAAAAATAGATATAACAGAGGTAAGGAGGAGAAGAGGAGTGACCAGTTATAACTTTGCTCAGATATCACATGAACAAGAGTCAACCAATTGCTTTATTTTTACTTTCTTCCAGACATATGACTTCCAAAGCACACCTGGAAACAACAATAATTTCAAAACAGCACTTGAAAATCAAGTAAAAAGTAATTTTAGTCTGAATTTTAATGCCCTTTGGGCAGTTAAGATTACTTGGGAACAAGCTCTACCCTATCCAGCCCAATACTTTTCTTCTGCACAAGTAAGTTAACATCCTTGGCTTGCTAAGCTTTGAGTACTGCTGAAATAAAATAGTTTGATTTGGGTTCTGCAACATGCATCATGACTTTTAAAACTCCATGCACAATTAAAATGTAACCTACCCAGATTAATACTTTTCTTCTTCACAAGTAACTATAAATACTTGTCATCAGTATTATTGTGGATTTAAGAGATTTTCAGTGGCACTGTAGAAATTACTTAGTATGTAATATCTCAAGTATGTAATATCTTGATCTGGGTTCTGCAGAATTGGAAAGACACAGATCTCATTATATTTAAGAAAAATGAAAACCTTTTAAGGCATGTTTAAGATTCATTATTATTTAAAGCAGCACTAAAAGCAGAATATAGACTATTTGGTACAGTCCTAACCTCAACATCTGAGTAAAGGGATTTAGGAGTAATAATTTCAGAGGACTTGAAGGTAGGTAGGCAATGCAATAGAGCAGCAGGAAATGCTAGCAGAATGCTTGGTTGCATAGGGAGAGGTATTAGCAGTAGGAAGAGGGAAGTGCTCATGCAATTGTACAGAGCACTGGTGAGACCTCACTTTTAGTATTGTACGCAGTACTGGAGACCGTATCTCCAGAAGGATATTGATACTTTGGAGAGAGTTCAGAGAAGGGCTACTAAACTGGTTCATGGGTTGAAGGATAAAACTTACCAGGAAAGGTTAAAGCATTTTAACATGTATAGCTTGGAGGAAAGACGTAACAGGGGGGATATGATAGAAACATTAAAAATACATAAAGGGAATCCACACAGTAAAGGAAGAGAGTATATTTAAAAGAAGAAAAACTACCACAACTAGAGGACATAGTCTTAAATTAGAGGGGCAACTATTTAAAAGTAATATCAGGAAGTATTACTTTACTGAGAGGGTAGTGGATGTATGGAATAGCCTGCCAGCAGAAGTGGTAGAGGTAAACACAGTCAAGGATTTTAAGCATGCGTGGGATAGACACAAGGCTATCCTAGCTATAAGACCGGGAACGGGGGACTAATAAAAGTACTCAAAAAAAAAAAAAAATTGGGCAGACTAGATGGACCGAATGGCTCTTATCTGCTGACACATTCTATGTTTCTATGTTTCTAAACATGTTTGTTCACTTTTTATTCTACTTCAGAAGAAAAACTGAAAGTTTGAGATAATTCTTATGCCTATTTAATCCTATGACCAGCAGCTTCCCTGTGCAGATCTGCTGTTGGGTCTACACAGGACGAGTTGCAATAGGGTTTATTCAGTGACCTGAGTAAATTTATCTTATGTCATTGAATCCCATAAACTGACATAGAAATCTTTGAGTTAAAAAATAGTAATACGTGATATTTTGCGTCACTGAATCGGGTCCAATGTGTTTTAACATTGAGAATATTAACAACATCTGTAATATTTGAAATTAACTATACACATTAACTGAAGGGATTTGCTAAATGCTGAGGCTGAGTTTAAAAATTGACAATCAGTCAAGATACTGCTGATCAACTCCACAGCAATAAACAAAACCCTTAAAAATAACTTATATTTAAATTTAATGTAAAAAAACATGCCACATAATATAAATTGTAAAGCATGTTTGTTTATATGTTTAGATTTCCCACAAAATGTGCTTTCATTTTTGTGCTTCCAAATGAATGTGTAGCAAGTATTAATTCCTTTCCTTGTATGTTACAGGCAAACACGTATCAAGCTGTATTGGTCACTGATGGAATCTTTTCCTTCTGTCTGACACGTTTTGATGATAGAGGAATGAACTGGCCATACTATGCCATGCCATACTATTACCTTCCCAAAATGGGATACTTCAGGTACAATAGTAAATTGAAATGTATAGCATAAGTTGTAGAAAACAAATGGTTGATAATTATGGCTAGTATCAATTTTAGCTTTGTAACTGAATTTTCAGTTCACCATAGTTCATACTTTTGTGTAAATCAAAAGGCTTGTAGTGGGTTATAGTTGGGAAATAGGCATAAAATGCACCAAAGCTTGATTGAGTAAAGAGGACCAAATCTTTTTTTTAGTCTGTTTTTTTTTTTATTGCTTTTAGTGGCTATTCTTCATACTACTACAGTGCTAATTTCCCAGCATTCAATGATCCACAGTCAGAATCCTCTGTAAGTCTCCAACAAAGATTTTCTCCAGACCGGTATCAAGGCTACAATACACGTAAGTGAAACAATGCATTTGTTTTTTGTATATAATGCATGCTATTTACTGCATTAGAAGCTGTTAGTGATAAAGTAAATACAGGTTACAAAGCTACATCTTGCAACTCTTGACATTTGCTGCAGTGCTGTTCTGCAAGAAAATGCTGCTGCTTTGGACTGACATCCCATGCGATGCAATAGTGGATTAATTACAATGCAAGTCATCCAATCTTCTCTTGCTCTCACTTTTTGTTTTCAAAGTCCATGGAGGCTATTCACTAAAAGGTGAGTTGAGGTGAATTGCAAGTGAGTTGAGGTGAGAGGAACATTTCCTCTTACTAATTAAGCCATACAATGTGTAGGAACAAACCGGGTTAGTTCCCCTGCTAAGTAAACTCATCAGGTTTGTTCCTGCACAACATACAGTTGAATTGGTGGGATGAAATGTTCATCTCACCTCAACTCACCTGCTATTCACTTCAACTCACCTCAACTCACCTTTTAGTGACTAACCCCATTTGAGTGACCAGTCCAGATATTCATACTGGAAATAAAATAAATAAACCACTCTGGCTTACAACCTGATCTCATTGTGACTAATGTCCTTCTTGAGGCAATAACACAAACAGCCTTTTCGTTTCATAAGTAAGTAGCATGAGTCTAAGATGAATGCCCTATTCAAAAGATTACTTTTCTCATTAATACATCTTAGTGTATCTTTTTCAATGTTGAACTTAGTGTTCTACCTTCTATTTTTGTGTGTAAATGTTCTGCTTATCTTAGGCAAGAATGGTTACTGGGCTTATCGACTGGAGGCTAATACAGTGCTTACCAAAACCCCACGACAGCAATGCCTGAAATGGTATTATAACGAACCAAGCAGTTACTGGGCTCTGTACACAAGACCGTGCCCCTGCTCCTTCTGGCAGGCTGTTTTTGATTCTTCATATACATTTTCCAGTAGACTATCGTGGTATGGATACCAGCAGAAAAATCCAGGTCAGTAATATGTTTTCCAAATGGAACAGTATTACCATTTTTGAATCTTTTTATAAGGAAAAAAGAATTAAATGACAACTGTTGTCAAAAAACAAAATTATGTTTAATTGAAAGATTGCACTAAGTATACGTGTTTTAAATATAAATGCTTTAATGAAAGGATACAAAAAAATGTACCTTATTGAAGGTGGCAGACATATTGTTTAGAATCTTTGATCAGATGGACCAGAGATGAAAAATGATCTCACCTAAGACTCTAAACAGCATGTTTTCACCCAATAAAGCTGTATCGAGTAAAAAGGACTATTGTCTTTTAAGTGTAAAATATGCTTTTTAAAGGGAGCTGTTTAAAACGTTATCTTGTAATGTAACTTAAACATTAGCTGACAAGTGGCCACCTGACAGGAAAACTTCTCATTTGGCCATGGTGTCAATCACATCAGGCTGCACATTCAAATCATTTAGCAAAATCTTTGATGATGCTAGGTTTGGTTTGTTTAAATGTTGGCACATGGAGGTGGATGTGAACAATATTCAACTGACAGTTTCTTGATTAGTGTAAAAAGTCCATCTATCTTTTTTTAGGTAATACTTTAACTAGGCCTGGCATCAAAATATTTATTTGCTCCATCATATGACACATAGCAGCTCAACATTATGTGGGTCATTAATACATTTGTTCAGCAATTAACATGAAATTGGTGAAAAGATTTCCAACACAAATGTATTTTTCAGCAGGTAGCTGTCATGGGCATCCACAGGATTTTTTATCCCCACCTTTCCCCTCTCCCACTACAATACCATTATCTTCTCTCCATGGCCTACTTTTGTTAGATCAGAAGATGGGTCTCCTGGTGGGAGGCAAATGACAGCATGTACCTGCGCAATATGAGAACTATAGTTTACAATTATTATTGTAGATGCAGTCAACAAAAGTTAGTGATTCTACTATATCCTGATCAGCTGTTAGCTACTATTCCCATGATATCAAGTAACATAGTAATGTTACTTGTTCAACATCAAGGGAATTGCATACGTTAGTATTCTATAGTGTAGCTCTGTGATGCACACCAAACATTCTGAGGTATTACAAAAAGAGGGTAGTTATAGGGTAGTAAAAAGGGATAACTTGATAGTTATGCAGCAGTGGCGGATAACCTTTGGCACTCCAGGTGCTGTTATTACATTTCTCACGATGTTCAACCAACGAAATGGATGGCTGAGAATCACGAGATCTGCATTTGACAGCAATTGCAGTACCAATCCATAATTATATAATAGCTATCCTTTCACATTCCACTTATTAGCAACTCACTTTCCCATGAGGCTTAACATATCCGACTTGCTGAGAGGAAGTGTAGCCTCAACAGCTGGAGTAATGGTAGCTGCAATACAAGTTTGAACTAAACTACCTTATATCTGTACTTCACTTTATGCATGTGAAGCAGCAGCTTCCAGAGTGATGGGAGGAGACCAGCTAGAGGCAGAAGAAGAGAACAGACCAAATTATAAAAAATAAATAAAAGCTTTTTTTAGTACTCACTCATTTCTTTCATCTTCACCTCACTCTTTAAATATTATACATTGTACTAGGTTGCTTTATGTTTTTCTGTAAATTAGTATGATTGCCATAAATACTAAATATTGATTAGTCAAAGATAACCTGCTCAATATGTGTTCTTTTCAACAGAATTACTTACAACCCAGAGCTCATTTACTTCCGGGTATGGAGGAGGTACAAGATGTTACTATAACAATTGGGGAGGCCTTGTCTATGGAGAGAAAGAAAGGTTCTTGCCAGTTCCTTGGCAATATGAAAACACATGGTTTTGGCAGGGGAATCCATACTATTCTTATTGGTATTTTTACAATAATTTTTGGCAAACAACCTTACCTCAAATAAGAAATCAGTACACAGGTAATTAAAGCAAAACCTCTCTGTTTGTGTTGTTTAGAACTGTGAGATTATCTTATACACACTGAATGTAACATACTTGTACATTAATGGAACTAAGTTCACTTAAATTAAAATTTTTGTTTTTACAAACAAGCATAATATTGCCATTAAATGAAGTCTACATAACATGTGCTTCTTTCTGCATGCTACTTTCTTCAGGACTTTTTGTGTAATACTTTCTTTTGAGAAATTACTCCCCCCCCCCCCCCCCAAAATAAAAGTTTTAATGTTGCAAAAACACCACTTCAATTGGGCACCATTCAAAAGATACTTGAAGCTATTCACTAAAAGTGAGGTGATGTGTGTTGAGCTGAGACAAACCTTTCATCTCACAGATTTAGCTATACATTAACCTGGTGAGCGTCTCCTGCTACATAAACTTACCAAGTCCCTGCACAATGTATAACTAAATGGGTAAGATGTTGACCTCACATCACCTGCACCTTATTCTATTCACTAAAAGGTGAGTTGATATTTGGGGATATTGACAAGAACGTAAGCTGCAGGTGAATTGAGGTGAGATAAACATTTCATCTCACACATTTAGTTATACATTGTGCAGGGAAAAATCTGGTGAGTTTATTTAGTGGCTGAAACTCACCATATTTGGCCCTGTACATTGTATTGCTAATTGGTGAGATACAATGTTCATCTCAACACACCTATAATAGCCCCTATGTTTTGCATCCATCAGTGATGTATTTGGTTTTTGATCGAGGTGCGTGTTCTGCTTTTTTGTTACCCATACACCCCATGTTTCCCATTTCCATTTTCTTGTTCTATAATGCCCCATTTTAGCCCCACTTTTCATAAATACTCTGTGGCCCCCATATTAAGCTTTTTTATTGTCCTTTATTTGACCTGCTTAGAGTAACCTCTAAGTACCAGTGGTAGAGTATCATAGGTTTATAATCACCGTATTAATGTTGTAGAACTGTATCAATATATGTATTTATCCCGAAAAGATTAATGTTAATATAGCATTTTATTGGTACACATTATTGAAGAGGTTGTCATTTTAAACTCTCTTTCTGCTTACAGTGAATGAAGTGGATCCTTACAATAACTGCTGCAGAGACTCTGGCTCAACAACTCTCTGTGCTATGTATAGAGAAAAGAGGCCAATTGATTACTGTTTTGGATACATCCCGCCACGCATAGGTAAGTGCAAAACAACACATTTTCTGTAAGTGGCCTTTTACAGGCCTGCTTAAACTCCTTCACTGTGTTTACCTCTACCACTTCTGCTGGAAGGATATTACATACATCCACTACCCTCTCAGTAAAATAATACTTCCTTATATTACTTTTAAATTGTTGCCCCTCTAATTTAAGACTATGTCATCTAGTTGTGGTAATTTTTCTTCTTTTAAATTTACCGTATTTGCTCGAATATAAGACGAGGTTTTTTTCAGAGCAAATGCTCTGAAAAATCCCCCTCGTCTTACATTCGAGGTCGTCTTATAACCTGACCTCAAATTGAGGTCAGACTATAAGACTGGGATCCAGGTCCCCAGCAGAGCTGCAGGGGACCTGGATCCCCCTCTCTAGCAGCAGGGGATGTCTGCGCAACGAGCGCAGACTCCCCTGCTTCCGCCCGGCACGACCGCCGGGGCTTCTGTGAAGAAGCCGGGAACTTCCGCTTTCGTCACAGAAGTCCCGGCGAGCGTGCCGGGCGGCAGCAGGGGAGGTCTGCGCTCATCGCGCAGACTTCCTCTGCTGCCCCACTAGACACCAGGGAAAAGCGGGCAGCTGGGGGATGTCTGCACTATACGTGCAGATATCCTCCATGCTGCCCGACACCTCCGTCTATTATGACGGACCAGCTGTCCGTCATAATAGACGGAGGTGTCGGGCAGCATGGAGGATATCTGCACGTATAGTGCAGACATCCCCCAGCTGCCCCCACTAGCCACCAGGGAAAGGGGGGAGATGGATAGAGAGAGAGAGGGGGGGGGGATAGAGAGAGAGGGGGGGGGGATAGAGAGAGAGAGGGGGGGGGATAGAGAGAGAGAGGGGGGGGGATAGAGAGAGAGGGAGGGGGATAGAGAGAGAGAGGGGGGGGATAGAGAGAGAGAGGGGGGGATAGAGAGAGAGAGGGGGGATAGAGAGAGAGAGGGGGGATAGAGAGAGAGAGGGGGGATAGAGAGAGAGAGGGGGGGATAGAGAGAGAGAGAGGGGGGATAGAGAGAGAGGGGGAGAGAGATAGAGAGGGGATAGAGAGAGAGAGACTAGGGGAGGGAGGGGGGAGATAGAGAGAGAGACTACACTGGAGGGGGGAGGGAGAGAGGCCGCAAGGAAATAAAAACAAGAAATACATTTGTATAATATCAATTTTTTATTACATATTAAAAAGCAATTTACATATATACAAGTTAAACTTTTTTTTTCCTATAGGGTAGTCTTATATTCAGGCTTTTAGTTTTTTTCCTAAAGGAATATACAAAGTTTGGGGGGTCGTCTTATAATCAGGGTCGTCTTATAATCGAGCAAATACGGTACTCTCTGTCTTTACTGTGTTGATTCCCTTTATGTATTTAAATGTTTTCATAATATCCCCCCTGTTACGTCTTTCCCCCAAGCTATATATGTTAAGATGCTTTAACCTTTCCTGGTAAATTTTATGCGTCAACCTAGGAACCAGTTTAGTAGCCCTTCTCTGAACTCTCTCCAAAGTATCAATATCCTTCTGGAGATACGGTCTCCAGTACTGCGTACAATACTCCAAGTTATGTCTCACCAGTGCTCTGTACAATGGCATGCGCACAAGCATTCTGCTAGCATTTCATGCTGCTGTATTACATTGTCTGCCTACCTACCTTTATGTTCTCTGAAATTATTACTCCTAAATCCCTTTCCTCAGATGTTGAGGTTAGGACTATATTAAATATTCTATATTCTGCTGCCCAAGGTGCATAATCTTGCACTTGTCCACATTAAATGTCAGTTGCCACAGCTCTGACCATTTTTCTAGTTTAGCTAAATCATTTGCCATTTGGCTTGTCACTCCATGAACATCAACCCTGCTGCAAATCTTTGTATCATCAGCAAAAAGACATACTTTGCCAACAAGACCTTCTACAATATCACTAATAAGAATATTAAAGAGAATGGGTCCAAGTACAGATCACTGAGGTACCACACTAGTAACAAGACCTTGCATCAATTGACTACAACCCTCTGTTGCCTGTCACTTAGCCATTGTCTAATCCATTCAACAATACTGAAATCCAAACTCAAAGATTGCAGTTTATTGATAATCCTTCTATGTGCGACAGTGTCAAAAGCCTTACTGAAATCTAGGTAAGCAATGTCTACTGCATCACCCTAATCTATTATTTTAGTCAAACCCAATCAAAAAATTAATACGATTAGTTTGGCATGATCTCCCTGAAGTAAATGTTGTCTCTGATCTTGAAATCCATGTGCTTTTAGATATTCAACCATCCTATTCTTTAACATGGTTTCCATTATTTTCCCCACTACTGAAGTAAGACTTACTGGTCTATAGTTGCCTGCCTCCTCCCTACTACCTTTCTTGTGAATGGGCACAACATTTGCTAATTTCCAATCTTCTGGGACTACTCCCGTTAACAATGATTGGTTAAATAAACCCTAGTTTCACTACTAAGTTCTTTTAATAACTTTAGCTGTATCCCATCAGGGCCCATCAACTTATTTGTCTTTACTTTAGACAGCTGAAGTAAAGCCTCTTCCTCGGTATACTTACATGCATCAAAAGTCTCATTAGTCTTTTTCCATAAATAAGGCTGCTAGGCCTTTATCCTCTTCTACATAGCATCGTTCTTTTGTTTTTTAATCTAATCAAAGTGATCTTAGTGTCTTGTTTCTTTTTAAGGATTTTTCTTTGGAGACCCCCACATAAGCACACTAGATGGAGTGCAATACACCTTTAATGGCTTAGGGGAGTTTATTTTGGTCAATGTGAAGGATGAGAATGATACAGTGATCTTCAGGCTTCAGGGACGAACAGCTAGAGCTGGGAATGGAACATCTCAGGCAACTAACTTTATTGGACTGGCTGCAGAGATTAGCAATGAGACAAAGGTAAGGCTGTAAATGTTTTGAGGTATTTGGATTGCAAAACATTTGACATTCCACAAAATTAAACTATGGCTTATTAATGATATATTTTCATGATGTTTAACATATGTTACTGTTCCCAACTGGTTGTTTATATGCATTCAATACTGATTGAAACATTTTTGTTATAGTAGTTTTACTTCAGTGAGAATTATAATTGAAATATGTTTTATTAATATATATTGAATATAAACAAGTGAGGGATGCACTGTGTCAAACAGAGCATAATACATAACATGAAATCACTTTTGAGGTATCACACAAACAAACTTTATATCTATTGTTGAGCCTTCATATAGACAGGTTCTTAGATTAATACATATGTGGAAAAAAACAGAATACAATAATGGTCCAATATACATTTTTTTTTTTACATTACATCTACTGATGTGTCCATGGTTCTATTCGACACGGCGCACCTCTCACTTTTTTTCTGGATTTTTTTTGCAAATTAGTTCTGCTGTTAGAGCGCATTTTGCACTTACACTTTTATTAATGTATAAAGTCCAGGTGGTAGTGCACAAATAAGTTTTTTTTATATGCAATAGTTTTATTATGCAGAGTTAATAAAAACTATTGGTTTTTTTGTGTAGTTTTGTGCTGATTTCTTTATATGTTGTTTGGTCAGTTCAGCATTTCACTATTTTCCATTTCACTAATTTTCACTAAAAGGTAATTTTCAAAATTCACATTAGATATATTCTCCAATTTGGACATTTTTCAGATTTAACTATTTCTTTACTTACTGTAACCACATTATTTTCCTGCCTCTTTCATCATTTTATTTATCTTCTGTCCAGAGGCATTGCCCAACATTGTTGGATTTTTACTAGCCTTTATCTTGCACTCTCTCGAGGTTCAAAGGTTATGACCCCCCCCCCCTCATACCCCCTCATGTATAATGCAGTCTGTAACCATGTATGCTCTGTATCAAGTGCTTCATACATTAAAAAAAAAGATAATGTAATGTAGCACAATTTCCAACTCAGTTGCCAGTTCCCTCTTTAGTCAGTAAACTACACCTATATCTTTATCATATTTCTTCTAAAGAGCAGGGCAAACTGGCATGGTTTTAGAACAGAGAAACTAGAGAATACTTTAGGATGGATCATGAATCATGTCTTAATCCTTCTTTGGTGTTTAAGCCTCAGTGAAGCAAACAGAACAAAATATACAGGATGCGGATCAACTCAGTACAATTAAAAAAAAAGTGTATGATTGCCTTCCAATTTTGCTAAAATTATATTTTTTAATAATGGAGATAGGTGTACATATGGGAACAGATAGAGGGGGGAACTCCCTAACAAAGCAGTAACTCCCAACACATTTCACGAAAATACAAATACTGGTATTGTGGCAAGGAGTATGCCTAAAACAGACGGATACCCAAATAGTATACCTGTAATTGCATATGACAACTGCCTCTCATTATCTTTCCTAGATTGAGTGGAATCTGCTCGGTGAAAACTCAACAACTGTGAAGATTAATGGGACTGAATTTGCACTATCAGGTGCGTTATAAAATGGTTATAGTTACATACTTGTGTGCCAAGTCCCCACTACATTTTAAATGTGCACTCTATGGTGCGGTTAATGTACATTATTATAAGTACAAAGTGTTCCAGTGTATAATATACCAGTATTCTGCAGTGCTGTTATTTCCTGAAATGGTCATTAAAGCATTAACAGGCAAGGAGTCATGGAAAGTTTCATTATGAATAGAAAATTATGGAAAAAGTATATTTTATTTGTGAGTAACAGTTTGCATATCCCAGCCGGGGCACAGTTGGTTACTTACAGTCTTTTCGTATAGTCTATTCTCCCAGACATGAGTGTAATGCAACATAACAGAAGAGAGCCATTAGGTCTTTTTGAAGTGCATGACAGGTGTATGGAATTTTAGCCCATACTCAGACCATATCACAATCTAGAGAATTGTGGAAAATGTTTCTGTTTCTGTAATGATCAACAAATACAAGACGTAAACAATATGACTTCAGATTACTTGTATTTCTGTTTAGATAATTCCACATACATCAACAAGGTCACCCTTGAGAAGACAACAACAAATGAAATCCAAGCCTCTTTTGATGGTGGGATCTCCATCACAGTATCAGCTAAACTGGGAGCTCTGAGCTTTGTGACAGTGTTGGATTCTTCATATCAGAAGAAAACAGAAGGACTTCTGGGTAAGAAGGTTCTCATATCTTGAGCTGTGAATGCTGCATCCTATAAACAATTAAAGAAGTAATCTAAAAATCTTATTAAAGGAATTGCAGGGTTCATCCTCCTCTCAGAAAGAGTGGGAGCAAGAGCTAATTAGTTAGAGGGCTTTGCATCACATTCCCCTGCTTGCATAATGTAGTTACTAATATATATATATATATATATATATATATATATATATATATATATATATATATTTAATTGTCTAAAACCACAATACTGATTATACACAAAAAATACAAGCTCCATGCATTATTGATACACATATTAAACTTTTTTTTAGCTAGGAACAATTATTTTGGCTTCTTTTACTCAAATTATCATCATAATTTAAAGGATACACAGCCCCCATAAGACCACTGTCCAGCAATCTGCACAGCAATTCCACTAAAAAACTCTGCAAACATCCTTTATCTACTTGCATCTACCTTCTTAACAGGTTCTCATGTGTTCCATTATATTTTCAATGTTGGCAAGGTTCAGTACAGAGTAAATAAATAAATGATACTCAGCACTCAATGCAGTGAGGTGTTTTATTCACAAAAGCCTGAGAATTGAATTCGGAGCATTGTGTATTATATGTTTATTGGGGATCTGGTGGAGCCTGGCTCATGCACATCACACCAGGAGCGCTGCTTTTATCAATTCTTTAAGGTTCAGTATTGAACTCTTGGATCTGCCAATGCCAATGAGCAGGGACAGACAAAGTATCCATGATAAAGTCTGTGAAGGTTCAAAGAACAACGTTACATTTTCTGTCACAAATTCTAGTAAATGTCCACCATGAAAAATGTCGGTGCCTACTCCTGCCAATGAGGACATTTTAAACAGGGACTATCTGACATTTTTCTGAGGAAACACACTGGCATGATTCAAAGTTTATTTGATAATGCTTTGCCAAGGTATTGCAGCTTATGTTGCAGGTTTCAGATATTGGAACAGAAAAAGAGACACTTCCTCTCTTTTTAAATGTTCCCATTGATAACATATATATATATATGTATATATATATATATATATATATATATATATATATATATATATATATATATTCTTATTTGAAGCATCTAATGTTAACAACAAAATATATTATTTTAGGTGTGTTCAATGGGGATAAAACAGATGATTTAATGGCTGCTAATGGAACCATCCTGCAGTACAATGGAGTTAAACTTCCCAATGACTCCATGATCTATGAAATTGGAATGACATGTAAGTATATGGATTCAAACCAGAGTCAGTGTCCAGACAGCTAGTCATCAGACTTTCACACATAATGCTCAATTATAAGATATACAGTGCCAGTCAAAAGTACATAATTATTTATACTTTTATGAACATGTCTAAGAACATTTAGTATTTCCTCATTTAGAAGGTGTACTCATAAAAGCGGACAATCACAAATGAATTGAATAATATATTACATTTTTTAGTGAAAATGAAATGGTCTCTCAATGCTAAGGGATTTGAGTATCTGGCTCCCTACTCTCATGTTCATTGAGTATACTAAATTCATTACAATGGAGGACTCTTACAGCAACTTTGAGTGGTGAAAGTTATAAAATGAAGCAAGTTTTAAGCAGCTGTACTGAAGCTCTTGACTGGCATTCTAAATTGTATCCAAACTCATATGCTGCAAATACATCTTGCATTAGGACAGACAGAACAGCGTGGAAGGATAGATCTATAGAAGAATACTGCATAGGTGCATACATATAATGCAATTTGAGTGCACTTATAAATACTAATGAATACAGCAAACCTGAATCAAGTTTGTCTTATTGGTGTTAGTTTATATTTCAGTTGTATATTTCCTTTTAGTGTATTATATGATTCTCATTAGCCATTAATGATTTCTTCTCAAATTAAGATTTTGCCTTTGTGACATATAAACACATATGAATTAACATGGTTTTTTATTAATGTAGTGTCTATATATTTCAGAAGCTTTGCATTGTGCATTTCTAATGTCAGTATGTAATCCCAGACTCCAGAAATGTGATTTGATTAAATTAACTATTAAATAGTGATATATAGTTCATTTCTTCAGTGCACTGTGCATGGAGGTGTACACTACATGGTATTTTAACAGAAAGTAATGGTGTACACACTACAATAATTTGTGTTTTTTCTTTCTTTCTAGTTTTCAGGATCTAAAATATTTTGTGTCTTTTCACAGGGAAAACTACCCCACAAAATAGTATCTTTATTTACAATATGACAACTGGTGAATCTTGGGATACTTACAACAACATCAGTTTTATGCCATTGTTTTATGATGAGCTGCTTTTAAGCAGTAATGCCAGTGTGATTAAAAAAGCAAACGAAACGTGCAAAGGAAATGATGAATGTATTTTTGACATATTGAGCACTGGCAATTTTGCAGTGGGAGAAGCAACTCTGAAGACTTTAAACGATGTGGTGGAACAGAACAGCAGCATGAGTAAGATCAATTCCATTCTGTGCTTTCCCAGAATCCTTTGATGCATATCATTTATATGTGGACTATAAGCTATTATCCAACAATATTATTTATTTGTTTAACACATTTAGATTGAAACGCCATACGTTTTCTGATTTGTATTTACTATTAGGAAAAAGTATGGTTTGGACTTAAAGGGACTTGTTATTTGCTTTTGTTTAGATCTCTTTATTTTTTCACCCTTGCTAAAAGGTGTAGAGGTTTTGCTACAGCTATCAAAGAGTCACAGGACAGACTGACTCCTTCACTCAATGCATCATCAAATGTATCATCATCGGTGCATCTTCCTTGAAGGAAGCAGGGTCCTGAGAATGTATAGTAAACCCGACGTGTATCGTAATACATCTGAGACACAGCAGTTCCTGGGTGTCGCATGCTGTCACTGTCTGGACAGCCAATCAGAGTGTGGGCTCGCCTTGCTCCATCTATCGAATGTGGGGGTCTTTCACTGTTTGAGCAGAAATGATCTCAGAGAGAGCCAGTTGCCAACCAGGCAGCTGTCTGCTTCCTATGGAAACATGAAAGCTGCTGGTCAGAGGATAAACTGGCGTGTACTAAAAGTACATGCCAGTTTATCCTCACTCTAGGAACAACTAAACTTTCACTTGTCCTTTTATTTTATTAGTGAAATATAACATTAAATGTTCCTTTAAACTCCATCACTGCATTAACATCTGTTACTTCTGCAGGAAGGCTATTCCATGCATCTCCTACCTTCTCAGTAACGTAATACTTCCAGATATTACTTTTAAATCTTTGCCCCCCTAAAATAAGACTATGTCCTCTTGTTGTGGTAGTTTTTCTTCTTTGAAATATAATTTCCTCTTTTACTGTGTTGATTGTGATATTTAAATGTTCTATCATATCCCTTCTGTCTTGTCTTTCTTCCAAGCTATACAAAGATCCTTTAATCTTTCTTGGTAAGTTTTAATCTGCAATCTATGAACCAGTTTAGTAGCCCTTCTCTTAAGCCTCTCCAAAGTATCTATAGCCTTCTGGAGATATGGTCTCCAGTACTGCATGCAATCTCCAAGTGAGGCCTCACCAGTGCTCTGTACAATGGCATGATCACTTCTCTCTTTCTACTGTAATCAGAGGCGTCGTTAGGGGGGGGGCTACTGGGGCTGGAGCCCCGAGTCTCCTGACCATAGCCCCGAGTCTGTGAAGCTTCCCCTGCTTCCTGCTCTGTCACTATGATAACCCCGCCCCCAACCCATGTGACCGGCAGGAACCCACGTGTCCTCCCTCACAGCACAGACCACGAGGGATGCTGTACTGCTGTGGAGAGGCTGCTCTCTGCTCCAGGGGCTGCAGAAAAAGCCTCCTCTATAACCTGCCACTTACCACCCATCCAGGAACAGGCTGCACAAGGTATGATCTCCATGTATTTTTATATAAATATCACCAACAGGTGAGTACTGGGGAAGGGGGTGGAGGGAGGGTGACATTAATGGGCAGAATAACCCTGGCAAATGATGTCTGAATTAACCCTGGCAAATGATGTCTGAATTAACCCTGGCAAATGATGTCTGAATTAACCCTGGCAAATGATGTATGAATTAACCCTGGCAAATGATGTATGAATTAACCCTGGCAAATGATGTCTGAATTAACCCTGGCAAATGATGTCTGAATTAACCCTGGCAAATGATGTATGAATTAACCCTGGCAAATGATGTATGAATTAACCCTGGCAAATGATATATGAATTAACCCTGGCAAATGATGTATGAATCAACCCTGGCAAATTATGTCTGAATTAACCCTGGCAAATGATGGATAAATTAACCCTGGCAAATGATGGATAAATTAACCCTGGCAAATGATGTCTGAATTAACCCTGGCAAATGATGTCTGAATTAACCCTGGCAAATGATATATGAATTAACCCTGGCAAATGATGTCTGAATTAACCCTGGCAAATGATGTATGAATTAACCCTGGCAAATTATGTATGAATTAACCCTGGCAAATGATGTCTAAATTAACCCTGGCAAATGATATATGAATTAACCCTGGCAAATGATATATGAATTAACCCTGGCAAATGATGTATGAATTAACCCTGGCAAATGATGTCTAAATTAACCCTGGCAAATGATGTCTGAATTAACCCTGGCAAATGATGTATGAATTAACCCTGGCAAATGATGTATGAATTAACCCTGGCAAATGATATATGAATTAACCCTGGCAAATGATGGATAAATTAACCCTGGCAAATGATGGATAAATTAACCCTGGCAAATGATGGATAAATTAACCCTGGCAAATGATGTCTGAATTAACCCTGGCAAATGATGTATGAATTACCCCTGGCAAATGATGGAGAAATTAACCCTGGCAAATGATGGAGAAATTAACCCTGGCAAATGATGGATAAATTAACCCTGGCAAATGATGTCTGAATTAACCCTGGCAAATGATATATGAATTAACCCTGGCAAATGATATATGAATTAACCCTGGCAAATGATGTCTGAATTAACCCTGGCAAATTATGTATGAATTAACCCTGGCAAATGATGTCTAAATTAACCCTGGCAAATGATATATGAATTAACCCTGGCAAATGATATATGAATTAACCCTGGCAAATGATGTATGAATTAACCCTGGCAAATGATGTCTAAATTAACCCTGGCAAATGATGTCTGAATTAACCCTGGCAAATGATGTATGAATTAACCCTGGCAAATGATGTATGAATTAACCCTGGCAAATGATATATGAATTAACCCTGGCAAATGATGGATAAATTAACCCTGGCAAATGATGGATAAATTAACCCTGGCAAATGATGGATAAATTAACCCTGGCAAATGATGTCTGAATTAACTCTGGCAAATGATGTATGAATTACCCCTGGCAAATGATGGAGAAAATAACCCTGGCAAATGATGGAGAAATTAACCCTGGCAAATGATGGAGAAAATAACCCTGGCAAATGATGTATGAATTAACCCTTGCAAATGATGTATGAATTAAACCTGACAAATGATGTATGAATTAACCCTGGCAAATGATGGAGAAATTAACCCTGGCAAATGATGGAGAAATTAACCCTGGCAAATGATGTATGAATTAACCCTGGCAAATGGTGGGGAAATTAACCCTTGCAAATGATGGATAAATAACCCTGGCATATTATGGATAAATTAACCCTGGCAAATGATGGAGAAATTAACCCTGGCAAATGATGGAGAAATTAACCCTGACAAATGATGGAGAAATTAACCCTGGCAAATGGTGGGGAAATAAACCCTGGCAAATGGTGGGGAAATAAACCCTGGCAAATGGTGGGGAAATTAACCCTGGCAAATGGTGGGGAAATTAACCCTGGCAAATGGTGGGGAAATTAACCCTGACAAATGATGGTTAGTGATGGTCTGTGCGGAACGGAAATGCCCCCTTCCCTGCAATGAGATATAGCAGCAGGGAGGGGGGCCATATTGAGCAACATTTTTTTAATTTTTTTTTAAATACACCACTTGTATGATTATGTGACAGACTGGATGTATGTATGAGTGTATGTGGCAGACTGTATGTGTGAGAGTATGTGACATACTGTATGTATGTGACAGACTGTACGTATGTATGTGATAGACTATGTATGTGTGATACTATGTATGAGTGTGTGTGTCTATGTGACAGATTGTATGTATGTATCTGTGTGACAGACTGTATGTGTGAGTGTTTTTTCTGTGACAGACTGTATGTATGAGTGTGTCTCTGTGACAGACTGTATGTATGTATGTATGAGTGTGTCTCTGTGACAGACTGAATGTATGAGTGTGTCTCTGTGACAGACTGTATGTATGTATGTATGAGTGTGTCTCTGTGACAGACTGTATGTATGAGTGTGTCTCTGTGACAGACTGTATGTATGAGTGTGTATCTGACACTGTATGAGTGTGTGTTTATGTGACAGACTGTATGTATGAGTGTATGTGACAGACTATGTATGCATGTACGAGTGAATGTGACAGACTGTTTGTATGTATGAGTGTGTGTGTCTATGTGACTGACTGCATGTATGAGTGTGTATGTGTGTCTGTATATGACTGCATGTGATTGTGTGTATGTGCTGTTGTCTGGCTCCTAGATTTTTTACTGGCTCCTAAAACTCAGTTATGTTTGTCAAGCCCTGGCATAAATGCAACTAGTTATATACATCTATTTGGGGTCTACCTCAAGCTTTTGAAAAGGCTGGAAATATTTAATATTTTACAGGTTTTGTTTTGTGATTATAAACGTAATATTTTTTTGCTGCGAGGGTGGTGGGTGCATGGAATAGCCTTCCAGTAGAAGTGGTAGAGGTTAATACAGCGAAGGAGTTTAAGCATGCGTGGGACAGGTATAAGGTTATCCTAGATATTAGGATATTTAAGACTGACCACACCTGTACCTATGCATCCTATACCTTTATCTTATATCCATACCTGACCATACCTTTACCTAAGCATTACTATACCTGTATCTTATATCTGTACCTGTGCATCCTGCACCTGTGTCTGTCCTAATAGCTTATATCCATACCTATGGATCCTGTACCTGTCCATATAGCCTAAATCTGTACCTATGCATCCTGTATCTTTATCTATATATGCATCTGTATCATATATGTACATGCATCATCATGTACCTATATCTTTCTACATATATCCTATACCTATGCATTCTGTACCTCTGTCTGTCTACCTATCGATCATGAGACATCATTGTATTTTAAGTATTATTAAAGCTGTGGGCTATAGCCCCAGATCATTTTTGAGCCTAGCAACGCCCCTGACTGTAATTACTGTAAGTAATGGAAAATCACATTCATGAAGTGGTAGTTTTATAAATTGGTGTTACAATTTTTAAGTAGCTGAAGTTTTACAACAGTTCTAATTTAATTGTCATAAGTTATTTTATTGTTTATACAAATGCTTGTAATCAAAAACAGAATTAATGATAATCTCAACTTCTATGTTTATCTAAATAACTAATTTTTTGACTACATCAATATATTCCTGACAATGTAGAGAATCGTTAATTTATGATTTTTTTTTCTACAAAATGAAATTTGATAATTGTCCTTGTAGGCAATAGTAACCTTTATCTTAATCAACTAGACAACCATCAGTACTCATACAGCTCAATGTGGTCTATTGTGATTTCTTCTACAGATAATTTTCCACCCAATATAACTGGACCTTCCAGAATCAGCACAGAACTTCACAAGCCTGTAACAGTGTATTATACAGTCACTGACGAGAACAATGATGTTGTCAAACTCTCCCTGCAGACAGACTCCAGTGATATTACAATAGATGGTAAGGATACTAAATGAGACGTAGAAGGACTCTGAATATTTAAGTTAAGAATACTATTATTCTGTCATTATAGTTAGAGCTATACTCTAAGTTAACTTTTTTTGATCAAAACTAATCTCAGAATAATTTGGAAAATACACAATCTATTGCTAACCATATCTACAGCTAGGTCAATCTACCTTTCTCCAAATGTACCTCGACTACAACTTATGTCATTCTGAGAAGAATTTGCTACCTGTCATCAGCTGACACAGCTTGATGACTAGGTACTAGTACATAAGGTATATCTGTGAATGAACTCCAACCCACATCATCCTCTATCATACTTGGCATGTCAAACAGTCTGGAGAATAGATACATTTTCCTGTAGCTTTCTTGTAGTGTTTTTTCCTAAGTGTACAACTCTCTCTTGAATCATTATTCCCTTTGTGTTGTATAGATAATGGAGTCTTGGTTTGGTATGCAAATAGCTCAGAGCCTATTAATGCCGTGGTCCAAGCAAATGATTCCAAGGTCACTACTGAAATAGCCCTGACTCTGGTATTGTGCAACTGCACCAACAATGCCAGCTGCCTTTTTGATAATACCACATACATTGGAGACAACAACAGCACAAACTTTGCAGTAAGTGAATGTATTACTAAGTTTCTTGAACCTAAACTAAGTCAAAGTACTACCTACACCAATCAGCCATAACATTATGACCACTGACAGGTGGCAAGCTGGCAGAGGCAGTGTAATTCTTTGGGCAATGTTTGTGTGAAACCTGCCATTCATGTTGATGTTACTTTGACATGTACCACCTACCTAAGTACTACCTAAGTACTGTTGCAGACCATGTACACCCTTTCATGGAAACAGTATTGCCTGATGTCTTTGCCCTCTTTAAGCAAGATATTGCACCCGGCCACAAAGCAAAAATGGTTTAGGAATGGTTTGAGAAACATAACAATGTGTTCAAAGTGTTGACTTGGTCTCCACATCTCCCAATTCTCACTCCAACTGAGCTATATTCATATCTCTTTCAGGTTGCACATTGTACCTGCTCTGATGCATGGACAGGCATGTACTGTGAACAAGACCTTAATGGATGCTTGGAAAACAAATGTTATGTTAACAGTACCTGTGTGGATAGAGTGGCTCCTTTGGATGGCTTCACATGTGGGCCCTGTCCAGTAGGCCTCAGTGGAGATGGAATGGAATGTAACGGTGAGCACATTCAGCTTCATTGTCTAACCAAATGTTTTACATGTGTGAGATACCCATATCTAGTGTTTAATCATAGAAAATATATAAATTGTCATGCCTGAAAGTAATGTATTGTACTAGATATGGCAAATATACTTTTTGTCTACTTTAAAACAGAAAGTACTTATTAGTTATTATTTTTATTGACATGATGTGTAATGCTCATCCCTCAGGCCTAGTAGAGATTAATTTTTAGTCACATCCTTTTTGTATAATGGTTAACTTGTGATGGTTGCTTCATTTACATATACAACATTAATGTATTTTAAATATTTAATCTCATTTTCATTCCAGATATTAATGAATGCTACCTCAACATATCAACTTGTGAACAAGTTTGCACTAATATTTTGGGTGGATATAACTGCAGTTGTGACAATGGCTATGAAGTGGATATACAGAACAGCTCCAAGTGTGACGGTACTGTAGTGTTTAATATGGGTTGTAACATATAATGTCCGTGTATGTGCAGTAATTATTCTCCAGTGTCTTGAACACGTCAGAATGAAAATCGAGGCCATGGGGTAGCATAAAGCATGACATTTTATGGGTCATGTGTCAAATTCCATCTCTTTCCATTAGCTTTTTTCGGTATTAATTGGTAATTGACTGGATTTTACCTTTCTTCCTCTATTTTGCTGCAGTATCCCCCCCTCCCTCTCTTTTCCCACCATATTATGGAAATACTTGTCATCATGCGAATATTGGAACTACAGACATAGACTGATACATTGCATTTTGATACAATCTAAGGTGACAGTGTATCCACATTGCAAACTCTTTATATACAAAAGTGTTTGGGATTGGGATTTTTGGCTTTTAAATGAATATTGTGTATTTTGTGATCCACCTATTATATCTGCTATTTAGCTACCTTATCTATTACTTGGTTGGACACTATTTGTCTTGTCAGTATTGTCTGAGCAGCTGTGGGGGTTATATGGCAATCCATCTGATTCTCTTCTCTCTGCTTTTTAAAAAAATGACCTATTACAATTTATATATTTTACCAGATCCACCCACACCATCATGTAGGCTACTCTTTGCTAATATCTGCACTGTCAGAAGTTACGCATTTCAAGATATGTGATACATAATACTCAATAACATAGTAATGTCCGCCTCTTTCCATTAGATATAAACGAATGTGACAATGTTACATCTCCATGTGCTGAATATGCAAATTGCACCAATTTACCTGGAAACTACACTTGTCAGTGCAATACTGGGTATGAAGGCGACCCCTACTGGCTATGTGTTGGTAGGTATTATGATGCTTTCCCTCTCCTTTTACACTTTGTAGACCATAACATGAGCAGATTAATAATGATAATCATAATATGATGGAAGATGACTAGCAGACAGCTTGATAAACATTCTCAGCAGTGTACAGACTTTTTTCTTTGTTTATACAGACATCAACGAATGTGCTTTAGAGAACTCAACTATCTGCCCCAAACAATCCATCTGTGTGAACACAAATGGCTCCTACAGCTGTGTCTGTCTTCCTGGATTCATAGGGGCAAACTGTACAGGTGAGTTGGCCATAGCTGAAAACTGTCCAAATGTTCCTCAGAGTAAATTGTTGGCGCTATATAAATATTTAATGATAAATTAAATTAAATGAATAGGTAAGTGATGATTTCCCATAGAAAAAAAACGTTAGATTTACTTCCAAATTGACTTCCAGTCTATTGCTACTTACAGCATAAATACCAGGAAATATAAATATACCACCAAATATAAAAATGCTTTCTTTATTGAGTAGAGCCTCTAATGTTTGTGTGTAATTAGGTATTTGGGTAGATGTTTAATGTTCTCTTCTGTGCCATTGACCTGAAATACAGAATAAAGTACAGTACACTTCTCAAGTCATATATCAATAAAAGCAATATATTTTATGTGCAAAACTATTTTCGCTCTTGGCTCCTTTTGCAATGTACAATTGCGAATAAAAACAGGCATATTTGTGAATAAAAACAGGCATGTTTGCAAATATTGTTTCTGCCTTTTCTATTATAACTTGCTAAAAGTAGAATAAGAATGTTTTTTTTACAAAAAGTAGCATGCGCGAATATAATCGCAATATATTTCTACAAACATAATAATGCACACTAAATAAAAATAAAAAACCTCAAATGTTTCTATGCCTGTTTAACACTATTATTATGGATCTATTAACATATGTTCTTTTTGAATCTATCACTATCCATTTCAGATATTGATGAATGTCAGGAAAATAGCACTATTTGTGTCGCACATTCTCATTGTACCAACACAATTGGTTCCTATCAATGTGACTGTCTAACTGGCTACGAGGGTACAAACTGCACAGACATTAACGAGTGCTCCCAAGGTTTAAGCAACTGTAGTTTATGGGCTGAATGTACCAACACTGACGGCTCCTACAACTGTACATGTAGAAACGGATACTCGGGAAATGGGACAACATGTGAAGGTAATTTTTTTTATTTAATTGCTTAGAATGAGTGCTGGATTCATCATGTTATGTGTGTATAACTCTCTGGATGTTAAAACAACATATCCCTCTCTATTACTGTCACTCTATCTATATACTGTATGTTTATGCTTGAACTGGTATCTTCTCTCATTTCTTGGTAACCATAGTTCCAAAAAGCTCCTCTTCATGTGTTTGCTCTTTATATCCCATTCAACATTGTTCACTGTTCCTTTTTCATCCCTTTCTCTTTTTCTCCATCACCTTCTTGTTACCTGAGATCTTTTTGTCCGAGAACTTTTTCACTTCCCATATTTTGAGACATTTTTTAACCCTGAACCTCAGTGTCCTTCATGATCTAGTACCACACCACATCTAAAATTAATATAGTAAAAAAAAAAAAAAAAGTTAACATACATTTTATTCTGGAATTTTGTACATATGATTTAGATAAAACATTACCCACAGTTGGCAGAAAACAGTAAGGTAACTTGTATGTACTGTAGCGGCTATGAACATATCAACTAAAAATAAATTGTAATATTTTGCAGATATTAATGAGTGCCAGCTTATCTCCAGCATATGTGGTTTAAACTCGGATTGCTTTAACACCAAAGGCAGCTATGAATGTCAATGCCAGCAAGGATATGAACTTGTGAATAGCTCCTGTGTTGGTATGTATAATGACATGGTATGCACAAACTAATAGAATAAAAATAACAGGAAGCTAAACATCGTCATCAACACTTTAATGGAACGATAACCAAGGCTGAGAATCACAACACCTCACCTGGCCTAAATTCATAAACTCCCATGTGAAAAGCCTCAACCCACTGTCCAGTGAACACTGTCCTAACATTTATGAAAAAAACAGAGAAATGAAGTGTGTCTTGTCTAAACAGGTTTGTGACAGTCCACACATCCAGTGGTAAGGAATTACAAACACAGCACATGAAAAGACCAATTCACCCAGTGTAGAATGAAAAAAATCTGGACTCACTGACTCTAAAGCTAAAAATAGGAACTAGAGAAAGTGCAGAGGAGGGCTACAAAACTAATCAGGGGAATGGAAGCCATCAATTGATTAGATAGTCTGTTTCTTAGAAAAGAGGACTCATATCATGAACATTAAAATGCAAATTGTACTGGATTTGGAACTTCACAGGAAGCTACTGTAGGTCATGAAGAAGTGGCGTAATATATTCAAAGAGGTTACCAAGCTGCAAAAATGGTTATAGCTTGAACCAAAAATAGTGTTTAATTAAAGTGATATTATTGGTTTTAGCAATAAAATGCAATGCCTATCCCTCAAATTAAATATGTTTCTTGCTCTGTTAATACTTAACTTATTGCCTATGTATCTATAATTGTTTTACAGATATTAATGAGTGCAAATCTACAGCATACTGCATAGGTGCACAGCAATTCTGTTTGAACACTGTGGGAAGTTTTGTATGTGAATGTACCTCAGGTTACAGAACAGAGAATGGCAGCTGTGTGGGTAAGTGGCCATGTTCTTTTTTCTAGGTTGCACAGTATATCTCATCAACATGTCACTGATGAATGACTAATGAAAACCAATCCTACCTTAGAACCAAATATAGTTCTACATACATACAACTGTAGGCCAGATCAGTCATTTTGTTGGGGCAACACATAACAATTACATTCTGTCCTGCATGGAGAAGTGCTAAAATAGTAGTAATAACCATGGAAACCAATGGAATACTACGGCAATTTTCTCCAAATGTAGCAATTTAAAAAACTAAAATAGCACTTTTTTTCCTTTGTAAATCTGGCCCCCTATTTCTTAAGAAATAAATGTATTAATTAATCAAGATGACTGCTATGGGGTCACCTCCTTGATAGTAACCTCTATTTTGGTTTAGTTACCATCCAAATGAAGAACGACTTGTATTTGTAAAGTTATAGTTTATTTAAATTAAGAAATCTTACAATCTCCAAGAAAGACATTATGCAGTGGTCATTTTTGACATTTACACAAGCAATATTTTCTTACCATGTCAGAATATGGGATGGATCGATCTTTCTTCAGACCAACTATCGAATCTTAACTCCTTCACACATCTTTTCTCTCTTTTCATCCAAATAAATGTGTCATTTTGTCAGATATGGATGAGTGTGCATCTGTAGCGACCAACAACTGCTCAAGTAATGCAATCTGCTCCAACGTGGCTGGTTCATATTACTGTCAGTGCAAGGAAAACTACACAGGAGATGGTGTCAACTGCACTGGTAAGGATTGGATATTTTGTTGATTGTATAGGGAACTGTTGTCCTTCTAACAGGAACAAGACAGCCAACCCTTGAAGTTTGCTGATTATCTGACACTCAAAGATACAGCTGATTTTCTTGTTTTGATATCAGTTCATTGACAGGTAAACATAAATAATGTATATAAGCAAAATAAATGTTAATAGAAGGCTTTGACATTAATTGTTCTCCCATTTCAAATATACATATATACACACATACAAAAAACTATTTATTTTATCTTTCAGCTAGAGAAACATCCACAAGTACAACCCCTATGGCACCGGACAACTTAACAACCCCGTACACAAGCAGCGTATATGGAACTTATCTCAGCAAAACCAGTGCCACAAGTGCAGATACAGTCACCTCTGCAGTGTCACACACTCTCCATGCAACATTCCAAAGCATATCTACTCAAAGGACAACACCTGGAAATGCATCCAGCCTAACACCTATAAACAGCACCATATCCCCAATGGTGACGAATACTGCATCTGGAACATCATATCCCCTTAATTTGACATCTGAAATGTCATCTCCACAAACAACAGTTGCAAATGGTGCATCTGTAACTCAAACAGCCCAAGCAACAGGGACAGACACAGTCTTTAAAACAACAGGTGAACAAGAGACTTCCACAAATATTACAGCTTTAACATTCACTAAACAAGAAACTGCAACTAATACAACAAATGCTCCATCAGTGACATCAGCTAAACAGGAATCAGCAACAAATACCACATCTATAACAGCTAAACAAGAAATTCTAACCAGTTCCACATCAGCAAAGCAAGAAACTGCAACAAATACTGCATTTGTATCAACACCTACTCAAGAAACTGCAACAAATACCACATCTGTAACAGCTAAACAAGAAACTGCAACAAATATAGTATCTGTATCAACAGCTAAACGGGAGACTGCAACAAATGCTGCATCTGTATCAACAGCTAAACAAGAAACAACAAGTAATTCATCTATAGCAACAGCAAAGCAAGAAACTGCAACAAATACTACAATTGTAGCAACAGCTACACAAGAAATTACAAGTACTTCATCGGTAGCAACGGCTAGGCAAGAAACTGCAAAACACACTGCATATGTATCAACACCTTCTCTAGAAACTGCAACAAGTACCCCATTTGTAACAGCTAAACAAGAAACAGCAACAAATATACCATATGTATCAACACCTGCTCAAGAAACCGCAACAAATACCACACATATAACAGCTAAACAAGAAAGTACAACAAATAATGTATCTGTATCAACAGCTAAACAAGAGGCTGCAACAAATACCACAACTATAACAGCTAGACAAGAAACTACAAAAAATACTACTCAAGAAACTGCAAGTAATACCACATCTGTAACAGGAAAACAAGAAACTGCAACAGATACCACATCTATAACAGCTAAACAGGAAAGTACAACAGATAATGTATCTGTATCAACAGCTAAACAAGAGACTGCAACAAATACCACAACTGTAAAAGCTAGACAAGAAACTACAAAAAATACTACTCCTACTCAAGAAACTGCAACTAATACCACATCTGTAACAGGAAAACAAGAAAATACAATACATACTGCATCTGTATCAATAACCAAACAAGAGACTGCAACAAATACCACATCTGTAACAGCTAAACAAGAAACTGCAACAAACACTGCACCTGTATCAACAACTACACAAGAAACTACAAAAAATACCACAACTGTAAATGCTAAACAAGAAACTACTTTATCTGTAGCAACAGCTAAACAAGAAACTGCAACAAGCACTGCACCTGGATCTACAGCTAAGCAAGAAACTGCAACAAATACTGCATTTTTATCAACAGAAAAACAACAAACTGCAGCAAATACTGCATCTACAACAACATTCACAAAGACAATAACAACAACAACCAGTGCTTCTACACCATCTACGACCACAACCACTACTACTGTTGCCCAAACTAATGGAGCTTTAATCAACGGTATGCACTTTATAAGTTTACCAATGTTAATTTTTATATTAAAGAGGCATTGCTGTGACAATAAATAAATGTAGTAGCTATGCTATGTCCGGCGAAGGTCAAAACAGGAGGTGTGTAAAACCAGGACATCTTACTATCTCATTATCATTGATTGTTATTTGATTATCATGTCATGAGTGAAGGTAATCCCTTAACTTTCCCTGATGTACCCCTATTTTCTTGCAGCCATGTGTAAGTTTCAAACTTGGCATCATGGTGACCATAATGGTGTAACAAGAATGGGGCACTAAAACGTGCATTTTGTCTTGGTTATTATTGGCTATTAATGGCTCTGATTCAAGGCCTCCTGTCATTCTCATTACACGTTCCATGCCCCATGCTGCAAAACAATTCTCTATGCAACATTTTGCCCAGTGAAATGTGATGTTTTTTTCTATGACTGGTTATATGTGAGTTTATGATTGTATAATAATACTGTGTGTGTTTTCTAGCTGTCTCTCTTTTTGATTATGGCACAAAGTTTGGTGACACTGAATTTGTCAAGCGAGCAAATGACTTCACATCCCTGGTGTTCCAGCCAACTATGAGAATTCCATTTGGGAACAAACTGAGGGATTATGTATACGTGAGTCTATGTCTCTACAGTTCTTACAATGTCTTGTTTTTGTTGCAAAATATAAGTAACATTACATATTGTGGATTTTCTTCTAGTACACCGGCAATGGACACATTGTGTTCCCAATATCCAAGAACAACATCTTCTCGTACATCAATCCACCAGCCGGTGGTTTCACTAATAATTATAATGTAGCCATGATAGCTGTGTTTTGGGATGATGCTGATTTCTCCAGAAATGTTGGGACTACTTATTATCAGGTAGGTTTATCACAGTTTTGTTTTGCCTTTGTTCTGCCTTAAATTGGAAGTGCAGTAAGACAGACCCATAGTATATGTGGGATGCTTGATGACCAGTCTCAAAGGGTCAGTTGGCATTTACACATATAAAACTGATGCAGACGGGAAATAGTAGCAATATCTGGTCAACAAATATACAAGTGACCTGTATTTGAGCTAAAATCCTGCATAAGTTTCATTTGTTTATGTTTTATTGTAGGCATAACTGTAACTGCCATAATTTCGGGGCTGTGATAAAAATGATTGTGTTTTGGATCTGTCACTATGGTGTATTAAACTAGATTATATTAATCATTACTCCAGAGTGCTGTGATTTTTCTTTTTTGAGCATCAGTTGTTGCCAGTGGTATAACAAATTTATGTTACAAATCTTATTAGCCTGGTTCCCTGATTCTGATAATATTTTTGATAATAGGAATATGGCACTCAAAGTAGTGATACAGTTCAAAGAGTGGAGTCCATGATCCAGAACTATACAAAAACCTCATACAAAGCTCAGTGGACCTTGAAAATTACTTGGGAGAATGTTCCTGCATACTCTGCTGATGTTTCTTTGGTAAGTAGAGCTCATGCATGCTTAGAGAGCTTCACCTGATTGTGAAATCACCCCTTTAACACGCAGTTATATTATATGTTTAGACCAACACATACCAGGCTGTGCTGACCACCAATGGTCATGTAGCATATGTTCTGATGCTCTATAAAGATGGCGGGATGAACTGGGATATAAGCACTCGCTCTTCACATGTTGTCATTGGCTATTGCAGGTAACGTATCTTTATTAATATTTGTCACAATCCATTTTAATGTGCACTTACAACTTCGTTTAAAAATCATCTTGTGTTTTTACACATTTACTAGCATGATGGAATGTAGACTCTTTTCAATTGATAACATGTTAAATTTGTATAGAATCTGAATGATTTATCCAATGAAATATACTTTTTTGTAATTATAAAAGTCTTTTTAAACTTTTTAATAAACATATTATTGATTTTTATTAATAAATTAATTCAAAAGAATGTAACAGTTATTTAAGTATATATTTCCACACCTCGTTACTCTAGTGACAAGCTGTAGCATATGCGTTGATGATATTGGGTAAACTTGGAAAGTTAGTGTTTATAAGAGTTTGAACAAAAGCATGCCTCTATTCCCTCTATTCATGGAGGGATAAGCCAAATGGCAAATGATTTAGCTAAACTAGAAAAATGGTCAGAGCAGTGGCAACTGACATTTAATGTGAACAAGTGTAAGATTATGCACCTTCGGCGTAAAAACCCAAAAGTAGAATATAGACTATTTGGTACAGTCCTAACCTCAACATCTGAGGACAGGGATTTAGGAGTAATAATTTCAGAGGACTTGAAGGTAGGTAGGCAATGCAATAGAGCAGCAGGAAATGCTAGCAGAATGCTTGGTTGCATAGGGAGAGGTATTAGCAGTAGGAAGAGGGAAGTGCTCATGCCATTGTACAGAGCACTGGTGAGACCTCACTTAGAGTATTGTACGCAGTAATGGAGACCGTATCTCCAGAAGGATATTGATACTTTGGAGAAAGTTCAGAGAAGGGCTACTAAACTGGTTCATGGGTTGAAGGATAAAACTTACCAGGAAAGGTTAAAGCATCTTAACATGTATAGCTTGGATGAAAGACGTAACAGGGGGGATATGATAGAAACATTTAAATACATAAAGGGAATCAACACAGTAAAGGAAGGGAGTATATTTAAAAGAAGAAAAACTACCACAACTAGAGGACATAGTCTTAAATTAGAGGGGCAACGATTTAAAAGTAATATCAGGAAGTATTACTTTACTGAGAGGGTAGTGGATGTATGGAATAGCCTGCCAGCAGAAGTGGTAGAGGTAAACACAATCAAGGATTTTAAGCATGCGTGGGATAGACACAAGGCTATCCTAGCTATAAGACCAGGAACGGGGGACTAATAAAAGTACTCCAAAACAAATTGGGCAGACTAGATGGACCGAATGGTTCTTATCTGCCGACACATTCTATGTTTCTATGTTTCTATGTTTCTATCCTTTCAGTACTATGGTTTCAAAAGCCTCCTAGGTTTTTTTCACCAATTGATCACCAATGGGTCATCTTGAAAAGTAGAAAGTGGGTAAAGCCAGAGTGAAACGTGTCAGATGAAGGATTGATTATTTAAAAATTTCCCTTTTAAACAATTCTTAACAATATTTTGAAAAAAAGGAAACGAAAAGGATTTTAAATAAATGTAGCACAGATAATTTCAGCAAGGTCAGTTCTTGATCTGAGATGTAGCCAACATTTCCTTTTCTCACCTTAGGATATTGAAGGACCAAACGGTGAAGGTCCTTGGCTCGCTGCACTTAGAGTGACACCAGCCACACCACACTGACAAGGCCTATGATAGTTGCTGTGTTCCTCGTGCTGAGGATGCCATGCATTTAGGGTCTGTACTACAATGATCGATGAGATCAGTCTGATATACTAATGGAGAGGTCTTTTCTATAATAGTGGCAGTGAGCAAAAAGTAGTGATGCCCCTCCCTTTGCTCAATTTGAGAAAATATAGTTGAAAAACAATTCCTGAGACAAATACAAAAGTACTGTAACAAACGGATACCCAAGGCTGGTAGCACCACTGCCTGTTGGGAAAAATCACCTCCTTAGCCCCTGATTAAAGCTCAGCATTCACCCAGCAAGTCTTTCCTGGAATCTTGATTTTTATACCCAAATAGCAGACAGGACCACTAGCAGTTGGGTACAGCAAGAATGAAGAACTTTTATTTCTCAAACAGTATTTATATACAATTATATACACACAAATATGACATGAACTAGGGGGAGGCACATGGGAAACCAATTATAACATGGTAAGCCTCAAACAATAAAAAAAACCTTATCTGAAACAGGGAATTAAACACAATATAACTTTACATAAAATAAACGTGCCACCTTTAGATCCAGACATCCAGATTACAAGTGACAATAGATGACTCACAGGACAGTAAATACTTATTGATTGGATAAGTACAAATTTCCACACTAACATATAATAACATTGCACACACTACTTGAAATAGCTTTGCCTGGGCACCTTGTGTTGAATTCCTTGCTGCACTGAATGGGTGCCTCAGGTGCCTACCAAAGTGTGTACAGGGTAAAGGCCCTGGGTAGTGACAGGCTCTTTGGGCTCCTTCCTTGACCTTATGAGGGTCTGTAGTCCGCATGGAGGTATTTGGCCCTCAGGGCCCTCAAATAACCCCTGTCACGCAGGCTGTCATTATTCACTTTGTGAAAGGTATCGTGATAGTAACCCTGCAGCTTTGTTGAATAAATACGCATATTATTTTTTCATATTCTAATATGATGTATATACATCCTTATACCTACAAATGAGGCATGTGTGAATAATAAGCCAATACAAATAAAAAGTGACATTTGATGTATTCTACATTTATTTTAGTGGGAACAATGATAACTTTTACAAGAATGATGACATCATGAAAAAAACCGCTGCAGAGAAATACCGCCCAAATAACTATGTACAAATTGATCCAGGTATGAAGATATACAATGTACACAGAAAATGAAGACATTCAGATTTTTTACATCTGCGTTAATGGCACAAATGCTTTGTTTGAACCTGAGCTTACGGGGTCAGTGATATGACAAGGAAATTATAAAAATTAGGCTAGTATAGCCAAATATAATTAGTCTATAACTAACTGATCTTACCAACTCACCTATTAATGCCTGATTTTTGCCACTTGGATGTCAGTTCACTACAATTCAATGTTTAGTGAATAGACCAAAACTTTCCAGAACAGGATTTGGGAGTCATGTGATTTCTACTGTTCTTCAAGGGATTTGTCGCCTAAGTGCTGTGAATGTAAAGAGTAAAAATTATGAAAAATGTGGTAAAACTCAGTGTGCCAGTCACAGGCGGTGGTAACATACAGTTAGCAGAAAATGTTTAAACAGGTGTAAACTAAAGTGCAGCAATATGTAACCTGATAGCTATCAGAAGATGTCCTTTACTTCTTCAGCAAATGTGAACGAAAAAAACAGAAATCCAAGTAGAAATATAGAGTTCATTTTGGGGTCTGGGACCATTGAGCAGCCTTGGCCCCCACTCTATGTAATGGAGATGGAAAGCCATTTCGACAGCTCTCAGCCCTGGTTTAATACAGTGAGGGGTCAGTGCCACTTGTCCTGGCCCCCCGCTGAGTGTTTTAGTGGCTTTAGTTTAAGTACACCATGAGATGGGATACTAGCATATCATGAAATATGTCACATTTTTGCACAGGTTGTAGATCAACATATATTTTCTTTTTACAGCTTTACGAGGTCTCTGGATGTATGACTTGAACAGTGGAGCCCTTCCCAATAACTACATGACATGTCTTGCATGGTACAACTCTGAGCCACTATCCTCAAAGTGGAATTCTGGCTTACTATCCTGTCCTTGTTTATATCAGCAGGGAACCTCTGATTTTCGCTACAGAAGAACCAAAGCAGGTGCGGGTCATGTTTTCTTGATGAATACATTCTTATGCTGAGAAAAAAAAAGTTAAAATGTGTTTGTTTTTCATACCATTAAATTATTATACTGGCAAAATTTACAGGTCAGTCTAGTAGAACCAAGATTCTCCGCAGCACATCTCCTAGTTGGTCACAAGCTGGTGTAAGATGTGCTTACAACAGCAGAAATGACTATGCACAAGGTTTTCAGGAAAGGTCTTGGATATTTACTGGCAATGGTAAGTTGAAATCCTCTCTTGATAAAGATTTTTGTATTTCTGATTCCATTATACAAGACAAAATGTCAACATCTACTATACATGCAATTAACAAATTGTAAGTGCTCAAAAAAACTAATCGACCCTCTAAATTAGAGATTAACAAATTGGGCACAATAAATGTCCCCCCTTCACTGCAGAAATAGTGTGTACACTTAGCTTTGTCTAATCATCAATCTAGCACTAGTATAACATGCGCTAAGCATGCAATACTGTGTAAAGTTTCTCAGACCACGCAGACACAGCGTGATGATAGTTCTGTATTTCTGCAGTTCTCTAAGCTTTTTAATATATTATCCCCGTTGATACTTTGACCTTTGTTTTAGTATTTGGACTCTCCTATTTGATGACTGTAGTTTTACTTCCCATATGAATTTGTATTGTTCCTGTCTCCCTGACTTCAGAAAACTGTGTTCCTTACTACGTAGTCCATTATGGCTGCTCTATGCTGAGGGTTCAGTGAAGGCTCAACAATTCTCATTACCTAGAGTCCCCTGCACCCCAGATTGCAATTTCTATACGTTATGTGACAGAATTCATGTATAGAATTACTTGGAAGCATCACCTTGCTTGTCAAAATTAAAACATGTTTAAATATTCAAATATAACCAGAGTTTGCATACAATTCCCATTTCTCTAAGGGGTCTGTTTAGTAAAATGTGAGCTGTGGTGAACTGACAAGTGAACTTCAAAAATCAGGCAACAATAGCTGAAAATGGTAAGATAGACAAGTTAGAGCCCGTTTCTAATTCAGTTATTAATCCCTGATTATAAAACTGACAGTTGTATAGAATACAACTTGTTAACTGGCACAAGTATAGCAACAAATATGGAAAAAAAATAGAAACAAAATAATATAATATGAAAAATAATAGAATACACATGTAACAGAGATTTCCTTTTCTGAGTCAATAAACTACACATATAAAGGACATGAAATGGAAACCAAACCTAAAACTGTAATAACACTGGAAAAATGTAATTCCATTTTATGTATTTTATATATGTCTTCGCTTTAATTTTTTTTACATTGTGTTACATATTCTGAAGTATACATGTCTGGTTTTTCACAATGCAAAGTAGTCACATAAGACAACAGGCAAAGTGGAACTCCTAAATTCTCCATCTACCTGGACAGGATTTTGAATTGATGAACAATGATTATAATTTGCAGGTTACATTTGTTTTAAGCTAATTCACATTGTGAGTCCAGGCCCATGAGAAACACAGTTCATAAGATTAACGCTGGATAACTTATCGTGATTCTGAACACACTCCCATTAGTGTTTTATTTTGTAGAATATTTTTGGCCATTTTGGCATTTTTTATATGGGGGGGGGGAGTAGTAGTTGGCTTGATGACAACAATTACAGTCTTGAAAATGAATACCCTCTTCCTCTAGATACTGAGATTGCTTATTATGACGTGTGCTGCAATCAAGTCAGTGATCCCACGTTCTGTTCAATGTACATGGAGAAGAGACCGTCAATCAGCTGCACATCCTTCAGGCCCTTAAACCCTGGTAAGTAGAATATAAATTGCAAGTAGTGTATACAATTCTTATTCACTTTATAGAGTTGATATACTGTTACAATCCAAATGAATGAAGCACCCATCGTAAAAAGAATGAACAATTTTTCTCCATCCAGACAAAATACAAACTTAAAAACTGAATACTGAAATTAATTTATTTTACTTTATTAATACTTGTTATTAGCACAGGCATTCATCAGCACATTGTAGAGACTCATGTTCATCTATGTTGTATGGTATACTCAAACTTCCCTGTGAATTAATATACTTGGGACTCTACTATTGCACTATCTCTCTATGTAGTTTACTTAAGTTGACTTTTGTCTTGTTCGAAAGGATGGATGGTAGGAGACCCACACATTACTACCCTGGATGGTCTGAGATACACCTTTAATGGGCTGGGAGAATTTATCCTCCTAAATGCATCTGCTTCTGGAATTCTTCTCATTCTACAAGGACGAACAGTGCAGACAGGCACTGCAATGGCTACTAATTTTGATGCTTTTGCTGTGCAATACATTTCCAGTACTGCAAATGTTACAGTAAGTATCAGTTGCCCTAGTGGTCAGAAATTACAAATACAGAGCAGTGAGAAACGAATATCTGTGTGTGTATTGTGAGAAGACAGCAATTTAGCACAGCTGAGTTGGTCATGTAACCGAAACTATTGGCTATTTAGTAGACATGTGCATTCGTTTTCGGACGAATGCATTTTCGTCCGAAAATAGCATTTTCGTCCATTCGTCCGAAAAACGAATAACGAAAATGCTAAGCTAACGAAAGCCGAATGAACGAATGGTTAATAAACGAAAATCATTCGTTCATTCGTCCATTCGTAGTACTATTGCATTCTATAAGCCGAAATAGAGTCGGTTTATAGAATACAATAGCATAGTACACTTACATTCCATAAACCGACATAATGAACGACTTTCGGTTTATGGAATGCATGTAAGTCTATTGGCATTCTATAAACCTAAAAGTTTGGTTTATAGAATAGCAATAGGATTACATGTATTACATAAGCCGACAGCCTATAAACCGAACGTTCGGTTTATAGGCTGTCGGCATTTCACTACACGAAGACAAAGTTTCCATTCATAAATTTATGAATGGAGACTCTGTCTCCGTGTAGTGAAATGCCGTCAGCCTATAAACCGAACATTCGGTTTATAGACTTTCGGCTTATGGAATACATGTAATCCTATTGCTATTCTATAAACCGAACGTTCGGTTTATAGAATAGCAATAGGATTACATGTATTCCATAAGCCGAAAATCTATAAACCGAACGTACGGTTTATATACTTTTTTCGGCTTATAGAAAACATGTAGTACTATTGCCTTTCTATGTACCAAACGAGAGCCCCATTCATAAGAATTTCTTATGAATGGGGCTTTCGTTCGGTTTATAGAAAGCCAATAGTATTACACGTATTCTATAAAACGAACGAATAAAACTAAACGAAACGAAAATAATGAACAAATTTCGTCTGAAATGAATGCAGTAATGAACGAAATTCGTTTTAGAGGAAATAAATAACATTTTCGTCCGAATGGACGAAAACTAAACGAAAATTTTAGTTTTGCACATGTCTACTATGTAGAGCATACCCTCAAGTCAGTTTCTTTCTAGTGAGCCATAAACATCCATATACATGTAAGTTTTTCAAATGGACATATGTGCATTATTCAACAAGGTGTAATGTGTACCTAAATAGTGATTCACTATAAATCGATTATGGGTGTTTTATTAGTGCAGAGTTTCTGTTTCATTTTGTGTGTTGTTTATTTCTAAATAGACACTAAATCCAGAAAGAAAGAACCACAGCATTCCAGATATGAGGCCAAAGTGAACTTGAACGTTTAATTGATGTTTTAGGGATATTCACACCCTGTGTCAATGTTAACTTACAGCCATGTATATTAGCAAACAAGTTATACGGTAACAATAGATTCTCCATATTACCACTGACACTGGGCTGTTGGATGTGATCTCTTTAGATCTCCCCAGCCAGCGCCTGTGGCAACACCGTTCAGTGACTGTTTGACTATCTTGTATTCAATTGATAATGAAGTTTAATTTTTGTCTAGATTAGTAGGTTGCTAGTTACATGTGGGTGTGTGAGTGGGAAGGGGCAAAGCTCGTGCTTGGCAGGTTCTTTAAAGGAAGTTTATTTGCTACTGTACATGGCTGTAGGTTCACATCGATAAAAAGGTTTGCAGACCCTGAAAAGTTTGTGTGACCAACTTGTCTGCCATCAATACTTATTAATCATGTGGATTCACTTTGGCATCATATCCTGAGCGCTGTGGTCCTTTCTTTGCTGAATTTACTTGATAGGGGCACTACTTACATAAAGCTGCACTGGAGCTAACCTTTTTACAACTAGTTACATTTTGTACATACTCTTTATTCACCCTTTTTTTTTAAATGTATGTACAATACCTTTACATGAGCTGTTCTGCATGGCTCTGCCAGGGTGTGTTCCTATTTTGAGAACAAAATGTGCGAAAGCAATGCTCGTCAACTCCAAGGTCAGATACACATCTCAAGCAACTTTAAACAGAGAGAATACATTCACCCACCTCCAGCTCTATAATTTATTTTCTTTAACTCCATTTTTGTGGGATTTAATCAAAATTTGACCAGGGCATACGCACTGGTCTGAGTAAAATTTCAAAATCATACAACGTTTAAGCAAAAGTAGGTGGTCCCTCCTAAAAAATATAACACTTTATTGGGTGCCCTGTGTGTGTTGTTTGCTGGTTTCCAAAATGCTCTACATCATTATTATTTTGCAGGTGGAGTGGTATCTCACAGGTAATGATACTATAACGACTTACGTGGATGGCCAAGTTGTCTCCTACACATATTCAGCTGGTAAGGGATCTTTGATTTATAATGTTTGAGTTATAATTCATTTTTTCTATGTCACACTTTCCTTAAAACACAATGATCTGTTATTATTATACAAGTACTTTAGCCACTGATTTAGGTAGGCAAGTAATACTGAAGGCAATGGAATTTGCATTAGGCAGTCATTTCTTGGATAGGCAGAGAATTTGAACTACTCACAGTTTTGTTGAGTTCAGTTGAGTTCTCAGTGATTACAGGTCCACAGCAGCATTTAACTGACTGCCACTGGTTAAGTGTGTATAAATCTGTGAGATATTTTAGAGCAATCATTGTTTTGAAGTAGCGCCATGTGTTTTCATTATGATACTGAAAACATTACGCCAAATGCTATAAGTTCCAGCTGCAGTACCCAAAGCCAAGCTGAAACTAGCATTCAGTTTCACTTAGAGCATTGATGTTCATCTGGCAGTTCGCAGGCCGGAAGTGGCCTTTTAGGATTTTTGTGTGAATCCTCTACTGACTAAAAAGTCTATCGGTTCTGTTGTATTACGTCATAAAAGTAATGTCCGGCTCTCCAACCTAAACTTCTGCATGAGATGCGGCCTTCCACATTACACTAGTTAGAGTACTGAAAGTAGCAGCTACAGCATATGAACCAATTTAACTTTAAGAACTAAAACCTAAAATACTTATTTTTTTATTTCTAAACATATCGTGTTAATATTAGTCTAAGGGAAAAAGGATGTACAATGAATAACAATGCATTTTTTCTTTAGCATCATAACTAACATGACATTTATTATTTATCGCAAATGTTAAGGATGTAGTCATAGCTGTTGTAAAACTAGATATTTTGCAGAATAAATAAATACATTGATAAAAAGATAACCAATATGTTGATCCTTTACAATTTTGCTTAGGTCTTTGCTTTAACAGACCCATGCTGGCAGAGCTCATGTTTTAGCTAGTTTTAAGAATCTTCCTTGTATCTTTTTACGTGCAGTATTGGGAAAATGGATGAACCCAATAGGTTGAAAATATTAGAATTACAGTAAGTTCTCATTATGATAAATTGGAATTTTAGATTTGACACATAATTTAAATCTTGTCTTTCTAGACATGGAGGCGTACATTAACAATTCCACCACATCCGTGTTCCTCTTGAATGATAGTTCAGTCACTGCTACTTTTCAAGGCCTACTTTCTGTGTCAGTCTCAGCCAGCTTTGGACTTCTGAATGCCATAACCAGCCTTCCAACCCAATTTGTTAACAAAACCAAAGGATTGATGGGTAGGTACCACTGATTTTCTCATTCATGAATTCACTAGTCCAGAAGTATTACAATCTGAGTGTTTACAGAACTGGTTGCTGACGTATGATTAATGTATATATTTGTTTTCTTTGAGGCACATGGAATTATGACCAGACTGATGATTTCTCTACTGCAAATGGCACAATAATTTCCACCCTGAGCACAGATGAAGAGATATATCGATACGGAATGACATGTAAGGCCCACTCTGCTTCCTCATTTTGACATCTGCCACAATTAATCCTATTTTAATGAATAAGCAGAGAGAGAAAGAGATAGATAGATAGATAGATAGATAGATAGATAGATAGATAGAAGATATAAAAATACTTAGATATAGATATACTCAGTGTTCTTTTTTCCCTCTCTTGCCAAGTAAACAAACATCCCCATGCAAATCAATATAGATTGCTTATCAGACAAAGATGGATTAACTCAAAGTTAGCTTTTGAAAAGTTCTACATCTGTAGATAGATATACGGATAAATAAATAGATGGAAGGATAGATAAGGGAAAACAATCTATAGGTTTATGCAAGCAATATTTTTTTCTATCAACTAGGGGAAGTCGCTGGAAATAGTTTGTTTAAATTTTCGAAACTATCAACAAGGAGTCTGAGCACATTTACACCTCTCTTCCTGAATGATCTGATAAATCAAAACTCTGCAAGATATAACATGCTGCTCACCTTATGCCAAAACAATACAGAGTGTGCCTATGATGCTTTCAGCACCAACAACACTAACCTAGGCCTATCAACACGGAGTGTTTCTCAGACATTCAAGCAAACCAACATCACTCTGAGTAAGTACCTTTATTTTTATTCTTACACTTGCTACAGGCTGTTAACTTTGATTTTGTACCTGATAAATAATGTTCTTTCTTTATTTTGTTTATAACAGGTAATAGATTATCTAGAATATTTTTTTATAATATAAAATACTGTAAACCTTTTGGGGCACAATCTTTAGCTTATGAAAAAATACCTTATAGACAAATATTAGCATTGAAATATAACTTACTGGTAATTAAAAATATAAAAGGAAGACCATTACTCTGTAATTACAGTAATTAAAAAAATTGGTGCTTATTCTCCTATGTAGCTTTTTCATGGCTGTAGCCATCTTCACTTCTCAAAGCTTAAAGAATGATCCTTTTCAACCATAATTGTATTTACGTTACTATTTGCATGGGTAAAAGCCATTTGTGTTTGTTGCACTTTTTCTTGCTGTATCAGTAGATGGGGTACTGGAGCCAGAGAGATAGAGTCAGTTTCTAGGAGTAATTTTAGCACATTCAGTAGTAATTGTTTAGAACCACAGGAAACAGACACCTTAGATTGCATTGAAGTGGACTGGATGTCTCCTCAGAGACGCGAATGAACATATGAAGAAACAAAAGTAAAAAAAAAAGGAAAAGGCCTCTATAGTGATAATTTAAGTTTCTTGGGATCTGTCAAAACATGTATTAAGAGTCAGTGGTGTTGGTGAAATGAAAACAACATGGAAGGTACAAAGAAAGAGGCCGTCCAATGTGCTGTCCTTAATGTCTGCTATAAGAAGAGGTTCATAACTATGGAATGCATCAACTGAGTATCATATTACGTTTTGTCAGCTTAAACTTACACCAAGTTTTAGGTCATTGTTCTTGTTCACACAATGACAATTAGAGGTTTGCCTTGGCGTGTATTTTAGTTCCTTGAGCTTCTAAGTACAATGCCTTTGTAACCATATGCTATACACAATTAGTATGTTAATCATCTATCTTTGGAGACTATCTTAAGATTAATTTTTTTGCTATTTTAATATGATTTTAAATTGTAAAATTGTATACATTGAACAAGCAACATAAACGCAGCTGACAACAAAGTTTTTTGCATGGCTGCCTTTGAAGAACAACTGTCAACAACAACAAAACTAAGTAATGCTTAATTTTAACTGCTTAGTGACAGACTTCTATGCTGCTTTTGATGTGAAGACCAGAATTCCTTTATTTTTGTCATAAAGTTGTTTACCCATGATTTCGTTTCTTCATGTTTGGTGCAACCAAACAAATTATGAATATTTTTTTAAAGGACAGATGGGTCTTTTTTTATACCATTATTTTCATCGTGTGGTATAATTTCATAAAATATGATTAAAACAATTAAAAAAATACACTTTTTTTTCTAACTTTGACTTGAAAATATTTTATACAGTTACAAATGTTAAACAGACTTCATTTATATAGATTGTAATATTTCTCCTGAGTTTAAAAATACCAATGTTTTTGTGTTTTTCTGATGCTTTTTGTAAATTATAGGACAATAGCCAATAGTAGCATATTTTGTTTCCTAACCATTTTCTCTTACAGTGACCTTTTGACCCCAACCCAAACCCTTAATTTAATCCTAACCCTAAATCTACCCTGTGGGAAAGTACATTTTGTTGCTGCATGATGCCTCCTTGTTTTGCAGGACGTGCATTCATATGTCAATATGGTTTAAGAGGTTAAGGCATCAAGTGAAGTTTTAAATAGAAACGCTTGAAGGAAAAAATATATGTGACTTGTTCAGCCCTCTCTGCTTAGATAGCTTTATCAGGAGGCGGACATGTTTTAAAAAAATTGGGTCAAATTGGTCAGATCTTCCTTCATCTCAACATGTCTGCTCTCTGACAGAGCTATACAAGCAAAGAGGGCTCAGTAAGGTACATTATTTGTATTCTTTTTCAGTTTAACATATCTTAATTTTGAGCCGACAGCTGTCTCTTAATAAAGTGTATTTTTTTAATTAAATACAATTTATATTGACTTTTTTGTTTACTTGTCACATTGCCATAAATAATCCTATACGATGTACTTGCTACTTTTGGCAGTGATCTATTTTCTTGGATGTCCATTATCTTTCTTTAGTTTTTTCCTTTACTGTAATGTATGTATAATGCCTTGAGACCTTATTAAACATTAGAATGAAGCAAAGTTAAATATCGGTCCTACAAAATACAGTAATATGTCATGTACACCAATACCTTGTGCAAATCACTCTACCTCTTTTTAAGGGTATCACAAATGTCTCTTATCTGTTTTTCAGACACAAACCCTCCAATTATTTCTGGCAATGGCACCATTGAATCTTTCATTGGAAAGAAAGTTCAATCCCAATACAGTGCCAGTGGAACTGGTGTCATCTTCACTGCAGATGTACATTATAAAGATATCAATGTTACTGGTATGTAGCTCCCATTCTGTGTACATATATCGGAACTGTTCACTGAACAGTTGGCTGTGGTGAATTAGCAGTCAAACAGCAGTAAACAGCCTAACATATTTGAGTTGGAAATGTTGTGAGTTGTTGGCCTTTTCATACTTTTGGACCAATATTTGCAATTCAGTTGTTTCTGCTTTTGATGTTTTATTTCCATGTTAGTGCAAAACCAGTCATGTAAGATGTCCCTCAACTGTTTGGTGGTTTTAAAAAATGAAAACACTACCCATTAGAACACTTCCCATTTTAGAGAAATGACTGTGTATGAGGGCAGGCTCAAAGGTTCCTAGCACCCTAGAAGGCACTTTGTGAGCTTCACCTTGGCTTTGCTGTAGACCAGTGGTGCTCAACCTGTTGACTTCAGGACCCACATTTGTCCTTAGTAATTAAGTCACAATACATAAAAATAATAATTTCTGAAACATAATTTATTCCACAAATCAATTTGTACAATATTCCACAATGTATATATGCCCTGTTCTAAACATTAAACAAATAAGAAACAGGGCTTCTTCACAAAATGAACAGTGCAGTAATCACAGTGCAAATTAAAATGAAAGTGTTATTGAGCTTAAAAAAAAACAATAAAATAAAAAGCCTTGAAACATATGAGCTTAATTAGAAACAATAGGAACACTATGGATGTTATTTGCTCCTGATAAGTGTGTTTAAGTCTGCGGAGATTGTAGACAAAGCCTGTTCAATGTCCAATTTGTTCCTACATTTTGTCTTTAGCTGGACCAGAGCTGAGAAGCCACTCTCAGAAAGATAGGTACATTAAAACATTCACTCTAAAACACCTTCCTTGGCGATCTCACCATGGTGAATGCAGTGTGTGTCATTACGTCATATTTCCTTCCTCCAGTTAGTCTTTTTGATGAATCTGAAGCGCCCTTGCGTGTCCCACTTCACACCAGCTCGACCCACTTTTGGGTCAGGACCCACCAGTTAAGAAACAATGCTGTAGACTATTGGGCACTCAAGTACAAAAATGTTCGCTTTTACTGTGGTGTTTAATAGCATTAGAAAAAAGGGGGATACCTGATTGAGCTAAGTATACAAATAGGATAGGTGGCATAGTCAAAATAATGGGATCAGAATTTGTAAAACAATATAAAATGGGTATTTAAACACTGTACATGGAAATATCTTGCTTCTTATTTACATGTTGAATGCACAATTAATGTGATTGAACCCTGCAAAATCCATGTCATCTTATGAATAATGCTCATATTGGTATTTAATATGATTGAGTTAGACATCTTTACATTCTTATTTCTGTTTGTGCAGTTGATGGACTCCTAACCTGGCTCCCATCCAGTATTGATGGCTTCACCTACCAACTAGTAGCTACAAACTCCCAGAATCTCTCCTCCTCTATAGAGCTGAAGTTTGTTGTGTGTGATTGCCGACTGAGCAATGAATGTATCTATAACCAGTCATCCAGAGTTAATAACACTTCTGTTTACGTGAGTATAGAAACCTCGTTAAAGGTCGTAATTGACACTTAAGTGTCTGAAGTGGGCCACATAACATTTATTTACAGCTACCATGAAAGGCAGTCTGTTAGAACAATAGGTTAGCTTATTTAGCAGTAATCCAAAAATACAATATAAACACATTATGGTCTACTCAATAAAGAAAGAATTGCAGGGAACTGAGACAATAGTTTCAAGCGTAAGGCCAAAGTAGCTGAGTTGGAAACATTCTCCCATTCAGTTGCATTAGAGAATTTTTCCAACTTGGCCATTTTTATCTAAAGTTTAAAATTCCCAATGCAATTATTGTTTTATTGAGTACTGGTATATCCTATTGTAAACCAACTTTATTTGAGCAAAACTACACATTTGCACAGGACCGCCATCAGAAATGTATATAGAGTGATTTCCTTTCTGCCTGTCAGAATATGATTAGGTTCATGAAAAGCATTAACCCCTTGGCGACACAGGACGGACTAGGTCCGTCCTGTGTGCCGAGGCGTTAGTGACACAGGATGGACCTAGTCCGTCCTGTGTCAAAACGAGCACTGAAAGCAGAGTTTTTCCGCTTTCAGTGCTCAAGCCGCATTGTAACGATGCTTCCGTCTGGAAGCATCGTACAATACTGAAAAAAATGCCCGTCGGCATTTCGATCGCTCCGGAGAGAGATCGAAATGCCGGTTTTAAAGGCACAGTGCCTTTAAAACGCGGGCATTTCAAAAACGAGCATAGGAAGCGAATTTTTCGCTTCCTATGCTCAGTAAGTGTTCCTGATTGCCTCGCAAGTCGAGGCACACTGACAGGCAGTGGGGATGTTCTGCTGAACATCCCCACTGACTGGTCAGATCAATATTAACTCTATATTGATCTGACCAATTATGATCTGTCTCCCTCTCCTCACATTTTTTTTAGTGAGGGAGAGAGACAGATCAAAGTTATAAAAGTAAGTAAAAGTTAAAAAAAAAAACAATAAAGACACAACACGCGAATAAAAAAACAATAACAAAAATTTTATTAAAGCAATTCCCTGCGTTTAACCCCTTCCCTGCCACTGATCTTGCGTAAGCAGTGATCGTGCACATCAGCGCATTTATTTTTGCTGTTTGTGCATTTTTTAGGGGTTAATTTTTTTTGTACTGTAATTTATTACAGTACTACAAAGGCTCTTCTAAGAGTTATTAACCCCTTCTTTGCCGTCGATCACTGCTTACGCAATGATATTGACGCCAAAGCAATTTTTATCTGTCTGCATATTTTTTTTTATTTTTTTTTTTTACACATACCCTACATAATAGAGGATTACATGTAAAGTAAAAATATTTGAGTTTTTTTTTTTAAGCTGCCTGAGCGCATGGCGATCAGTAACAGCGAATTAGTGGCAAAGGCGGTTTGGTGATTTCTCAATTAAGCTCACCATTGCTGGTCAGATCAAAATTGGTCGGATCAATATTCACAAAAATTGATCTCCCTTCCTCTCCTCACTTACATTTTTGTGACGGAAAGAGACAGATCAGTATTAGTGATATAAAATAACATTTTATAAAATTGTCAGGTTTTATGAATGTCTTTCACTGTGTATTAACCCCTTCCCTGCCATTCATCACTGTATAAGCAGTAATCTTGCACAGCAACAGTATGTTTTGCTGTCTGCACTGTTTTATGGATTAATTACTTTGTACTGTAATGTATTACAATACTAGATAGGCTCTTCTAAGAGCTATTAACCCCTTCTTTGCTCGAGATCACTGCTTACGCACTGATTCTGAGGCCGTGGACTCAGGGTTCGATTTTGACCCTGGTCAGCTTTCTGATACATCATCTAGTGATGTATCGGTGGCTGCTGAGCCCTTGCCACAAGGAGTGATGGGGGTCTACCGTTAAAAAAATATATGGTTTGGTGGGGGTAAATTACATTGGCTGGATTAAAAGATATATCCCATATAGGACACGGATGCAGGTTGACTACATGTCAAAATTCCAAGTTGGAATTTTGAGATGCGCTTCTCACAAATGTTGCCTTCTAGCCAAAAAACAAACCAACAAACCTATGCATGGGTGCTATCCCTGTACTCGGGAGATGTTGCTGAACACATATTGGGTTGTTGTTTGGCAGTGACATATACTGAAATCTGTGAATTCATGCCTGAAGTACAATGTATGTGGGAAAAAAACTCCCAAAAAGTACTACCACAAACTTTTACAAAGGTCTGGTGGTAGAATTAGTACCTATACAGTATTAAAATACCACCATTTGAAATACCTTAGGATGTCTATTTTCCAAAAATATATGGTTTGATGGGGTACAATTCATTGGACGGCTTCAAAAATGTTCCAAATGGAACATGGGCGCAGGCTGACTACATGTCAAAATTCCAGGTTGGAATTGCGCAACCCCTAAATGTGGCCTTTTAGCCCCAAAACAAACCAACAAACCTATGCATGGGGGGTATCCCTGTACTCAGGAGATGTTGCTGAACACGTACTGAGGTGTTGGTTGGCAGTAGCAAATACCAGAATCTGAAAATTCCTGCCTGAACTACAATGTGTGTGGGGAAAAAATGACATCCCAACCCTTTGACATAGGTTGGTGGTAGAATTAGTACTTGGAAAGTGTTAAAATACCACAATTTGAAATACCCTAGGATGTCTAGTTTTCCAAAATATATGGTTTGATGGGGTAAAATACTTTGGCAGGCTTCAAAAGTGTCCCAAATGGAACATGGGCGCAGGCTGACTACATGTCAAAATTCCAAGTTGGAAATGCACCCCCCCCCTAAATGTGGCCTTTTAGCCCCCAAACAACCCAACAAACCCATGCATGGGTGGTATCCATGTACTCAGGAGATGTTGCTGAACACATATTGGGGTGTTGTTTGGCACTGACACATAATAGGATTTGTGAATTCATGCCTGAAGTACAATGTATGTGAAAAAAAATTACTATCCATAACATTGACATAGGCTAGTGGTAGAATTAGTGCATGGAAAGTGTTAAAATACTACTATTTGAAATACCCTAGGGTGTCTAGTTTAAAAAAATATATGGCTTTGTGGGGTAGAATACACTTTTTGGCTTCAAAAATGTCCCAAATTGCACATGGGAGAAGATTTTCTGCACGTCAGAATTCCAAGTTGGAAAACCAAAAAGCGCACCTCTCAAATGTGGCCTTTTAACCCACAAATAACCTAACCAACCTATACATGGGTGGTATCCCTGTACTCAGGAGATGTTGCTGAACACATATTGAGGTGTTGTTTGGCACTGACATATAACAGGATCTGTGAATTCATGCCCAAAGTACAATGTATGTGAAAAAAATTACTACCCAAAACATTGACATCGGCTGGTAGTATAATTAGTGCATGGAAAGTGTTAAAATACTACTATTTGAAATACCCTAGGGTGTCTAGTTTTAAAAAATATATGGCTTTGTGGGGTAGAATACACTTTCTGGCTTCAAAAATGTCCCAAATGGGACATGGGCACTAGTTTTCTGCATGTCAGAATTCCAAGTTGGAAAACCAAAATGTGCACCCCCTAAATGTGGCCTTTTAGCCCCAAAACAAACCAACAAACCTATGCATGGGTGGTATCCCTGTACTCAGGAGATGTTGCTGAACACATATTGAGGTGTTATTTGGAAATACCCCTTCACATTTTAAGGTAATGTTTACCTAAATTGCAATCTATGTGAAAAATTAAAAAAAAAAGTTTTTTTGCTGCAAACTTTGGCAAAGATTGGTGGTAAAATGGCTACATGAAATGTGTCAAAATACCCCAAGTTAATTGCCCTGAGTGGTCTAGTTTTCAAAAATATGTACATGTTGGGGGTCATTCATGGATTTAGTACAGAAATCAGTGTTACAATGTCACTATCACTAATTTTGAAAAAAAGGATTTTAAAATAGCTTTGCACTACTTATAGTTCTGGCCCTGTAACATGAATAAAAAAAACAAAAAAACATAAAACATGGGCTATTTCTGAACTCAGGACATATATTAGAAACTATTTAGCAGTGTTTTTTTTGTTGTCTCTTGTACATAAGTATACGATTTTTCAAATAAAAGTCATAAAAAAAATATTTTTTCATTTTTTTGCCATATTTTATTATTTTTTTTACATCAAATTATATGCAATTATCAAAACAATGGTATCAAAAGAAAGCCCTTCTTATAACGATAAAAACGATATATAGTTTGTGCGGGTACACTAAATGAGACAGAAATAAATTACAGCAAAACACAAACACCTCAGAAATGTTAAAACAGCCCATGTCACCAAGCATCGGACAAGCCAAAAAAGTCATGTCACTAAGGGGTTAAGCTGTTTTATAACGTTGTTTGGTGCCTCCCATCATGTTGCTGTGCTGCTCAGTTGCTATTATTCACTGATACAAATAAAACATTTACTTCGAGAGTGCAAAATGTGTTCCTTATTTTGGCTTAAAGGAATCAAACTTGCTTCCAGTAAATTGTTGTGTGCTACAGGTGATGAGTCTGACATTCATAAATACCTGAGTATTGAAGTATGTTTACCCATATTATAATTACTTCAATTACTTTCACTTTCCTAATGGAGTTTAATACATTGAACTTACTGTTTGTTTTCTTTTTAATATGATTAAACAGGTTGCCAGTTGTTCTTGTGCAAGCAATTACACAGGAACTTTCTGCAAGACCATGCCAGATCTCTGTGAACAAGGATGCTTCTCAGGAGTACAATGTAACTCCAGCACTGGCTGTGGACCCTGCCCTGCAGGGCTCGTTACAGAAGGGATCCACTGCGTAGGTGAGGATGGGAGAAAAATATCTTAATTATTACCTAATATGACATTCTTACTACCTCAAGGCTTCTGGAAAATTTCCGGAAAGATTAATTAACCTCAACAATGTCATCTTTTTACCTGCAATATTTTTCAATATCTATTTTAGGAAAACCATTACAAAAATCACTTGCTCTTGGTCATATAGTGTTGACTTAAATCTCCTTTACTTTGACAGATAAAGACGAATGCTTGGAAAAGGACTCTTGCTCTCCATATGCTGTTTGTAAAAACGTATTTGGAAGCTTTACCTGCACCTGCAAGACAGGCTTTACTGGTAAGTAACATAATATTATTAATCTGGTAAAAGGCACTCCTTAGGTAGACAACGCACTTTCCTAGAGAACCCCTTATTTGAGGCATGGGAGTGTCTTATTGTTAGCTCAGTCCACTTTTATTACATTCTCATACATTTGTTCCAATTCTCTTGGCACATCAATTTTGATGGTTGTAAAAATAATGCATAGTACACCTAGCTAAAAACAGATTGACTCCCAGCACTGTCCCCATTAGTCTGTGAAGACAAAATAGAGCTTGTGATGTTATGGCTGATTGGTGTATATTTAGACATCCCAGACTGTAGTAAGGCCATAATTAAACTTCTCTATCATTCCCATGACCACCTGACCACCTTACCTTTAAGGCACACACTCATAGTTTTAGAACCAACCAACACACAACATTTAAAAAAAAATTTTTCATTAAGAGCCATGTTGCAAATTAGGTCCTTCTTATAGATAAGTTCTGTCTATTTCTGTGTATGTCTTTCTGTTCATCTGCTTTGTTGCCTCTGCTTATTACTGAATTACTAGCGGCTTTGGGGATTTTTTCTCCCTTTCACTGTCTCTCTAATACATGGCAACATTTCTAAATCTATTTTCGAATGGCATTTGTCTCTGGGTCTGTTTTTTTTTAATTTATTATGAAAGTACAAAAATTTATAAATAGATATTCATATATAAGACAGTCCAATAATACAATATACATTTATCAAAACGAATTGCTCTATTTCAATATCTTTTCTCATGTCGTTTTCTCCCTATTGGGACTACTAAAACATATTCAATCTATTCTTAATTCTAAATATTAATTTCCGAGGGTATTGGCCCGTTGCTCTGCCAATCTTCCTCATTATCCTTAAAAAGACAAAAAACCCAATTCAATCCTGAGTCTTATCATCCTTAAACATACTTTAGATTTGAGTATTGCTTCCCTAGTTCTGGGCCGATGGGTTTCTAGGACTGGTGAGGGGACACCTTCCCGGGTTTTGTAAGGTCCTCAGCAATAATCCAATTCACCCACTTCTAGTTTCTTAATCCTTTCCACCCAGTAATTAGGGGCTTTTTTCCTTCCTCTTATCTGTTGTGTTATGCCTCTCTCCATTGTACACTGATATATATGATAACCTCACCCCAAGTGATTATGGAGGAGATCTTCCAGTTCCTTGCTATAAGCAGTTTAGTCGCAATAAGCACATGCGTAACAAAAGGTGGGATTTTTGTCTCCGGCATGTTTAGATGTAATAATTAGAGATGTCGCGTACTATTCGCCGGCGAATAGTTCCCGGCGAACATAGCATGTTCGCATAAGCCGACAGCCTATAAACCGAACGTTCGGTTTATAGGCTGTCTGCATTTGTAATGCATGTAATCGTAGTACTATTGGCTTTCACTACACGGAGACAGAGTCTCCATTCATAAATTTATGAATGGAGACTCTGTCTCCGTGTAGTGAAAGCCAATAGTACTATTACAAATGTATTCTATAAACCGAAAATCTATAAACCAAATGACCTTCGGTTTATATTAGAGACGTTCGGTTTATAGAATAGCAATAGGATTACATGTATTCCATAAGCTTAAAGTCTATAAACCGACGGTCGTTCGGTTTATAGACTTTCGCCATTTGTAATAGTACTATTGGCTTTCACTACACGGAGACAGAGTCTCCATTCATAAATTTATGAATGGAGACTCTGTCTCCGTGTAGTGAAAGCCAATAGTACTACTATTACATGCATTACAAATGCCGAAAGTCTATAAACCGAAGGTCGTTCGGTTTATAGACTTTCAGTTTATAGAATACATAGAATTACATGTATGTACTCTGGCATGCCACAGTCCAGGTGTTAGTCCCCTTGAAACAACTTTTCCATCACTATTGGGGCCAGAAAGAGTCCCTGTGGGTTTCTAAATTCCCCTGCCCATTGAAGTCTATGGCGGTTCGCGGGGTTCGCCCGTTTGCAAACATTTGCGGAAATTTGCGTTCGCCGTTCGCGAACGGAAAATTTTATGTTCGCGACATCACTAGTAATAATGCTTGGGCCGGTGAGATTCTCCTCCACAATCCTAGTATAAGGGGGCACTCCCACCAAATATGAGTCATACTTCCTTTCGCTGAGCCACACCTCCAACAAAGCTCTAAATTTTTATCACTGTTGGGGTACATTTTAAATATTCAAGTACCACTAATTCATTATTTTGTACTGGACCTCACTGAGATTTAAACAATGGACGGTCTTATATAGGCTGATTAATACCGTATTCCATTATTTCATATCTATCTTTATGTTTTGGTCTTCCTCCCATTTTTTATAGCTGTTGGGGGTGGATTAGTATACTCTACTCTGACTATTTCTAGTGCTGTTGTCAGCATTCTCTGAGAACATGTCTTCTGAAGAGTGTCTATGACTAAATGAAATGCCTTTGATGGTGATTCCCCAATTATCATTTGAACTATTAAACTCTTGACTAGAGTTGAGCGAACCCGAACCGCAAAGTTTGGGTTCATACTGAACATTCCACTGTATGTCCGGGTTGGAGTTCGGGGTTCGGCGACTAATATCGCCTTAAATTTAAAATAACTAGTGACTGGACAGCTATTGCTGCCCAGACACTAGTAAAATAAGACCCCTACTGGTCCCCACCCATTGGCCGCAGCTGGGGACCCTAATAATAATAATGAGGGGGGGACCTAGTGTCCCCCCGTCCGCACCCATTGCCGGTGTGTGGGGACCCTAATAAAAATAATGAGGGGGTACCTAGTGCCCCCCCGTCCCCACCCTTTGCTGGCAGGTGGGGACCCTAATAATAATAATGAGGGGGGACCTAATACCTAACTACCCCCCTCACCCTAATAATAGTGAGCAATAAACTAACCTGTAAAAAAAAAACAATTTTATACTTACCATTTGATGTCTTCTTTTTTCTTTCTTCAGCCCCAAAAAAGGCCAAATAAAAACCCATAATACGCACTGCATCTGTTAAAAAACATGGAGGGCCTTGTGCAGACAGAGCTCTGCAGGGCGGGGGAAGGCTTTAAACTCTGTTTAAAATGACACAGAGCACTCTGATTGGTTGCATTTCAAACCTACCAATCGGAGTGCTAGCCATTTTAAACAGAGTGGGAAAATTCAAAAGAACTTTCCCACCCTGTGTAAAATAACACAGAGCACTCTTGCTTTAACATAGTAACATAGTTACATAGTAATTTAGGTTGAAAAAAGACACAAGTCCATCAAGTTCAACCCTTCTACCTATCATTTCAGCATTTTGATCCAAAAGAAGGCAAAAAAAACCCTAAGGAAGCTTTTTCAAATGTTGCCTCCTAGGGGGAAAAAAAATTCCTTCTTGACACCAAAAGGGCAATCAGATTTCTCCTTGGATCAAAAAGCTCTATTATTAATGCTCATTCTATTATTAATACCCCTGTATGTTCTGCTTTTCTAAAAAAAACATCCAGACCATTTTTAAATGCATCTATTGTGGTTGATAGCACTACCTCTCTTGGCAGTGAGTTCCATAATTTTATTGTCCTTACCGTAAAGAATCCCTTCTTTTGCTGCCTATGAAATCTTTGCTCTTCCAGTCTCAGGGGGTGTTCTCTTGCTCTTTGTACATTTCTATTAATGAACAGATCCCTGGAGAGCTCCTTATATTGGCCCACCCATTTTGATCAATGTGCCGCGAATCATGGCCTTATATGCACACCATAAAACAGCCGGGTTGACCTGCTCTACTTCGTTATCATGAAAATATTGTTCTGTTGTTAATTTTACATATTCTATATCTTCTCTATTTTTTGTAAGATTATTGTTAAGTCTCTAATCCAATCGAATTTTTTGAATGTCTTCCTTTATATCTGTTATAACCATATTATGGTCTGATCATGTTATTTCATGTATTCTGATTTTTTTGACTTGGTCCAGAAGGGAAAAATCCCCAATGACCATGTCAATGTGAGAATATATACAATATGATTTAGAAAAACAAGTGTAATCCCTTTCATTAGTGTGTAAAACCCGACAGACATCATACAATGAATGCTTGTTTAACAGTGCCTGAAATCTATGTACCTGGGATCTAATGGTATGGTTAATTTTTTTCCCCAAGAGGCTCTTCCTGTCCCAGTCTGGTTCTAGGGTGCAGTTAAAGTCCCCCATCCATACCAAAGCTCCCTGCTTATATTTCTGCACTTTATTCAATAGTCTTACCAAAAACTTCCCTGGGGATACATTTGGGGCATAGACATTTACTAAAGTCAACAATTTCTCATTAAATTCCCCCACCACTACCACGTATCTTCCCTCAGAATCCGCTTCTACGTGTTTTATCTTTAGGTCCACTGTACTAGCAACAAGAATCACCACTCCCCTCTTTTTTTGTTTTTCCATTCAGGCCTCTAGAAGTACTGGGTATTTCTTTGATTTTAAGTGCGACACCCCGTCTCTTTGCCAATGTGACTCTTGTACCAAGCATATATCAATGCGCTCCCTACTTATGCACTGTAGGAAAATGGTCCTTTTGTGTTGTGAATTAAGACCCTGGACATTTATAGATCCGAATCTCAACATGTCATAGATTTCCTTTTCCCTTTCTATCCGGGGGTCCCCCTCCCAGCCCTCCCATTGGTGCAGATATTATAATTTTTTTCCTCAAATCTACACATAAAAACATATAATACAACATATAACATTTATCTATGCTCCATGCCATTTGGCATATCAGCATAAATCTGCCCCTTGGAACCCAGCCTCTTGATCAAAATTTGTTTGCCATCCTCCATGAATGGCACCTGAATCTGGATTTGGGGTTTAAGCAGCCCGTTCTATGGCCTTGAGCTACGACCGGTTCCTCTTTCCCATGTGCGGGGGGAAGAGAGGAAAAAAGAAAAAAAAAAAGAAAATAAATACTACTGATAAATGTATCCTAACTCGGGTTCATTCCTAGAGGATGCCAAGATACCACATATCCCTTAAGTCCCACAGTTCCCCCCTTCCTATGCCCACTTCTCATACCTCATCCATGTGTGACATATCATATAACATATCACACTCAGTATTACTAAACCCCAATAGGGGGCAAGGGGAATGAAAGGGAAAAAGAATAAAAAAATTTAAAATAAATTCTTAAGTGTACTCTATAATTTCTTATTGAATTTCCCCATACTGTGTCTACCTCTATCTCACACCTTCTTATTCCACTCTCTTTATATTTCAATAAGTCCTATATCTCATTAATTTATTTTATTATATCCTTTAAGTGACCCCCCAACTCATCCGACTTTAGTAATTATTTGACACCCTCTAATGTGTTGATGCCCTAAGGGGTCATTTCTGACCTTACATTTCGTGCCTCGTTGTCCATACTCTGACACGTATTTTTTAACATAAAATACCCTTGTGATCTGGTGCTTGTTAATACCTTATCTATACAATTCAAGAAGGAGGACAGAAGAGAAAAAAAAAATTTCCTTAATGTACTCTATACTTTCTTATTAAATTTCCCTATATCAAGTCTACTCTATGTCCTACCTTCTAACTCTAATCTCTTTTTAATTTCTTTTTAACCCTTATCTCAGTATATTAAATCCTTTGAGTGATCCCCCAACTCATTCAACTTTATTGATTATTTATCACTCCTATTTGTGCTAGGCCTCCAAGAGGTCTTTTCAAATCTTAAGTCATTGGACTCGATATCCAGCTTTGCTAGACTTAAAATACTGACATCTACTCTATTTCTATATTGCATTGAATCCCTTTCTTCATTATCTCAATTTATTAAATTATTTTCGTGATCCCCCTAACTCTACTTTACCATTTATTTATCTCCCTTAATTGTTTATACATTATCTATAAAATACACACACAACCCCCCCCCCCCCCCCAAAGTCAGAGGCATTCTCATCTTAATATAACTTTTTTCTCTGAGCCAGTTTTCCAATTTTTCTGGTGAGTCAAATGTCCATGGACAGGATTCAAAAGTAAGAATGATTCTCAATGGCGAAGGCCATCTATTTGTTATTCCATGATTTCTCAGTATAGCTGTTGTCTGTGCAAATTTGCGTCTTCTGGTTCGGGTATGAAAAGACAAATCTGGAAAAATGTTAATGTCTTGGTATGCTTCTCCTGGGACTACCTCCCTACATGCTGTCATAATTATTTGTTTAAGTCTGTATGTTGTGCAGCAGATAATTATGTCCCTTGGTACATCCAAAGGTAAATTAGGGGATTTAGGGTTCTGTGGCATCGTTCCCAGATCTGATTCTGATTCTGTCCTTCCTGTGTTAGCCCCAATGCTTGCAGATATCCAAGAAGAAAGTCCTCTATCTTGTCATCAGTGACTTTTTCTGCTATGCCTCTAAACCTTCCAGGGCTAACGTTAGATCTTCCTTAATCATATTGTGCACCCCAGTGTTGTGGGACTTTTCCTGTTGAAAATCTAAGTCCTGTAGTGGGGGTACCGCCTCTGCGGGTTCAGTACTTATTCCCTCCTGTTCATTCCTAAGAGCTTGTGGGGAAAAAAAAGATAATCTCCATAATAATCCAGATAATCTTTTTTATCTTTCTTGGGGATCTGTTTGCTTTCTGGTGCCCGTTTACCTGCCATTGTGCTGTTGCCTTTATGCTGCTCTCTTTTTCTCTCTGATTTCTTTATTATCGACAAAGTTTGGTAATTGTACAATGATTCCACTACCCTTTGACCAATATCTCATACAGGCCAAGTACAGATGATTTCCAGCTTGGTCGAGAGGCAGGTTAAACAGAGTTCCCCTGTGTAATTTCCAACCCCCCCCCCAAAAACGCTTGAGAGACAGTTCTACTGCAGTTTTGCTTATATCGCATACAGACAGAGAAAGGATAATTTCCAGCTTAGCAGAGGAGCAGCTTACACACAGTTCTACTGCCGTTTTACTTATGTCTCATGCAGACAGAATAAAGATAATTTCCAACTTAGTAACACAGGAACTCAAACACTTTTCCCCTGTAATTTGCTTATATCTCATGCAGCCAAAATAACGCTGATTTCCAATCTTGCTGCAATTTTGTCTTTTATCTCATGCAGTCAAGAATAACAATTATTTTCAACATAACAGGGGGGCAGTTTGCAGACAGTTTCTTCCGCAGTTCCATTTGTACTTCCTGCAGACAACTCCACTATAATTTGGTTATGTCTAATAGAGAGAGTAAAGATGATTTTCCCACTTATCTGGTGTGTGTGAACTAGACATGTGCATTCGTTTTCGGACGAATGCATTTTCGGACGAAAATAGCATTTTCGTCCATTCGTCCGAAAACGAAAATTTTAACTAACAAAATCCGAATGAACGAATGGTTAATAAACGAAAATCATTCGTTCATTCGTCCATTCGTCCATTCGTGCTATTGGCATTCTAAACCGAAATAGAGTCGGTTTATACAATACCAATAGCATTGTACTACATTCCATAAACCGACATGAATGACTTTCGGTTTATGGAATGCATGTAATGCTATTGGCTTTCTATAAACCGAAATTGAGTTTCCATTCATACGAATAGGTCAGTTGACCTATTCGTATGAATGGGGACTCTTTCGGTTTATAGAAAGCCAATAGCATTGCATGTATTCTATAAGCCGAAAGTCTTTAAAACGAACAACGTTCGGTTTATAGAATACATGTAATGCTATTGCTGTTCTATAAGCCGAAAGTCTATAAACCGAACGTCGTTCGGTTTATAGAAAGCCAATAGTATTCTATAAGCCGAAAGTCTATAAACCGAACGACGTTCGGATTATAGAATACATGTAATGCTATTGCTGTTCTATAAGCCGAAAGTCTATAAACCGAACGACGTTCGGTTTATAGACTTTCGGTTTATGGAATGTATAATGTAATGCTATTTGCAATGGCATTACTATAAACCGAAATAGAGTCTAGAGAATGCCATTGCCAATTCCATAAACCGAAATTCGTTTATTATGTCGGTTTATGTAATGGCTATTTTGCTATTGGTATTCCATAAACCGACTCTATTTCGGTTTATAGAATTGCCAATAGCATGAAATGATTTGAATTTAGTATTAAAAAATAAATTGAAAAAAGTGGAGAGTTTTAACCCCTTTGTGACGCATGGTGCTTGCGTCCCAAATGACGTAAGCACCAAAACGTCACGATTTGTTCCTGGCCACTGATCACAAGGTGATCGTTAGCCAGGAACACTATGGCAGAGACCCAATCAGGGTCTTAATAGACCCTGTGGGTCCCTGCCCAAAAATTGCAAGCCCTTCGGACGTCACGCACGATTTAGAGAAATGTAGCTGGTGCTCGTTTTGAGCACCAGCTAAATTTCCCCTGTCAGACTGAGGCCATTTAAAATGGCCTCATCTGACAGGTGGGATCCCGCTGCAAGTGCCTGCAGCATGATCCGAGCCGCGATATGAGCTGTTTAACACAGGACGTACTATGCCGTCCTAACGACTTTAAGGGACTTAAAATCAGGACGGCATAGAACGTCCCAACGTCACGAATGGGTTAACGTTTGCTCTGGTCATAATCACAGCACAGGCTTGTAGGAGTTAACTGTAATTACATTAATACATGAAAAGAATATAAGTAATATAGTAAAAATGTACAAAATAACATTTATTTTGAAAAAACTAAATGAGGTCCATAAACTTGGAAGGAAACGGATCACAGTAAAAAGAAACTGTGATCAGCAAGGGAAGTGTTAATACCCCTTTTATAATCGAGGTCGTCTTATAATCTGACCTCAAATTGAGGTCAGACTATAAGACTGGGATCCAGGTCCCCAGCAGAGCTGCAGGGGACCTGGATCCCCCTCTCTAACAGCAGGGGATGTCTGCGCGATGAGCGCAGATCTGCCCTGCTGCCGCCCGGCATGACCGCCGGGACTTCTATGATGAAGCTGGGTACTTCCGGCTTCCTCATAAAAGTCCTGGCGGTCGTTCCGGGCGGCAGTAGGGGAGGTCTCGCTCATCGCGCAGACATCCTCCGCTGCCTTGCTAGCCACCAGGGAGAATCGGGCAGCTGGGGGATGTCTGCACGAATCGTGCAGACAACCTCCATGCTGCCTGACACTTCCGTCTATTATGTATAGTGCATACATCCCCCGGCTGCCCCCACTAGCCACCAGGGAGCAAGAAACAGGTGAGGGGGGGACAGAATAACAAGGGGGGGGGGGGGGCAGAGAGAAACAAGGGGAGGGAAGGGGGGAAGAGACAGACACAAGGGGAGCGAGGGGGGAGCCAAAGGGAGGGTGAGAGAGAGACAACACTAAGGGGGGGAGAGCGACAAATCTGGGGGCAAGGGAAAGAGAGAGGCAGCATTGTCACATAAAAGGAAATAAAAACAAGAATTTTTTTATATCATAATTTTTTATTAAAAAAGCAATTTACATGTGAATATATACTAGACATGTGCATTCGTTTTCGGACGAATGCATTTTCGTCCGAAAATAGCATTTTCGTCCATTCGCCCTAAAAACGAAGAACGAAAATGCTAAGCTAACGAAAGCCGAATGAACGAATGGTTAATAAACGAAAATCATTCGTTCATTCGTCCATTCGTAGCCGAAATAGAGTCGGTTTATAGAATACAATAGCATTTAACTATACGGAGACAGAGTCTCCATTCATAAAATTATGAATGGAGACTTTGTCTCCGTGTAGTAAAATGCCGAAAGCCTATAAACCGAACGATCGGTTTATAGACTTTCGGCTTATGTAATACATGTAATCCTATGGTTATTCTATAAACTGAACGTTCGGTTTATAGAATAGCAATAGGAATACATGTATTCCATAAGCCGACAACCTATAAACCGAATGTTCGGTTTATAGGCTGTGGGCATTTTACTACACGGAGAGAAAGTCTCCATTCATAATTTTATGAATGGAGACTCTGTCTCCGTATAGTTAAATGCCGGCTTTTAACTATACGGAGACAAAGTCTCCATTCATAATTTTATGAATGGAGACTCTGTCTCCGTATAGTTAAATGCCGGCTTTTAACTATACGGAGACAAAGTCTCCATTCATAATTTTATGAATGGAGACTCTGTCTCCGTATAGTTAAATGCCGGCTTTTAACTATACGGAGACAAAGTCTCCATTTATAATTTTATGAATGGAGACTCTGTCTCCGTATAGTTAAATGCCCACAGCCTATAAACCGAATGTTTATAGGCTGGCGTATCGTGCCCCTGAGTGACAGGTGTGTTGCCAGTCCGGAGCACGCCTGTCACTCAGGGGCACAATGTATTTCGTGAATTTCCAGGGGTTTGTGTGCTTCGAACAGTGATCTCTACAAAAATTGGCTAGATGATGGACACTGTTCACCCACCCATAAGAGACAGGTCTGATCCACAAGTTTGTAATGCAGTTACCAAACCTCTGGGTCAATGATTGAAATGATAGAAAAGATAGTCATTTAGAATCGGAGAAACTTTATAACCTCCATAAAATCCCTAATACACTTTGCTGTCTCTAGAGAATGGAACTGTGTGTACGTGTGGTGAATGTGAAGAAAATTACTGCAGCAATGGTGGAACCTGTGCCAGGGTTGGAACGTCATGCACCCAGAAATGTACATGCCCCCCTGCCTTTATTGATGATCGGTGTGTAATTGCTGGCAAAAACTTCCCTGCACAGCTCATAGCTGGTAAGTAATGAACCAATTATTGTCAAATTATTATCAAATGTGTTCAAATGTGTAACATTGTCTCTGATAAACAACAGCCTAAAAACACAAGAGGAATATATTAATTTGTGGAAAATCACTATGAAGGTTATGTGTATAATCTGCGCACAAGCTAATAGTGGCGTAATCTCGATGTGCAGCGCTGCATATTGCTGTTAAACACACACAGAGCTCAGTAAGTGGTGTTTGAGCTCCCCATGTGTAGTGATGATTTAGGGTATCGGAAATACGATGCCCTGTATCATCACTAAGCGTAGGGAGCTTATGCTGCCTGTGACTCCCTGTGAAGCAGACACTGCGTTTCTTCATGGGGTGAGGGCAGACCTTCACCTTTGCAGTTCACCCTCTGCCTGGATCCTGCTGCAGCCAAGCAGAGGGCTGGTGAGGGGAGATCTTCTGATCTCCCCAGCGAGTGCTTCTGCCGGCAGTTTATTTTTTATTTTTAAAGTGGCACCCCCTGGGGTGTTCCACGCCCCAAATGCTGGCCCTGACTGTCACATACATCTATATATAGACACACACACACACACACACACACACACACACACACACACATATATATCTTAACTATAAAACAGAAAATGTCTGGGGGGTTTTGTCTGAAGCATGTGCATAAAATTAATTAATTCCATGAGAGTGCTGGAAGAGCAGTTAAGAAGGGGAAAAATGGAGGGTGCAACAGGCAGCAGCTGGGGGATCCTGTATTATGTTTGGCCTTTATGCGGCTGCTCCTTTTCTCCTGCCTTGAATCCAGCTGAGCTACCAGAACAGTTTCAGATGATCTAGGAGATTCTATTAAACTGTTCCAGGCTATCTTAATTCTTATATATCTTCTGGTTTCAGGTACAAAGAAGAGAACTGTGTATATAGCAGTTAAGCAATCTGGAGCAAATTTTACTTCCTCAGAAGCTTATGACAAGGTATGTCCATGTGGACCCATGGAACTGGTTGACATTTATGTTAAAAACTAAGAATGTGTTGGATATATGGTATGTTGCTATAAATAGGAAAATATTCAGTAAAACTCCAAAATTAATTTGACATAAATAGCATCCTTTCCTGTTTTGACTGAAATGAATTCCCTATTACATTGGTAAACAATCTTCATTACACGAACAAACAACACATAATGCAAATAAAGTTCTCTTTACACACTTAATGAGTTATTTGTCTTAACAGTACATTTGTAATGAAATACTCTAAAACAGAGGTGGTATTTAACCTTGAAACATGAATAGAGTATTGTATTCACTAACCTCTGTCTCACTACTAGAGGTGATATTCATCATCTAAACCCTTACACTTCATCCCTCTTTCCAGGTCAGAGGAATACTGAGCACAATACAACAATTTAGTAACGTGACCGGTTTTCTACCTCCATGGTGAGTATAATCTCCTTTCATTATATATATATATATATATATATATATATACACACACACTGAGTGACAGTGCAGAATCCTCTTGTATTTTAAAACAGCTTGTGTTTAAATTCTCTAAATCAGTTTAATAATGTGACATAAGTATCAAATAAAAGATTGGTCTAAAGACTGACTTTAATCTCCTCTAGTCTAGCACAGTGTAGAAATTAGGGAAACATTTGCTGAAGAGTTTCTATAACTTGAGCAATTTAAGTTCATTTAGGGTATCAGGAGCACACGGGGGGCTTTCCTCTAAAACTGACAAGTGAATTGCAAAAATTAGGTATTAATAGTTAACTTGAAAAATAATCCAGCTTATTTATCTTTCCAATTTAGCTTTAATGCCTGATTTTCAATTTTAGTGAATAGCACCTAATGTTGGAAAAGGGACAAGATAGGGCAAGGGACACATTTTGGCAAAAAGGGGACACAATCTCAATGTTGAGTTAGCTCGTACAATTACATAATAAAAAGAAATCTTTTTTTCTGAGGCATATCATGCACCCCCAGTTGGAGAGCAATGGATGATCAACACCTATTTGATAATTTCTGTCTATCCGTTGTTCCTCTCTAGGAATGTGTCTAATGATTTTATTTCAAATGTCACTGGTGAATTCACCTATGCTGCAAACCTCACAGTGATAACCTTTCTGAATGACCAGTTAGTGTCCACAATCAAAACTATCCTGAATATAACAAGTCGTGTGGCAACAAACATTATTGTGACAAATGTCCAAGACGGTTTCAAATGTAAGTTTATTCGTGTGATTTTGTATTTGTTAAACTAGTTCAGTTAAATGTAAATTTTAGTGCAGAAACAGAAATGGAACTTGCTGTAGAGGGTCAATAAATATAACAGAAATTAGTTACCTAAGCTTCATCAAGCCACTGCAGGATAATTATATAATTTAATGATTTTTGCTTAATTCATATTGTAAATACACTGAACACCGCACATCGTGTTGACTGATCATGGGAAATGTGGTTCATAAAACTACAAACATTTATTTCAGATTATTTAGGCTATGTTAAATAGTGTGATCTTGAGCGACAGGAGGCAGGACATTAGCCTGTGGCTGCAGCTCTGTTATGAGTATATAAGCTGCACAATGCTCAGACTTGTCTCAACAGTGGTATTTTGTGTTTCTACCACAACTAAAGCTTCAGCCACTGCAACATTTTAAAGTTTCCCCCCCCAAAAAAACAGTTTGTATAATAGAGGAGCCCAAAGCACATGACCCAGTACATATAGAATATGACTGTCTTCATGAGTGAGGGTATAGCTGTAACGCACGGGGTACAGGATGGTAAAGGGACCCTGAACGCCCTTTCCACTGCAGTAGGTGAAAGCTCTCAAGTCTTTATAGTTAAGCTTATCTCCTTTTTACATCCTGTTAATGTACACTGTTTTTAAGTCTTTGGTCTACAGGTATTCCTTAACACTTTCTGGTTGGGGATTTAACTTTGGTTGGTGATTCAACTTAATTTAGTATAAAATTAAGTGGCATCAAGACAATTTGCTCAGTACATATTCCCCAAAACCTGGCTGGGAAAAGATATAGGAGGGTTTGCTGATGCATGTTTCCATTCATTTCCTCAGTGACCGTGGCAGAATTGAGGAACTCTCTCAGCTGTGATTTAAATGGTTACGGTGGATATACTTTGGATGCTGAAAACTTTGAATGTGTGTCACAGTGCAATTCCTACTGTAAGAATAATGCAACATGTGAGCAGATCCTGAATAACACCATTTGCAGGTATGTGGGCATAATTATCTCCATAGCTATATTCAGTCATTGCTCTGTCATGTATATTTTTTTTTAAATTCTTTATTTTGTAATTTTGCTTTTATAAAGGACCTCATATAATCTATGAATGTAGGTTACACATTAATACATATTGATATCCAACAACATACAGTATATAAATGTAGGATACATATTAATACATATTGCTTGTCAACAGCTTTCATTGGAATCAAGGCCATGTCGGCCTATCTGTCATGTATATTAATGAAGTTTTTAGGATTGTGTTGAAACCAGAAATTGTATTTTCCTAGGGCTTTAGTCATGAAAGAGGAAATTGCAGAAAATATGTTTCTATGTTTCTCTCTTCCTTTACTGTGTTGAAATTAAGACATTTTGGCTTTGAAAAAAAAACTCCAAATCATCTAAAGGGGGAATTGTGTGGAATTGACAATGGAATTTCAAACTTAAGGCCAAAGTAGCTGAGTTGGAAAAATTCTCCACTTCAGGTGAATTTAGGCAGATTGGATAATTTTTTCAACTCGGCTACTTTGGCCTTCAGATTGAAATGTCCTTATCAATTCCCTCTTTCGTGAATAAAGCCCCTGGAGAAAGACTGGGAAGGTTAACTGAGTGCTATAAACAATGGACAAAAAAGGATAGTGAGCCATTTGAATACTAAACAGTGTATATGACATAGCAATATGTCTGGTAATATTTAAAACCCAAACAAACGCCAATAATCGGGTCCACTTTAAAATGACTAAAGTCGTCTCGAACACGTGGAACTATTAATGTTAGGCTGAAATAGCATTTCTAGACATGGTGCTAAGCATGCTGGGATTTGATTCTCATGTTTCATACCAAAGTCTAGTACAGAAAGACCTCTGTTTGTCCTAAGCGTTCCACAAATCTTGGTTTAAATATGGAATTTGGTGAAAATATGCAATCCTGCCAATTAGTAACGTTTATAGGACTTTGAAAAACATCCATCTAAGCTATCCCAGTGTAAAAATCACTTTGCAAGCGACATTATTAAAAATGAAACAGAATAAAATAGGTATGTCATCTGGTGCATTGTCAAGCAAATTGCATGCATACCTTTCCATAATCATTATATTTATTTTATGAGATCAATAAATATTGTGTGGCTTAGGTAGATTGGTATTTGGCTGTATATGCAATTTTAATTTCAAAATACCATATTCAATTCATTTGTAAAAAGAACATTACATATTTTGTTGGGTTTCAGCTAATTACATAGATGTAATGCTATAATTACATAGATGTGTATGCTTTTATATATATATATGTACATAAATATAAATGTGTGTGTGTGTGTGTGTGTGTGTGTATAATAAGCATACACATCTATGTAATTAACCAAGAGCAAACAATATTTTTTTTAGCTTTTGTTATTCAAATTTGTAAATAAATTACATATTTTGTTGGGTTTTGGCTAATTACATAGATGTGTTTGCTTACATACACTATATATAGATGTGTATGCTTTTATGCATGTGTGTGTGTGTGTGTATGTATATATATATAGACACATAAATACGTACATATATATAGATATACACATAAATACGTACATATATATATATATAAGCATACACATCTATATAGTTTTATATATATGTATATATATTTATATATATGTATATAAGCATACACAATAGCTATGTAATGTGTATATATATGTGTGTGTAAATATATATATATATATATATATATATATATAATACATATATTTATATAAACATACACATCTATGTAATTAGACAAGAGCCAACAAAATATGTAATGTTCTTATATATGTGATGTATGTATACCTATATCATCTGATTCTGTCTTTTCTCAGGTGTGTTCCCTTTAGCATATACAGCACATCTGGGCCACAATGTGAAACACTCACCATGAACCTGAATGCTTTCTTTGGCATACTGTTTGGATCTTTGGCATTCCTTTTCCTGCTCATGTTGGGTATTGGACTTGGCTGTTATTGCCATAACAAGAGGAGAGGTGACAGCGAGGACTCTGAGAGGTATGTGGCATCAAAACAATTTGGCATCAAAAACAAATAGAAGGAATTCTATACTTTGTGCTTTCTGTATTCACCTTTAAGGTGCAAAACATTACTGACACACTGACACTAAAATGGTTTACCTAACATTGCATTTCATTGTCATTCTTCATCATCCATTATCATTATACATGCTCTTAATAATAATCTCTTTATGTGGCTGTCTTTGTAGGATGCACAACACAGAGTTCATGTGGAAACAATCTCCAATATCCTGTAAGTAGTGAGTTAGTTTAACTTTCTTATTAGTATTAATTATTTTTACTTTTGGATGTTAAGACGTTTTCATTCATCCTAGCCTTCAGCAAATTAAAAGAGTCGACGATACCCTCCCTGTCATACTCCAAAAATACAAAAGTGCCACATCTTGTGAGCTGGAAACCTCACCTGGAGAACATTAAGACTTTCAAAGACGTATGTATTCACTAACATTACAGACAAAATCCACAAAGGGGGCTCTCCCAAATTGTAATTTTCAAATCATATGATCTGATAAAAATAATGGGTGGGTACAGTAAATGTGAAAGAGGAAAATTACAGCTAATCAAACACAGCCAGTGTCCAGAAATGTTCTAAAAGTCTGGTTTCTAAGGAGTTAATTGTGCTTATTTGTGTTTTTTGTCACTCACATAACAGGTTAGCTGTATCAACAGAGAATGTGTAGGCTGTGACTAGTTGTGCTTTTTGATATGTGGCACATTTCATACATCACAGATATATTTTGGCCAGTAATGCAGGACATTCTTAACCCCAGACTATTTGGGCCTGGTTGTATTGCTTGTGACAATGGCGGTTTTAACACTTCTGCGGTGTTTGTGTTTAGATGTCATTTTCCTCTCTGATTTACTGTATCAAGACAAATTATGTATTGTTTTATTGGGGGATAAGAATGGCTTTATTTAGATACCAGTATTTTTATAATATCATGTAATTTACTATAAAAATAAAAAATAAAATATAAATCTTTTACACATCTACAAAAGCTAATTAAAAAAATGCTTACTAGATTGCAATATTTGTCCACAGTTTAGAAATAGGGCAATATGGCAGTAGGGTAGTAAGTAGCACATTGCTTTTTCCTAATTATATTTGTTCAGGATTAAACAGAGTGATATTGTAACACTAACCCAACATAGAAAACATACAAACAAAAAAAAACTGTTTCATGATTTTTTTCATAGTAACAAAATCAGTTGGGTTGGAGCTATAGTTAGTCTCTTTGCCCCACTTGTTCTGTGGGACAGGGGGAGACTAAAGCAGTCGAGTCAGTGTTTTTGACAGCTGAACACATCTGATCACTGTGACTGGCTGTTACAGCAATCAGATGCAGTGGAGGCAACCTCCGCATACATGGCTGGAGTGCCTCAGTTTGTGGTGGGAATTAAACAAAAAGTAGGTGAAAATTTTTCCAAAAATGTAGAAATATTTTTCTGGAGGTTAAAAATGTAGCTTTTCCTCCCAGAAGTCCCCTAAACATGTGCACTCTGTGGAAGGTAGAACAGGGAAACTGACCTTTGCTATTAATTTTAATGCTAAAGATAATCTGTATATTATAGAATGAGACAGCGCTATAGGTACAACTCAATAAACTCCAAAGACAGAATAAGTATAAAAATATATAAATTTATTTATAAAAATTAAATGTATAAATGACAAAAGAAAAAGAGGATTTATGTAGTCACAGGCCACTAGATATACATAAAGAAGTGGTCACATGGACAACATACATACAAAATAAAAATAACAGCCATACATGAAAAAGGGAAAAGTTACAGATATAAAATAAAATATATAGCTGTATCAGCATATAACCAATATAAAATATATATAAAAGTCTATACAAAATAATTCCCTTACCCACTGGGTTTGCTCACCTGGCCAGGTTTATTGAACAATAGGGATTGTTTTGCACTAAAAGACAGCTACACCCCACAGGACGCGTTTCAAAAATCTTCTTCAGCTGGTGGGCGGTAGTGCAATGGATTTGCACTACCGAATAAGATTGCACTACCGCCCACCAGCTGAAGAAGATTTTTTTGTATTCACCAGCGCTGTGCCTATTCATTTTTTTTTTATAGATAATCTGTGTTGACTGAAAAATAGGGGGTTATTCATACAACTCAGTTCTGGGGCAAAGTTCAAAAAGTGGTTTGTACAACAGGTAAATTCCATTTGACTGCCCCCTGAAATGACTTTTATAAATAACACCCATAGCATCAGATGTATGCATGATTCTGTTCTGTGTTGTTTACATGGTTCAATCACCTGTCTGTCTGGATTGTTCTCTAGTTGAAAATAAAAAGACCTGACATGAAGAGCTGAAAAGCCGAAAAAAAGCAAGACATATTTTCTCTGTGAAGTTTTGGCTGGTTTCCTAAAACTGATGAGATGTAAAATGCAAAGACTTCTTACTGACTGCAAGAATTGGGGGATGCACTTATTGACTATTTTCTTTTAGAAATCATTTACATGTAACAAGGAAACAGAACATATATAATTTAGAAATAGTTCAAAGGCCATGGAAAGGATTTGATAAATTAATATGTAAAGATTACTAAGATTAAAGATTAAATAAAATTGTTCTTATTAAACATATGCCTTCTAGAACCTAGAGGATGGATGATTGAGGGGAAATATGAGCTAAAATTATTTTAACGGAAATAAAAAACTACAGTAAATATATTCTAGTACAAGTAGTACAATTATTCAAAATGGCTTTCAATGTGCAGAAAGGCTTTTCTCAAGAAAAGATCATTTATGATTTTTAAGAGTAAAATTGGCTTTTATCTGTAGTCACAATTTGAGTTTCTGTGTCACAGTAGTTGATAACCATGATATGTCCTCAAAATTAAAAGTTATATATTATATATATTATATGGCTAATAATATTTAATCCATTAAACAGATACATCGTGAATTATACTAGACCATTTGCTATCATGATAGAACAATTGTTTTTAATAAAGTGCCATTCATGAACTACATGCAAACGGAAACCATATGCACAATATGATATGCATTGTACCTTTTCTGGCAGTTGTTAATAATATATTTTTGTATCCTCTTTTTATTGATTTTGGAAATATTATATTTTTGTCATATAAAACTTACATTTATCAAATATGTTAAACATGTATCTGAACTGTAAATGTAATTTGAAACAAATTTCCATATTTTATTTATATTAATTAAAACGTTAATAATTAAGGTGTATTCGTCTTTATTATTTTGTATCCATGGTTTGGTTTAAAGTGATCACTTGTAAAGTGCTGGATAGTCTGGCCCCTTTTTTTATGGTGCTGTTTATAGATTGGCAATAAAATGCTATGTCTACATTGGTTGTAAAGTTATCATCTTGTCGTGTCTGTCGAAGGACATAGTCTCAGGTATATATTACAGTTCTTTTTAGTATTTACTGAATCAGTATTGTAGCATCCCCAAACCACCAGCAAAATTGTTTTCAATTATTGATTAAACCATTCATAGCAAATTTTGTTCAGACCAAAGTCCACATTATTTCGACATGGGTAAGGCATTTATCATTGAGTAGAAAATAACTGACCACAGTCTGGATTGGGAAAAGATTTAGTTTAGGAAAAAAAGGAGAAGTTAACAGAACTGAGATGAGTCTCTGACTACATGCTAAGCAGTGAAAATGCACAGCTACTTACATCTCTGGATGCCATGATCTAAGGTCCTATAAACTAAGTTATCTTAGTGTACCAGTTAGAGACATTTCTGTAGAATGCTACTCAGTTATAATGCAAGGCAACATAATAGAAATAATAATAAATGGAAGTCAAATTAAAACAACGTATTCATAAGTGAAAAACGCAACTGCTTCAGAAGTACTCCTCACATTACTCAATGTAGAACATGGTTTGGAAGGTGAAGTAGCTCTGGATTACACATAAAATGAAATAACCATAAAGAAAATCATAGTGTAATATGTATGACACAAAATAATATTATTGTGATTTTCTTTGATTTTCTTTCTGTGATTTTCGTTATGTTTATTTCAACATAATAGAAATGAAAGGTTTTGGTTATATGAATTTGCCAAAGCATAATAAAGTTCAACTGTCACTTCAAGACATTCTCCATACGGTGAGACCTAACCTCAACTACTAGATTGTGGTCACATGAAGTGGTCTATACTGCTACCAAAGACTACTGAAGCATCAGGTTGCTAAGATTTGAAGATAACGTTGTAGATGGAAAATGGCTGGCATTTTGCCACACTCAATCACAAAAAGTCAGTCATATAACTAAAATAAACCTTATTGAATTTAAAAGAATAGCATGGTAAGAAAAAAACTGGGCAAATATATTGCAGGTTTGGTTCTAGTCTACTACAATAAAGAGGAAATCGTAATAAAGCGAATTATACACATTTTAAGGCTTCACGGCGTGAAAGTTAGAAAAAATATACTGTTAAACTTGTTTTTACATTTTTTTGTCACTATTCCAAGGGCATTTGGGAAGTTCTCCATTACAGGTGCTGCTGTTCATTTACTTCAAGCTCAGTAGTCCCCTCTGATTTGGTGCTTCAGGACCTTATCTTCATTTTTTTATTCTATATACAGTTGTTTACACCATCTGCAATAACATTATTTCTAAAAAACAATGTGCATACTTTACCAAAATGTGACAGAACTGTGTGAAATGAACACATGCTGGTGGAAAAATGGCGCTGATAGACGTGACTGTTGTAGGATTGCCACAAACCATCAATTTTTTAAAAATACAATACCTACAAAGCACACTAAAGCAAAGTGCTATGAAAACCAGCCTGTAATGTGTAATAATACGACAAATGATATGGGTGTATAAAATCACCCTAACCGGTGCAGCTCTGGAGATCCACTCCATAAACTAAGCCATATACAGTGAATTAAAAACTCAACATGGTGTGCATCGTATAAATACGTTTCTATTGCGCAAAAAAATATTGCTACTCACAGGAGGTAAGTAAAGTTCATCAAACAGCAACCTGACGGATAAGCATCTCTGGTGTTCACCGTTGTACGCGCAGCTAGATGTTACAAGCCAGCATAGAGCTCCGCAAACCGGAAGTTGTTGTTGGTGCACCTGGAAAAAGTGTCAGTGCACGCATTTCATGACCAGACTGCGTCACTTCCTAAGAGGCTATGCGGATGTCCCATAGAGTGCCATTATAATTTTGCCATTTAATTGATGAAAGAGTTTTATTTCCTTAATAAGTTTTAATAAACCAGTTACTGTCCGAATATGAAAATATTTTGACCATGTTATGTAATCAATTGCAAGACCATTTGCAAAGCTTACATCAATTAAACTGTATATATATTATGGCACTCCTTTGTGCCCCTAAGGAAATGACGCAGACTGGTCATGAAACACCTAGGGTGGATTTTCGCTATCCCCGCACGGAGACTTTTTCCAGGTGCACAAACAACAGCTTCTTGTTTGCAAAACTCTATGCTAGCTTGTAACATCTAGCTCCTCTTCCAATGCAGAGATGCTTTTCTGACAGGCTACGGTTTGATGTGCCTTACCTTTACTTAAACCCTGTGAGTAGCAATATTTTATGGGCATGAAAAACCTATTTATACGATGCACACCATATTGGGTTTTTAATTCACTCTGCAGGAAACCACCGAATGAGGACATGATCTCATTGATGCAGGATTACCATCATTGACTGAGTCACATTGAGTGAGTCTGTCTCTGCCTCAGCTTGTTAACCCATTGTGGGTGTCTTAGCCAGCAAAGCTATAAGGATTGGATTTTATTTACTTTATTTTGGACTTATTTTGCCATTTAATTTTTTCTGCTCTTATCTTTTATTTGCAATCTGCTTTATTGTTTTTGTTTTGAACACTTAGTATTTGTATATACAGCTTTATATTTATTCTATCTATTTTTACTTTTTCAATCTGTTTTGCCCACATTCTCCATCTGAGCTGTTTCCAATCTGTATACTGTACTGATTTTTTACAATTAATATTGCTCTTTTTTGTGGCTGCTTGGGAGTGCTATGGGCTTCCGTCCTTACATCCACTGCATTTTGCTAGCCAATAGTAGAGCTGGGAAAGGGAGGCTTTGTCAGCCAATCAGACCCTACTAGTTTCATTTGAAATACTAATCCTTTGGGTAGACATAGGTGGATTAATTAACATAACATTTTGGATGGCATCTTTTCCTGGGCCAGAAGATGATGATCCAGGCATTTTTTTTTATTTCACAGGGCACCTTTTGTGTGCCAGGAAGGTGGGCAGTTAAATCCCGCCCACCCCCTGGCACACAGAGGTTTTTTTTTTTTTTACAGATATTAGGGGCTAAGTAAGAATTGTCTCCCCCTACCTGGGAAAGATAGAGTATTTAGTTACACTTATTTATTGTGCAAGGGGCATTTGGCCAACCACTGGCACAAGGGATACAAAACAGGGTCATTTTTTTAATTTAATCGAGAGTTAGGGTCATAGTGTTCCCTAAGCCCTAAGATGTGTTTTTTATTTAATCGGCTCTTGGTGGCATAGCGCACCCCAAGCTCTGGGGAGGGGGCATATGTTATCATATGATTGGGGTTTGAAGGTAAAGCATGCCCCAAGCCCTGAGGAGGCATTATTTATATTTATTAGGGACTTGGGGCATAGGGGTGCATTGTTTTATTTATGTAGGCCACAGGGAAGAGCTCCAGCCTGTGCACCAAGAGGGCCATCGATTTATTTTAGTGAGCGCAAGCAGGGCTCTTGTCTGTGGTCACTAGAGGGTCACTTTTTTTTATGGGGCCCAAACATTATTTTTTCAGGGACTGGGAGTGGCTATTACACCACCATTCCTCTAGCATTATATTAATTGGGAAATAGGGAATAATGGTGTTTTATGCTAAACACCATTATTCCCTCACTTTGGTACCAGTGCTTAAAGTCACTGTCACTGTTGCAGCCAAATCACGTTATTCATTTTATTTTGCTGGCTTCACCTGCTAGTATTGCATCTTCCCCAATATCTGGGAAGTACTATTGTCCTCAATGTAAAAATATATAATGAAGTTTCAGATCCAAAATCTTTGTCAAGTGTAACTTTAATAAAACTTTCAAGTTATATTACTCATCAGTTCAAGACAATTGTCAGCTATGTGCCTGGAGGTGTTCATTATTACATACTGGTTTAAGATATATGGTTATATAATCTCTTACCCTAGGTGACCGCCACAAACACCTAGAATGAACTTTTAACTCTGTGTTAGACCACATTTTTTCCCAAGGTGTGAAAACAACCCCTTGAGCTGAAAGGAATTTTCTTAAAAAAGTCTTATGACCTATGACTTAAAACATTCTTTTTCTCAAAATAGTACAAAAACCGGTGACATGTCTCCACTTAAATTGCATGGTGACTCTTCAAATACAAAGCTAAAGGTAAATGTGAACCCTTTCTATTTAAACTGCAGGCAGGATATGTAATTATGTAAGCATTTTTCTTTGGATAACAAGGTTTTGTCAGGGATCGTTAGTTACCAGAGTCTTCTGTTATTGGCACTTGCAGAAATGACAGGTTTCGTTTCCCCCCTTCTTCCACCTTGTTACTTATAGTGGAAAATGTTGTAGCTTCAACTGTGTTCTCTCTGTTATCAAACTGGCTTGACGCCCAGCTTCGCAAGTAAGATGTTTAGACTATAGACGCCATTTTGTCCTGCTAGGCCAGGACATGTACCTCATTATTATGTCATGGCCTTGACTGTTTGCCAAGAAATCAAGACTAAAGGTTAATTAATATAATTCTAGATTGACCGAGATTTACCCCAAAGTAAACCATAGTTACCTGTTTTAATGTATTATATGGGATTTTTCCTGCCCATAAATGAGAGGAAGTAAGGTTACCTAAAATCTATATAAACACCAATTATCAGTTAGTTGACACAGAATGAGGAGACTATGTTGATGCGATGGCATTAACACAAGAATGAGGGATTAACCTGTAAACAACCAGGAGGGTATGTGATTTGATTTTACTTATTGCAAGCATATACATTTAACTGTATTTACTCTGCTTTTATTATGGATTTTTAAGCTGGTTTTATCCATTGTCTATATTTATTTATATTCAATAAAATATTTAAAAAGACAAAAGGTTATTGCTTCCAACTCCCTATTTTTTATTGTATTCTCAATTATTTATTAATTTAAATAGAGAAACCTGCTGATCTATATAATATTGTTGTTACAAGATATCTGTATGGTTAGCCCTGCTAAATTCTATACTATTAAGACGTTATGGACAGAAATAGGGTACTTAGCGGTTACACTTCTTAGGGTGAATAAAGTCCAGGGCACATCCAGTTCTGTTTGTAATGTTTATTTTCTGATAACAGCACAAATAAATAAAAATGCCGAAAACAAAACTTTTGCTCTCTTTTGAGCACCCACTATGCAACGCAGTCCCTGTCTACAGTTGGGTGGCTTTCCCATTTACCACCAAACCAGACTCACACAGCAAAATCCCTTTCAAAGGAAGCTCTCTGCAGCACCCAGGTATCCTGGCTGTATCAGCTGACCATGTTAAACACTGGTTGCAAATTAATGAGTCACAGGTGAGCTCCAGTTAATCCACACATGCGGAGCTCATCCAGCACAATATAGTCTCTGACTTGGATTTCCAAATAACCATCAGTGCTGCTGGGGCACAAATCCTATCTTCTCTCCTAATGCTCCACTACAGGGACCCTTACCAGTGCAGTTGTCCCCTGGGCGGCCCACTACCCTGGTGGCTGTGGCTGCACAATATTTCACTTCTAAATGCCTTATTGTTAGGCATCTGACTATGGCCATCCCACTGCTGCAGAACGACTAAACCAATAATTCCCCAACAACTTTTAAGAGTGGAAAGAAATTATTTTAATTGTTATATAGAAACAGCTTCAGAACTACAGGTGGACTCTTAGGCCCTAGTAGTGTGTATCACTTTCTATCTAATTGTTTTATCTGTCTACTCTGTACCTTATCTGTCAATAAACCTGTACCCTTTGTACCTGTGTCTGCCTTGACTAGTGCATATCAGTTATTTGGGTATACTGGATCCCCCTTGAACACAAATACCATTTTTATGGGTAAAACTTTGCCCACAGATTTTAATATAAAAAAAGATTATGCATAAGAAAGTAATTGTCAAACAACCCAGTGACACCGCATCCTCTAATAAACAAACCCTCCTGGAAACCTAGATTAAGTAGGTCCATTCCCAAATCTGTAAGATCCATGCCATCTGTAACCAGGTAACATTGTTTCTCATGCCATGTGACTGATCGCTACATCACCAACTCTTCTTGTAGAGACAGCTATGAGTTTATTAGCTTTAAGCCTGCACTGTGAAATTCCGGTATGATACTTGGCATACCTCCAATTAAAGGGAGGCGCTAGCTCTGATCACATGACTACCTTTCCTTGGACTAACCCCATAACCGAACCTCATCCCGCTTCATACTTCTGACCAACTCCCTCTGCGGTATAAGACCAAAGCCATCCCCCCCCCCCCCCCACATGGAGCAAAACAAACTCTGGCAAAATTCCCTTGCCCAACCTATGAAATACCTCCAAACACACCTCCCTGCACCCAATCTTGAAACCCGAAAAGCACAGCTGCTGACCCTTGAACCAAACTGCAGCTCTCCTCTAGGCTGACAATATATATGAGTTGTTTGCAAACCTATGGAAAGAAAAGAAATACATATCACTGTATAACATATTATCCCACAACCAAAAAACCCTTAAGCTAAGTAACCTGAGCCAAATATGAATGCAATCGAACCCATTCCCATCTCCCAATTTTCTTTGCCAACTCATCATCAAAACAATCAGTTGTAGCTGGGATAGAATAAAGTTAATACCCTCTGATGGGCATAAAGTTGTATGTCTATGCCCTAATGAAGAATCAATGAATGGATTACTCATGAAAAAATTGAAATCTCCTCCCATAATGATCAGTAAACTTTGATGTCTGTTCAAAAATTGATAGAAAAAGGACTGATTTTTGGAATTTGGTGTGTATATATCAGTCAATAGGATACCTACCCGTTCCAAGACACCTCTAAGATTAAGAATCTACCTTTTGTGTCAACTACTTAATCATGAATCTCATTAGTTTACTGAATACAATGGCTACCCCTCTGCTTTTTTTTTTTTTTTGATCAGACAGAGATACCTTCAGCTATCCAATAATCATGTTGTGAAGTGGACCAAGATTTCTTGTAAATATATTGTATTAGGTTTCATCCGTTTCAGAATGCAGAATTTAGTCCATTAACATTCCATGACACATATTTTAAATTAGAGATTGTTAAAGAGCCTGAGTCTTTCTGGTAGAAATGGCTATGGTTATTAGCCAATTCCTGATTTTTGATGACAGATTTGAATTTTCTAATATAGTGCATTTCCTTGTCCAGCAAGCAGAAAAGTGCCTTAATTGGAGTATGACCAATTGCAGTAAGTCAAAGGTTGTGACCTGTATGATGTTCAAACTATCCTTGACAATAATTAATCTAGCATAAAAAGTCAATATATTCAGTATCGAGTTATATAAAATAAGAGAGAGCCTGAGGATATAAGGAGAAAATGAATCTATGAGTGCATTAGATTCTAGACTGAGAACATCGACCCCGACCTACAGTGCCTTGCAAAAGTATTCACCCCCTTGACTTTTTACCTATTTTGTTACATTACAGCCTTAAGTTTAATGTTGTATTAATCTGAAGTTTATGTGATGGATCAGAAGTTTCAGAACACAATAGTCTAAGTTGGCGAAGTGATATGAGAAAAATATATGTATAAAACTATTTTTTTGAAATAGAAAACAGAAAATTGTCATGTGCGTATGTAATCACCCCCTTTGTTATGAAGCCCATAAAAAGCTCTGGTGCAACCAATTACCTTCAGAAGTTGCATAATTAGTGAAATGATGTCTATCTGTGTGCAATCTAAGTGTCACATGATCTGTCATTACATATACAGACCTTTTTTGAAAGGCCCCAGAGGCTGCAACACCTAAGCAAGAGGCACCACTAACCAAACACTGCCATGAAGACCAAGGGACTCTCCAAACAAGTAAGGGACAATGTTGTTGAGTACAGGTCTGTCACGGTTATTCTGGGTTTGTGGCTGTTTTTGTCTTCAGCCTCTAGTGGCCGCTATTGTGGTGTTCCCATTCTACTCCTGTTGTCAGCTGCCTCGTTATCTTCAGCCCTTCCCTATTTAAACTTGCAGCTTATGGCAATCAGTGCCTTTGCATTGCTTTGGTTGCTGCCTGTGATAGTTCCTTGTGTCTAGATCTAGCGTTAGTTTATTGATTTTTGATTCTCCGGTTCTGACTCCTGCTTGTTTTTTGACTCCGCTGTTTTCTGCCTGCCTCGACCATTTTGCTTGTCTAGTGACCTTGCTTTCTGAATTCCTACGTTGTACCTTGTTCCTGTTTCGTGTATGACCCGGCCTGCTGACTATACTTCTCGTCCAGTACTCCCTGTGTATCTCTGCTTCAGTGTGCGGTTGCAGTCCTGGGTGGTCATTTACCTGAGGCTCAACCATAGGGTATAATAGCATTCAGGTGAATAACACTGTTCTGTTTCCAAACCTGATGAAGTAGCTACCAGTCCTGTCTCAGTTTGGTCATAGCTACCAGTCCTGTCTTTGTTCAAGTCTCTGCTACTTGTCCTATCTCAGTTCCAGTCTCAGCGACCAGTCCTGTCTCAGTTCCAGTCTCTGCGACCAGTCCAGTCTCAGTTTGGTCCCAGCTACCAGTCCAGTATCAGTCCAGTCCCAGTTATGCATCGTGGGGTGCAGACAGACCCCACACCCTGCCCTGCAATGAGGCTCCTCCCTGGTCTGTTATCCCAGGTTGTGACAAGGTCAGGGTAAGGTTATAAAAAAATATCCAAATCTTGGATGATCCCCAGGAGCACCATCAAATCTATCATAACCAAATGGAAAGAACATGGCACAACAGCAAACCTGCCAAGAGACAGCCGGCCACCAAAACTCACGGACCAGGAAAGGAGGGCATTAATCAGAGAGGCAGCACAGAGGTAACCCTGGAGGAGTTGCAGAGTTCCACAGTAGAGACTGGAGTATCTGTACATAGGACGACAATAAGCCGTATGCTCCATAGAGTTGGGCTTCATGGCAGAGTGGCCAGAAGAAAGCCATTACTTTCAGCAAAAAACCAAACGGCACGTTTTGAGTTTGCGAAAAAACATGTGGAAGACTCACAAAATGTATGGAGGAAGGTGCTTTGGTCTGATGAGACTAAAATTGAACTTTTTGGCCATCAAAGAGAACGCTATGTCTAGCGCAAACCCAACACCTCACATCACAGCAGCAGGGACTGGGAAACTGGTCAGAGTTGAGGGAAATATGGATTGTGCTAAATACAGGGATATTCTTGAGTAAAACCTGTACCACTCTGAGCGTGATTTGAGGCTAGGACGGAGGTTCACTGTCAAGCAGGACCTCAAACACACTGCTAAAGCAACACTTGAGTGGTTTAAGGGGAAACATCTAAATTTGTTGGAATGGCCTAGTCAAAGCCCAGACCTTAATCCAATCGAAAATCTGTGGTCAGACTTAAAGATTGCTGTTCACAACCGCAAACCATCCAACTTGAAGGAGCTGGAGCAGTTTTGCAAGGAGGAATGGGCAAAAATCCCAGTGGTAAGATGTGGCAAGCTCATAGAGACTTATCCAAAGCGACTTGGAGCTGTGATTGACGCAAAAGGTGGCTCTACAAAGTATTGACTTTAGGGGGGTGAATAGTTATGCACATTGACTTTTTCTGTTATTTTGTCCCATTTTTTGTTTCCTTCACAATAAAAAAAAATCTTCAAAGTTGTGGGCATGTTCTGTAAATTAAATTATACAAATTCTCAAACAATCCATGTTAATTCCAGGTTGTGAGGCAACAAAGCACGAAAAATGCCAAGGGGGGTGAATACTTTTTCAAGGCACTGTATAATAGAATGAAAAAATTCTGTTGCCTGTTGTGGTGTATTAAAAAGTTTTGAGCGACAGTTATGGGTGATCCGGAACTGTGCTGGGTACATAAGAGCAAAGCGGATTTTATTTATTATAGCTGTGTTTAGCTGAAACTATTGCTGAAAAATCTTGGAATATCAGTATTTTTTTATTTTGAAATTTGAGTTTCGATACCATTAAGAATTGCTTCTTTATCTGTGAAATTTAGCAATTTGAAAGTAGTGGGAGGTGGAATGATCAAAGCTATTTTTGAGACTAAGTCAAATTATGCACCTCAGAAATAGTCTCAAAAATGGCATCAATCATTTTGCCTCCCAATACTTTCAGTGGGGAGGGATCGGACAAACTCGGGTGCTGAATATGAATTAGTCTCAAAATGAAAGTCGACCGCCATAGTAAAATTTTAGTCACTAGAGCCAAAAGGATTAACCCTTCAAAAAAATTGCTGAGGGAGACATAGAGACTCTCTCCCAATGCCTTCGTTTAGGAATAAGGTGCACCAAAAAAAAAGTTATAGATAAGCACAAGGGTATCCTAGATATAAGATAGTGCCAGGAACTACCGTATTTGCTCGAATATAAGACAACGTTTTTTCAGACCAAATGCTCTGAAAACTGCCCCTCGTCTTCTTCAAATAGAGGTCTGACTACAAGACTGGGATCCAGGTCCCCTGCAGAGCTGCTGGGGACCTGGATCCCCCTTGCAAGCAGCCGTTGGATGTCTGTGCAATGCGCACAGACATCCTCTGGTGCTCCCCAACACATCTATGATGGAAGCTGGGAGGTCACATGACCTTATAGGGGTCCGTCATTGAAGACGGAAGGGTCGGTACGCATCAGAGGATGTCTGGGCATATCGTGCAGACATTCACCAGCTGCCCCCACTAGCCACCAAGGAGATTGGGTAAGTCCGGGAGAGGGGGAGGGATAGGGGAGAGGCAGCATTGGGCAAATCTGGTGGAGGGGGAGAGGAAGCATTGGGCAAATCTGGAGGGAAGAAACAGCACTAGGCAATTCTGGGTTAGGAGAAGGAGAGACAGCATTGGGAAAATCTGGGGAGGGGGGATGTGGGAGAAGCAGCAATGGGAAAGTCTAGGGGAGGGATTGGGAGAAGCAGCATTGGGCAAGTCTGGGGGAGGGGTAGAGGCAGCATTAGGTAAGTCAGAGGGAGGGGGGCAGCATTGTGTAAATCTGGGGAGGAAGCATTGGGCAAGTCTGGGGGAGAGAGAGCCAGCATTGGGTAAGTCTGGGGGGGTAGGGGCAACATTGGCTACATCTGGGGGGGAAGATGGCTGTGGGGGCAATGCATTGGCTATGTCTAAAGGGCAGATGGCTTTGGGGGTGAGGCATTGGCTATGGCGGGGGGCAGATGGGCAAATAAAAGGAAAGAAAAACAAGAAATGCATTTATCCTATCATAATTTTTCTTAAATATGAAAACTCAATTTACATATAAAGCTTTTTTCCAGTAGGGTAGTCTTATATTCAGGTTTTGCATTTTTTCCCTAAAGGAATATCCAAAGTTTAGGGGGTCGTCTTAAAATCAGGTTCATCTTAAAATCAGGGTCATCTTATTTTTGAGTAAATACGGTAATAAAAGTATTTTGAAAATTGGGCAGAGTAGATGGACCAAATAGAAAGCCCTGGATTTAAGCATTAACAGGAAGGGCTACATGACTTGTGACCAGATCAGGAGATTTACCTATCAGTTGCATTGTTAGTGGTTAATTATTGCCCAGTCATGGGTCTTCCAGATAACCCTGGATATAAGCATTATCAGTAAGGGGCTACATGACTCTGACTCATGATCAGATCATGGGTTTTACCTAACAGTTACATTGTATAGTGATCATGTCCCAGGCATGGGTCCTCCAGGAGGCCCTGGATTTAAGCATTATGAGTAAGGGCTACATGTCCCTGACTCATGATCAGATCAGGGGGTTTTTACCTAACAGTTACACTGAATAGTGGTTGATCATGCCCCAGGCATGTGTCCTCCTGGGAGTGACAGGCTGGGTATCCAGTAAAGTTTCCCCTAACTGGGTGGGATATAGATTAATATATAGATGTGGGAGTTTTTTGATGTTCATTACGATCAATTTAACAAAATAGATTTTATCTGTCCTGCTTTCCTTGCTGCTGGAGTGTTGTCCTTTTATGATCCAGTGCTTGCAGTATGGCTGTTTCCTTGGAGGATATGTTGGAGGGTATCAGGAGGGCTGCTCTTCAGAGAGGTGACTCTTGGCTGCAAGAAAAATGTGGAGATGTTATGGACCCTGCTCCTTCCACCTCTTCTGCCCAGCCCAGCAGTAGGCCTGCCGGTTCCCGGGCCTCTAGGCCTCCCTTACGGCTCATCCCTGACCTCACCTCCTCCAGGTCTGCTCCTTTGGTGTCTGCCCGGCCTAAAGGTGGTAAGAAGACCTCCAAGTCTCCTGCTAATTTCCCCAGGGCCCTCTCCTACTGGACGCTTTGCTGTGGGTGAGCTTCCGCTTCAGCTCCTGGGTCTGCCTTGCTGCGCTGGAATGATGGCTGTCCTGGCACTTCCGGTGGCGGGTCACGTGGTCAGAGGGACTCCAGTGCGTTTCCTTCCGTTGTTGGTGCTTCCCATGCCTCTGGTCCCTCGCAGGGTTTCTTCCACCGAAGTAATAGTGCCCGCGTCACTTCCGGTGCGGGGTCACTGGTTCCTGGTGACCCTGGAAGTGATGTCGCATCCGGAGAAGTGGATGTCGGCGATTCGTCAATTCCGTTTGATAGGCAACGGGTTTCACAGCGGGACAGAGAGGGTTGGAGCCCTTCTCTGTTCTCTCAGCAGGAGCCAGACTTTCATTTGCGGCTCCCTGGACACTCTATTGGGCAGGATTCAGCCCTTCAGCAGCAGCTCCCTGGACTATCTTCTCAACAGGTGCCCAGCATTTATTGCACCAGGGATGATTCCATGCATCCAGGGACATCTTCTGCTCCAGGCCCTGCGGCTGCATCCGGGTCCGGTGTGCAACTTTTGGGTGAGTCTAATTCTTTTTCTGTATCCCCTAATGTACCTTCCGAGTTTATTGTACCTACCACTGTTTCACCTGTGTTGTTGGGGGCTGGTCAGGGCTCTGATTCCCCCCATTTGCCTGTGCATACTTTTGATTCCTTTTTTACATGGTTTTAGATTACTGCTTGATCAATGTCAGCCGGGTAGGGCTCCAGTGCTCCCTTCTACGGTCTGGGCCCCGGGTTTAGCAGCCCCTGTTTTGTTTGCACCCTCGATGGTTGGTTTGTCTGTTCTATCCCCTGCCCCTGTGGTTGCTGCTGCTGCGCCCCCCGTGGTCCCTGACGTTTCTGCTCCTGCTTTGCTGGCGCCTGCGGCTTTGGCTACCCCTGCGGTTCTGGGGGATGTATCTGTTGCTTCACCCCCTGGTAATCTGGCCGCTGACAAAGATATAATTCGAATGGCTGACTCAGCTAGGGGTGAAATGTATTTTTGCTTTGAGACTCCGTTAGGGGCTCATTTAAAATCTGTTGTAAAGGAGGCTATTTGAAAGCGGGAGTATGTGGAAATATTTTCCCTTCTTGCGTTGGCTAGATTTAACCTTGACAGTCTACCAAGTCTGAGGAGAATACAAAGGAGGATGAAGAGAAGCGGAGGTACCGTTTGATCCCCCGCTCCTTTTCTAATTGGATGCAGGCTTTTTCAATTCTTGCCAGTGTGGTGGGTGTCAAAGAACCGGAGCAGTGTTCCCTCCTTTTTTTTTTTTACTTATTTTGACAGCATCGGGGATGCCCATCGTTCCTATGGCGGCCAGGCATGGCTTAGGTACGACGAACATTTCCGTCAGAGCATGGCTGTTCGCCCTACTCTTCGGTGGGATCAGAAGGATATTGTGTTGTGGTTGAGGGTTACTACCCCTTCCCGTAATATACAGTCCCCCTTTCTTGCAGGTGCCGGCGCTTCCGCAACGGTCGGGGTGTCGGCTTCCCATAAAAAAGGTGTTTGTTGGCAGTTTAATCAGGGACAATGCAAATGGGGTGCTCAGTGTCGTTTCCAACATGAGTGCTCTGGTTGTGCGGGATCTCACCCCTCCACAAAGTGTTTTCAAAAATCCAAAAAGGGCAAAGGTGGACCTTCTGGAGGTAAGGGGGAAGACGCCGGTGTGCATAGGCAAGATGCGGCTCTGGTTGAGGCGGTATAGAGACCGGTCAGCGGCTGAGTTGTTGGAAGCTGGTTTTGAGTTTGGTTTTCGTATTGCATTCAAGGGGTCTGTTTTGTTTGCCCCTGGTAAGAATTTGAGGTCTGCACTTTCTCACCCGGGGGTGGTTTTGGATAAGTTACGTAAGGAGGTTTCCCTGAATCAGCTGAGTTGTTGGAAGCTGGTTTTGAGTTTGGTTTTTGTATTGCATTCAAGGGGTCTGTTTTGTTTGCCCCTGGTAAGAATTTGAGGTCTGCACTTTCTCACCCGGTGGTGGTTTTGGATAAGTTACGTAAGGAGGTTTCCCTGGGTCAGATGGCGGGCCCTTTTCCTTCCCCTCCTTTTACGAACCTTCGAGTTTCTCCTTTGGGGGTTGTCCCCGAGAGGGAACTGGAAAACTTCCGTCTCATTCACCACTTTTCCTTTCCGAAAGGTGGGTCGGTGAATAACGATATCGATCCTGAGCTCTGCTGGGTTTCTTACCCTTCATTTGATCGGGCTATCCATTGGGTGCGGAAGTTTGGGCGGGGAGCTTTAATGGCCAAGACTGATGTGGAAGCGGCCTTCCGATTGCTCCCCATGCATCCTTCTTGTTTCCATCTACTTGGTTGCATGTGGGATGGTGGGCTTTATGTGGATAAGTGCCTTCCCATGGGTTGCTCGATCTCTTGTCGTTACTTTTGCAGTCTTTTGAGCACTATTCAGCAGGTTATGTCCCGTTTTGGTGTGCCGCTATCCCCGGAAAAAACAGAGGGACCGTGTCCTGTGATTCAATTCCTAGGGATAGAAATTGATGCTACTCAGATGTTGTGCCGTTTGACGGTGGACAAGGTTTTGGACATGCGGTCGTTGGTCTCCCAGTCCTTGGCTGCTCGTAAGGTTACGTTGCGCCAGCTTCAGTCTTTGTTGGGGAAGTTGAATTTTGCCTGTCGCATTATCCCAATGGGGAGGATATTTTGTCGACGACTCTCTTTGGCTACGGTTGGCGTTCATTCCCCGCATCATTTTATATGGCTTACACGTGAGCATAAGGATGATTTGAAGGTTTGGGGTGCCTTTCTAGCAGACTTCAATGGTAAGTCATTGTGGTTGGAGAGATCGGTGTCTAATGCGGACATTCATCTCTGGACCGATGCTTCTGGGTCTGTTGGATTTCGGGCATATTTTCAAGGTGCTTGGTGTGTGGATTGTTGGCCCCTTGCCTGGGCGTCTGCGGGCCTTGTTCGAAACCTTACTTTTCTGGAGCTTTTTCCTATTGTGGTGGCGGTTGAAATTTGGGGGCCTCGCTTGCGTAACAGAAAAGTCTGTTTTCAGTGCGACAATATGTCGGTGGTGCAGGCTATTAATAATGTGTCTGCTTCTTCCCCTCCGGTAATTCGCCTTCTGCGACACTTGGTTTTGCGCTGTCTTCAACTCAATATGTGGGTTAGGGCTTCTCATATCCTGGGTGTTTTTAATACTATTGCCGATGCCTTGTCTCGTCAGCAGATGGAACGGTTTTGGGTTTTGGCCCCGGATGCGGAGGGGGAAGGCCATCCTTGTCCTGCTTGGATTTGGAGTCTGGTGGACGACACGTCTTGACCCTGCTGCAGAGGTCAATGGCTCCATCCACTTGGGCCTCCTACTCAGGAGTATGGCGGGAGTGGTTGGAATTTCTTCGTCTGGCTGGCACTCCCTCTTCGCATTCCGGTTTGGAGGCGGTGTTACTTTGGTTTGTTGGCTCCTCTTTTGGTTCCGGTATTTCTGTTTCTGGTATGAAACGTAGGGTGTCTGCTCCAGCTTTGTATTTCAAATTGGTTGGGTTACCTGATTTGACAAAAGATTTCCTGGTCCGTCAATCACTAAAAGGTTATCGTCTGGGGTTTTCCCAGGTGGACCGGTGACGGCCGGTGACTTTTGATCTTTTGCTCAGTCTTTTGGAGCAGCTTCAGGTTTTGTGTCAGTCTTCATATGAGTCCCTGCCTTTTCGCTTGGCTTTTTCTTTTGCGTTTTTTGGGGCCCTCTGCATCGGGGAGCTGGTTAGTCCTAATCATAAGACTTAGGGGGGTTTGTTGAAGGGTGATGTGTCTGTTGGTTCAGATCATGTTGTTCTGTTGTTGCGTCGGTCAAAAACGGACCAATCTGGTCGAGGTATGAGGATTTGCCTTGGCTCCTTTCCTGGTGCCCCGTCCTGCCCCTTGCTATGTGTGTCTCTTTTCTTGGAGGTTGCGCCCGGATCTTCCAGGTTCCTTATTGTTACATGAGGATGGCTCTTTTATGTCTCGTTTTCAGTTTGTTTAGGATTTTTAAGGTCTGTTTGGGGCGTCTTGGTTTGTCTCCCTCTGAGTTTTCTTCTCATTCGTTCCGAATTGGGGCCGCCACTGAGGCGTCTCGGTGGGGCCTTCCGGATGAGGTCATTCGGAATATTGGGAGATGGGAGTCGGCCAGGTTTCGCTCCTATATTCGCCCTCATTTGGTGTAGAATTTTGGGATCTCTCTTGTATCATTCTGGACTGTTTTGGTTTGTTTATGCTTACCTTAAGGTTGCTTATAGGTGGCTATTGGTTCTTGTTTAAAAAAAAAAAAAAAAAATTCGGACAAATGCATTACTTTTATGTTTGTTTGGTGTTAATTATGCAGGGGCATGTGATGTAAAAAAAAAAAAAAAATTGGGGGTATACTCTTTTGTTTGCTAATACTGTTTTTCTTGATTTTGGCAGGTTTTTCCCCTAGCAGGTGTTTGATTTGGATCTTGGGGCACTCCTATGTTTATTGGGCAGCTCGGCGCGCCACGGTGCGAAGGAGTGGTAGGCAGCTGGGTTTTCCTCTATCCATGGTGGTGGTTCGTTGGTTGGGTTTTCGGGGTCTCCTGTGGGAGCGCGTAGAGTGCGAACTTACCTGCCTGGTTCAGCTGCATGGGGTGCCCCAGGTTTTGGTTTTGCATGCCGGGGGTAATGACCTCTGCCAGGTGCCGAATAAGGATCTTATTCACCACATCAAATTGTCCCTTCTTCATATTTGGTCCTCGTACCCAGGGATCATGGTGGTTTGGTCTGAGATCCTTCCACGTTTAATTTGGCGGGGGGGGCGTCTTCTAGCCGTGGGGTTGAGCGTGCTCGGTGCAAGGCCAATAAGGCTGTTTCCCGTTTGGTGGCTTTTCAGGGTTGGATTGTGGTTCGTCACCCAGAGATTGAGGCGGACCTGGGCGGATTGCTCCGTTTAGATGGCGTCCATCTCAATGATATTGAGTTGGATATGTGGTGCTTAGATATCCGCTCAGGTCTGGAGAAGGCGGTGGTGGTGTGGGGTGCCAATAATGTTTCAGGTTAGACCCATATTGGCTTTGGCAAGGGTTCCTACGAGAATTGGCTCCTGAGCAGGTGGCCCTCACAGGGAGGGCTACGATGGGTGCACTGTCCAATGGGCGGCAGTGCACAATCTCCTCAGGGCAGGTTCCTGAGGAGTGGGTCGGGGAATGATACCACCAGCTAGGAGGATGCAGCTGGTGGTTTTTCCTACCACCGGAATACAATGTTACGATTGCGCTTGGGGGCCAATTCTCACGGGATCTCGCCAAGGGAAAGGCTAATAGTTTGTATTATTAGCCTTATGTATATATTTGTTCATATATGTTATTAGATGTCAATAATGTTATTAAAGTTTATATTTGTCACAGTGTGGTTTTAAAATAAACGCTGTGGCCTTCGAACTCCAATCTGGTGTGGTGTCCTTTATTGGGGGGATATAGGTTTTTTCCAGTGGGGTTCTCTAAGTAGATGGTTCCTTAGTCAAGAATGTATCAGCAGATAAGAACCATGTTTCCATGTTATCATTGAATCTAGGTAAATAACAAATCAGAACTTAGTCTGCCAGCCACAGATGGGGCACAGGCTAATTATCAGCACAAAGGCTGCCAGACACAAATGTAGCACAGGTCAGTTAACAGCACACAGTCTGCCAGCCACGGTGTGGACAAATCCAGCTATTAACACACAGTTTTCCAGACATACACGTGTTAAAGGCTAATTATCTGAACACACCTTGGCAAACATAGCCAAGACACTATCAAAAATAGAAACGTTTTGGCCCTTTTGCTTATGAAATAAAGTCAAATAAATGTTTTACTGAGCACTACCTTGGCTGACCGTGCTTTTTTTTTTATTGTGTTGCAGTTGAGAATCCCGATTGCCATACATTTACACATTTGAGCATCTGGGCACAGATTTGCCGCTATTGGAATTATTCCTTTTTTGATAGATATGACATAGGTCTGTTATTAAGCTCTATAACCAGATCAATTAAAGCTAGATACCATAAAACATTACATAACTGTAATTCCATTCTTATTATTTGCAATTATTAGCAAGTGTAAAATTCAGCATGTAGGGCAGACTACCAGATAATTAAAGCAAAGGTCAAGAGAATATCTTGATCATTTAATTGATTCTTTGGCTAATAACACAAGAGAAGCCAATAGGGACACTCCAGGCGTTGGTCCTTTAAGTGAAGACACAGTTAAAGTAAAATAAACTCCTGTTGGTCTGCATTTCTTGAAGTGCAGTGGTGGTGACAGTGACAGATGTGTCATACAAGAAATTGACAAGGCTTGTGTCTCTGAGAGAGGGGGTAGTCTTACAGACAAACTCAACTACCTTGAGGCTAAATGGATCTTTCATTTATAGATGAGGGAACCCAAATGGCCACTGTCACCACCATTAACCATCATACAGGTTTTGTAGGAAAGACGTAACAGGGGGGATATGATAGAAACATTTAAATACATAAAGGGAATCAACACAGTAAATGAAGAGAGTATATTTAAAAGAAGAATAAATACCGCAACTGGAGGACATAGTATTAAATTAGAGAGGCAAAAATGTAAAAGTAATATCAGGAAGTATTACTTTACTGAGAGGGTAGTGGATGTATGGAATAGCCTTCCAGCGGAAGTGGTAGAGGTAAACACAGTGAAGGAGTTTAAGCATGCGTGTGATAGGACCAAGGCTATTCTAGATATAAGATAGGGAACGGGGGTCATATAAAAGTATTTAGATGGACCGAATGCTTCTTATCTGCCGACACATTCTATGTTTTCTATGCAAATTTTTGTAATTTCATGTAAATATTAGTGTCATTTTGGAAAATTGTGTATATAGTTTCTAATCATTGTATTTACATTTGCAAAACTATGTAGAAGTAGTAGGGACCTATGCAGTGTGGAATGACATTGTGATGGGAGGAGTCTATTAATACATAAAGGGGGTCATGTACTAAACAAGTGCAATGGTGGAAAAAAGTAGGTAAAACATAAGTAAGGAGCAATTTGTGAGTATTTGTAGCTTTTTGCACTACCCCTTTTGCGCCTATACCGTTCATTTTTATGTAGTGTGCATTTTTCTGGCAGTGCTAATATATTGCAATTATATCTGTGCAAACACTTTTTGCGAATATTTTATGATAAATCATTTTTAGTGTTGAACAAACCCGAACCGCACTGTTCGGGTTCGTACCGAACATTACGGTTTTGGACCCCGGACCCGAACACGGACATTTGACTGTATGTTCAGGTTGGAGTTCGGGGTTCGGCGATTACATTGTATGTAATGCTATGGGCCTTCTATAAACTGAAACAGAGTCCCCATTCATACGAATAGGTCAATTGACCTATTCGTATTAATGGGGACACTCTTATCCACATTTTACTTCTTTTTGCAGCCCTCTAGCCCTTTCCTGGACTTTTTTAGAGGCATTTTAGTGGCCAAAAGTTTGTGTCCCCATTGACTTCAATGGGGTTCGGGGTCAAGCTCGTGGTCAAGTTTGAGCACGGACCCGGACATTTTTCCGAAGTTCGGCCGAACCTGCCGAACCCGAACATCCAGGTGTCCGCTCAACTCTAATCATTTTTATTTGGCGTGTGAAAATTGCACCAGCTTTTAGCACATGCTAATAAAAAAGGTAGAAAAATTATTCTGCCTGTTTTTATTTGCAAAAATGCCCGTTTTTATTCCCGGTTTGCTCATATTTACTATTTGAGTGTTAAATGGTTAGTACACTGCAAAAGGAGCAAAGCGCAAAAATAGTTTTGCACATGAAATATATTATTTCTTTTTTATACATGCCCCTCATAATCTGGTAGAATTAAAGGCTCAACATAACATACACATTGTTTTTGGTGGAAGGTGCTACATTTATGTCCTGAATTTGTCCCGGAATATGTATGCATTTAAGTTGATACCTTTATGTCCTGGACTTTCCCCGGACTATGTATGCATTCAATCCGCTCACATTTTTTCCAGTAGATTTTGTAGTGATGCATATCTGCAGATGCAGCTTTATAAATGTTTAACATGTTTTAAGGTATGCTGATGGCTTTGCTATGTACATATTCATTTGCTAATGTGATTTATATAAGCACATCAATATTTGAGGTATCCCATTCTTATATTCTTTTAGAGATTTAGGTGGATTGCATTTATTTATATGCCAGAAGATGGAATCCAGGGTGTCGTGGATCACCGCTGGAACCTGGATACAGTTAATATTTTTTTTTTACAGGGCATCCTTAGTGTGATAGGATTGTGGGCAGTAATTTTTATTGCCCATCTTGTTGGAACTTCACGTGCCAGGGGTAAATACACACAAACAGTGATTCAACATCAGCCTGTAAAAATGAACTATCATTAATTTTTGCCATAAATGTTACACAAATATGCCCATGACTTAAATGTGCATCTGCTGCTTAACTGATAGGGTTAATGTTAATGAAAAGAAAACAGTTGGAGGAGTCATGGTGTACTCCACCTCCTCCCCCCAAAACAATGTAAACCATTGGCCCCAATCACTGGGAAAAAAATATACCTATATCTAGGTTCCAGCAGCGTTCTGCGACGCCCTGGATACTCAGCTCCTGGCCAATGGAAAGGGGCCCTCCATTTAAAAAAAAATCCTCCTATCGATAAAAAAAACCCACACCACCAAAAACAACAGTCTGCTCAGAGGCGTAACTAGAAACCACCAGGCTCCGGTGCAAAAATTGCCTCGGGGCCCCCCGACTCAACCATCAACTCCACCCCAGAAATGCCACTTACATGCCTCCCAACTGTTCCACTTTGTGCCTGGCCTTGTCTTATATCTAGGATAGCCTTATACCTATCCCATGCATGCTTAAACTCCATCACTGTATTAACCTCTACCACTTCTGCTGGCAAACTATTCCATGTATCCACTACCCTCTCACTAAAGTAAAACTTCATTTAATCCCTGGCCTCATCTTATATCTAGAAGAGCCTTATGCTTACACTCCTTCACTGTATTAACCTCTACCACTTCTGAAAGGCTATCCCACGCATCCACTACCCTCTCAGTAAAGTAATATTTTCATTAGTCCCTGGCCTTCTCTTATATCAAGGATAGCCTTATGCTTAACCCATGCATGCTTACACTCCTTCACTGTATTAACCTCTACCACTTCTGCTGAAAGGCTATCCCATCCATCCACTACCCTCTCAGTAAAGTAATATTTTCATTAGTCTCTGGCCTTATCTTATATCAAGGATAGCCTTATGCTTATCCCATGCATGCTTACACTCCTTCACTGTATTAACCTCTACCACTTCTGCTGAAAGGCTATCCCATCCATCCACTACCCTCTCAGTAAAGTAATATTTTCACTAGTCCCTGGCCTTCTCTTATATCAAGGATAGCCTTATGCTTATCCCATGCATGCTTAAACTCCTTCATTTATTAACCTCTCATCCACCACCCTCTCAGTAAAGTAATATTAGTTTTCTGGACACAAAAAAAAAACGTTAAAATATTAACAGCCTTATCAAAACTATCATTTGTAATGAAAATGTTATTGAAAAATTGTTAATTTCTTATTTTTATTACGTTTCCCTGCACCCACATTGCACCTAAAGGTCTAAACACAGCACTATACAGTACCCACAGCACTCGGCTTGTACTCATATTGCACCCACACAATTTGGCATGCTGCAGTATAAATTTTCCCGCCAGAACATACCACAGTGTCACTTTGTTCCACTGAACTGCCCCCTGCAGAACATGCCACAGTGTCACTTTCCCCCATAGTACACGTTATTTTGCCCCACAGAACATGCCACAGTGTTCCTTTTACCCCCATAGTACATGTTATTTTGCCCCACAGAACATGCCACAGTATCAATTTGGCCACAACCAATTTGCCCATTATGCCACGGTTAGCCATGATTACCAATATGCCACAGCCAATTTTGCCCATTTGCCAGTGTTATTTTGCCCATTTGCCAGTGTTATTTTGCCCATTTGCCAGTGTTAATTTGGCCATTTGTCAGTGTTATTCTGCTCATAATTTGCCAGTTATGTGCCCATTTGCCAGTGTTATTTTGCTCATTTGCCAGTTATTTGCCCATTTGCCAGTGTTATTTTGCTCATTTGCCAGTTATGTGCCTATTTACCAGTATTATTTGCCCATTTGCCAGTTATTTGCCAGTTATGTGCCCATTTGCCAGCGTTATTTGCCCATTTCCCAGCCTTATGTGCCCATTTGCCAGTTGTGCCCATTTACAAGTGTTATGTGACCATTTGTCAGTTGTGCCCATTTGCCAGTGTTGTGCCCATTTGCCAGTGTTATGTGCCCATTTGCCAGTTGTGCCATTTGCCAGTGTTATGTGCCGATTTTCCAGTGTGTTGTGCCCATTATCCAGTTGTGCCATTTTCCAGTGTTATGTGTCCATTTGCCAGTTGTGCCCATTTGCCAGTGTTATGTGCCCATTTGCCAGTTGTGCCCATTTGCCAGTGTTGTGCCCATTTGCCAGTGTTATATGCCCTCAATATGCCAGGATTTAGCCATTCAATATGCCATTATTTTGCCATTTAATATGCCATTCCTTTGCCATTTAATATTACAGAGTTTTGCCCCTCAGTATGCCATTCTTTTCCCATTTTAATATGCCAGGATATTGCCACTCTATTGCCATTTAATATGCCAGGATATTGCCATTTAATATGCCAGGATATTGCCAATTAATATGCCAAGATATTGCCACTTAATATGCCAGGGTAATGCCACTTAATAGGCCAGGGTATTGCCACTTAATATGCCAGGGTATTGCCACTTTATATGCCAGGATATTGCCATTTAATATGCCAGGATAATGTCAATTAATATGCCAGGATATAGCCAATTAATATGCCAGGGTATTGCCAATTAATATGCCAGAATATTGCGACTTAATATGCCAGGATATAGCCAATTAATATGCCAGGATAGAGTCAATTAATATGACAGGATATTGCCACTTAATATGCCAAGAATTTGCCATTTAATATGCCAGGATATTGCCAGTCAGTATGCTCGTTATGCCACCCTCCTCCCCCCTTCCCCAGTACTTACCTCCTTGCTGCTGTCTCCCGGTGCAGGTCCGTGGCTGTGAGGGAAGCATTGTGCGCTCTCCTCCAGCCACGCGGATCAATAAAGGTTGTTGAAAAAAAAACTTTATTGATCCACGTGGCTGGAGGGGAGAGCACAACGCTTCCCTCACAGCCACGGACCTGCACCGGGAGACGGCAGCAAGGAGGTAAGTACTGACTAGGGAAGGGGGGAGTCACACGGGTAGCGGGGGCCCATGGGGCAGCTGCCTTGGGCCCCAAGAATTAATAGGCCCTGGGCAGCTGCCCCGTTTGCCAGCACATTTAAAAAAAAAATTTGTGCAGGGGTCGCAGGGCAGCCGGGCCCCTGGAGTGATGGGCCTGGTCGTAGCTGCGACCCCTGCACCAGTGGTAGGTACGCCTATCTCTTTTATGCCAATATTTATTTTTCCTGACAAACGGCATGGTGCTGGTCCAAGGTAACTAAGGGGACACTTTTTTATTTAATGAGGCCGGTAATTTTTAATTTTTTTGACAGGCGATTCTAGGAGACTGAGGATGGCTATTACACAGTCCTCTAGCATACATTTAAAGGGACAGTATCACCTGAATATTGTTTTTACTGTGCATGTTGTCGGATAGTAATAACCATAAAAATATGAATATGGGCATTTAATTATGAATCACCAAAAATATGAAAAATGGATATGATTCATATATGGGAATGACCAAAAAAACCCACATAAAGAATTTGTTATGTATAGAGAGAGTTTGGATGACGTCTTTACAAAAGTAAATACAATGCAAAAATGATTGCTAACATAATAACTAATTTATTGAAAATAAAATACAGTTCAAAATAGAAGCAAAATAGTGTAACTAAAAACACAATATCAATAGATGTTAATCATAATTCACATGCATGACTTATAACAGATGTAAATAAGATAAAAAATGAATCATGCATCTATGTAACTGTATTAACATGCATGTAGTATAATTTACTATGCAGTTACGTGTATGACCACAAGATGGCCATGCATTTTATTCAGATCCAACCACACCTACATTGATAATAATTAGTAGTTTACATAGTTAATGACAGTACACCATAATTACCTCCAAATTACCAGCAAATACTCACGGTGGCTATTTCTTAATCTGTCCGGTAAATAACAATGTATGCTTTCTAGCTTGACTTTAACAATAAAAATCTTAGATAATCTCTGGAGATTAGATATTACATATTTGGGTGAATAGCTAGACTATAAGAACCTAAGCTTCTTGGTAATATCTATAGGATTCTGGCTATAGGATTCTGGCTTCCTTCTGCAGAAAGGATGACAGATAAACACCAGGCTAAAACATATAGATCCCCCAAATTATGGGAATTAAGTTTAATTTACCCAAATATTTATGATAATTTATATCCATAAATTTTGAGATTATGCCAAAAACAAAATACCACATTTATACATTACCAGCAGAGGTTGATATGCAGTTGAGACTAATTCTATTGAAGATGAGACTAAACTCAGTATAATGTGAATGGAGAATTATTTGTTCTAGTGAACATGTGCTATTAAAAGCCTCATATTCCTGAGTTCTCCACAGAAGGAGAGATCAGCCCTTTTCTAATACATTCCCATCTCCTAATCCACTACTATGTTGCAGATCTATGGCCTCTTCCAAGATGAGTTTCTCTTAGTGCTCTCTCTACACCTCCAGGCTCAAGATATCAAACAAACCTTATTTCAAACTCACACCCTGCTCTCTGTAACTTCTAGCCAATTAAAAACGATGGGCATGTTTAATTTAAATGAGATGATGTCATGATTATAGCTATACCTGGATTTTTCGTATAATGTAAGAAAATATATAAGTTAAAATGTATAGTAGTGTTACAAATTAGAGTATATATTCTTATCATGCAACATTATATTAAGACTCATAATAAAATGTATATCACACTAATAAAACAATAAAAACAATATTCTAAATAATACGTAGGATGAGTTATACTTTACATATTTATGAGGTAAGGTGTGATGTATAATTATAGATTTTAATGAGTGATTGGAATCAACTAGGTGTGTTAGAATAACCCTTATTAGATTCTTCAAATCTAAGATCCAAATAATCTCAGCGTGTCTGTCAGTTTGGGTGGGCTAGCAAGCTGAAGACCAGCTGCCCTTCTCCTTTTGTATGTATGCAGACACAGCTGGTAGGTCATAAACCTACCACTAACAATGACCCCCTTATCTGTTCCGGCCTGATACTCTGAACATCTCGACCACGCTTATCAGTAACGGATTTAATTGAACATGGAGCATACCAGTAACACAGATGTTAGTGTGTATGCATTATTGCAGGAGAATAAAAAGACAATAAACAAGAGAGTGAGCCACACCATGCGGCTTGAAGAAATGATGGTCTCCCACTCCTCCTAATGCCGACACGCCTACCCAGCAATTCCTTCTGGTATAATATACAATTGAGAAAAGAAGAGGTCCTGAGGAACAGACTGCGTTGGCCAAAAGGAGGAAAAACAAATAAGTAATACAGACACAGTGCAGGCTGAAAGGTGAGTTTAATCCATGTGAAAAAACAGATCTGTTGTCAGACAGTACGCCCTCCTACCCAGTGAGTCAAAAAACACCCATGCATTTTGTGCCAAAATTTAGCCATTTCAAATCAGCATGTCTCTGCCACCCTTGACCCTCAAACCCCCTCTCTGGCACCCTAGCCCTACAAACAGCCCACCTCTGCCATTCTAGCCCCAACTAGAGTCTCTGACACACTGGCCACCCACATAATCTCTCTCTGCCACACTAACTCCACATGCAGTCTCTCTAGCCTGCCCAAACAGCCTCTCTTTGCCACAATAGTTCTCAAAACAGCCTCTTTCTGCCACCCTAGTCACCCAAACAGCCTCTCACTACCAACTGGGGGCTAAGACTGGCTAAATATATTTCAGTTGCTCTGTATGGGTCTACTGATGCACCTGTTTATGTATATATCACCCTGCTGTGATCAGGTATTTGTCTGTACCTGAATTGCTGGTAGCTATAGTTAGTATTCTAATTGTTTTCATTGTCCCATTAGTATTTGAGTGCCCTAGTCTGTTTTTATAATTACATATTTATTATGATGCTAGTGTATAGTGATGTGCCCCTACTAAACTGTACCTGAATCATTCTCAATGCATTATTTGTATATTTTTCAGTTGACATAATAAATGTTAAAGATTTTGGATTAATGTGTCTGCATTTTTTTATGTATCAACATTATGGTCTAGGTCCCTGTAAGCATATTTTTCTGTAGTTATTTTAGCTACGTTTCTGATTATTTCTGATGCCCTATATTTTAACAGTTCAGTGGTTTGCATTTTAGATATTTTATTAAACATAGTGGTTATCCAGTGAAGTGCAGGCAAATCTTTGAATTCAGTCTATTTATATTTGTTGTCAAAATAGTATTGGTGTTAGATGTTCAGATCCCTCCATGTCCTAATGCTGTAGCTAAAGAAACCCAGTAGTAGTTCACAGCATATGTATGTAGTGCAACAGCATTATGAATGCCTTCAAGTAAAGAAGAGGAGCTCTTCTCAAAAGGGGTTTTATTTATTTATTAAAACTTAATAAATGCTTTATTTCAATTTACTTTAAAGTACATGAGAAAACTGTTGTAAGACTGATTTCACAAAATAAAGTTATTAAACCCTTAAGGACTGACCCTTTGTAACATTTTTTTTCATTGTGTACAATGGCTATTTTAAAATTTCTGCGCTGTTTTTGTTTAGCTGTAATTTTCTTCTTTGTCATTTGAGGTACTAGAAAGTGAACTTTGCTTTTTTTAGTGCATGATGTGCCAGGAATATCAATTGTCACTAACGGTTAATTTTTGCATGATGTGCCTGGCATGTAAAAAACCCTCACAAAAAACCCTGGCACATAAAAAGCCCCACAAACATAAAACCCCCCAAAAACAATGAACATGTGTTTTAGAAGACAAAAAATGATTTGTGAATACTAAACATATTATTAAAACCAGGCAATCGGCTTTATGTAATTCACCAGTAATTCAGCCAGTTCTACAGAGATCCAACGGATAAAATCAGTACGGTCAGAGCATCTCTGATCCTTCTACTCCCTTGAAAGGGGAGGAAATCATCAGACATGTTCTCCAACAATTGTATCTGTTTTTAAATATTTTAGTGATAGTATGTCTGTGGGAAATGAACACCTTGTGCAATCCTTGGCCTGTTTCTCCCACATACATTGCTTTAGGGCATTTTACACACATGAGTAGATATACCACATTGGATGATTTGTATATAAAGCAACCATTGATTTTGTGGTGCAAATGTGAGCCTGGAATTGGTTCTTTATCTGTGCTGTTAATATGTGCACAGGTCTCACATCCAGTGCCGGACTGGGAATAAAATCCAGCCCTGGACTTAATAGTATACCAGTCCCATAGCATTGAATCATTAAACCCAGCCATATACCATTGCGTATCTTTGTTCAAAAAAAGAGAAAACCATGCATTTTAAAACACATTTGGACTTGGCGCAGTATGCAGATTGCACTCACAGGGCTTACCCCAGCACCTAGGACTTATCCCAGCACTTAGATTGCACTCACATAACTTAGTGCCAGCATACAGGTCTTACTCTAGCATGCAGATGGACACCCAGCCACTTGTGCATGCTGGAGGGAAAAGGTGTTGGATATCACATTAATTCGTATCTGGTGGCAGCAAGCTGACATTTCGTGTGCCGCAAAAGTGCTCTCTTACACTCTCATGGCCACATCACACAGCGTTCTCCCCTCATATTTTGCCGATTTCCACCCTCAGCAACGAATACACAGTGTCTCACATGTACAGTCACACATATACACAGAACACATACACACACTGCCACATATAAACACACACATATATACTAACACTCTGCCAGTCTCACACACGCACACTTATAGTCTTATGCTCAACTACACACAGTTATACTCTGCTACTCACATACACACACTCTACCACTCACACGCACTTTGCTGCTCACTCACACACTTATACTCTGCCAATCACTGGCTCACTCACACACTTAAACTCAGCCACTCACTCACACTCTGCCACTCAATCACACAAGTTGCAAATAAACTACAAAAAGCACCATGTATTGACAAAGTTATTTTTTTCATGCCGTTTAAATTTCTTTATAATTTTTTTAAATAATCATTTTTTAGCTTTCTTTTTTACTTGTTTTTGTGCATCCTTGTTAAAAATATTGTGCTCTAGGGGAATAATGACCGGTTGTTAAAAAGCATTTCTTATCAAATGTGTCGCAGTGAGTGTGAGTCAGTGTGCATCTGTGTGTCCCAGTGAACAAGTTTTACTTCGTTTTGTGCATCCTTTTTAAAAAACAAACTTATCCCATGTCTCAGTGAGTGTGAGTCAGTGTGAGTCACTTTGCCCTCAGGACTTACCCCAGCACCCAGAATTGTCCTCAAAAGACTTGCCCCAGAATTGCCCTCAAAAGACTTGCCCCAGAATTGCCCTCAAAAGACTTGCCCCAGAATTGCACTCAAAAGACTTGCCCCAGATGTGTACTCAAAAGACTTTCCCCAGAATTGCACTCAAAAGACTTTCCCCAGAATTGCACTCAAAAGACTTTCCCCAGAATTGCACTCAAAAGACTTGCCCCAGATTTGCAATCAAAAGACGTGCCCAATAATTGCACTCAAAAGTGCACACAGGGACTCTGAGCTGTCTCATCTCTCCGTGAAGTTAATCTGTTGTCTTCCTCATGCTGCCTCTCCTGCCGTCTCAGCAGTCTCACGGAGATGGAGGCTGTGTGCTTTCTCCTCCATCCGTGCAGTTATTTATCTTCTTCCTCATTCTTCTGCCTCTCCTCTGTGTCTCAGCAGTCTGAGAGCTGGAAGGTCATGTGACGCCCGAACTCTGACTCCTGCACATGTGACGCGATCTCCACTGCAGCTTTTTCTTTTTTTTGATAGGTGTGAGAAGCAATTTTTTTTCTTCACCGCAACTGCCCGATTTCACTGGACAGTTCAGGCCAGACTCTTAAACATCTGGGGCAGGCTCCATTTTTCCTGGACTGTCTCGTGAAAAACAGGACAGTTGGCAACTATGAAATATGTGTACTAAACACGTTAGTTTTCATTCCACAGACCATTATAGAAAAAGCTGGTTTTATGTATCTGTTATGTATGCAGGTTCAAGGATTATTTATATATGATATGGGTGCCTTCTCTCTAAATTATTATAGTGAATATTGTGCTGCAAAAACTAGTGTAAAAACCCAAACCCATACACAGAGATGAAAAAAAAAGCAAAAGAGTGTTGCTCAGAAGATGAAAAACAAAATGAAATATAAAAATAAAAAATGAACTAAATACAAAATGTGCTGATGAAAGTGAAATCAATTTTGAAGTCCCCTCAGACCCAAATCTTCCCCACTTCAAGGTGAACAAAAACCCTGATGTGATTGCTTTATCAATGGGGTTTTCAGTGAAAGAGGACCTGTCTTGGCCTGGATTAGGAGTTGGTAACCTTTTTTCAATAACCACATGCCACTGTCTTGGTAAGAGTAACTGGTGCAGATAAACTTGAAAATGGATCACATTCCCTATAGAGAATGCTGTACCTTACAGTATTGACAGTGGTGTAAATTCAGTACACTTATATTTCTCAGAGGAAATTCCTGTTGTCTTACAATTGGCTCCAATAGAGGAGAGAGTACACATGGTCGGCCAATACAGTATTTGAGAATCTTGCGGTGACATTAAGACAGCTAAGAAGCAGCTTGGAAAAGGACAACTCCATTCTTGCACCCCTGCCTCCCAGCTCCCTGTACAGAAATGATGAGACAGACTCGCGAGTACTACAAGATATCCCTGCTTTACTGCTGACTGAGTGTCCATGTGAGCAGGGCCGGCGCTACCGTAAGGCAGCACAGGCGGCTGCCTTAGGGCGCCCCAATGGGGGGGGGGGGGCGGGAAAATCGCCCGCTCCCCCAGGCCTGTTTACTTACCTCCATGCTGCTGTTCAGGTCCGTGGCTGAGAGGGAAGCCCTGTGTGCTCCCCTCAGGCCGTGCGCATTCAATAAAGTGTGTTGAAACTTTTTTTTTCAACACACTTTATTGAATGCGCACGGCCTGAGGGGAGCGCACAGCGCTTCCCTCTCAGCCACGGACCTGAACAGCGGCATGGAGGTAAGTACTGGGGTCTGGGGAAGGGGGAGGAGGGAGGTATAACGAGCATCTGACTGGCACAATATTCCTGGGCATCTGACTGGCACAATATTCCTGGGCATCTGACTGGCATAATATTCCTGGGCATCTGACTGGCACAATATTCCTGGGCATCTGACTGGTACAATATTCCTGGGCATCTGACTGGCATAATATTCCTGGGCATCTGACTGGCATAATATTCCTGGGCATCGGACTGGCATAATATTCCTGGGCATCTGAATGGTACAATATTCCTGGGCATATGAATGGCACAATGTTCCTGGGCATCTGACTGGCACAATATTCCTGGGCATCTGACTGGCATAATATTCCTGGGCATCTGACTGGCACAATATTCCTGGGCTCTGACTGGCATAATATTCCTGGGCATCTGACTGGCATAATATTCCTGGGCATCTGAATGGCATAATATTCCTGGGCTCTGACTGGCATAATATTCCTGGGCATCTGACTGGCATAATATTAGTGGGCACTGACTGGCATAATATTCCTGGGCATCTGACTGGCACACTATTACTGGGCTCTGACTGGCATAATATTCCTGGGCATCTGACTGGCATAATATTACTGGGCTCTGACTGGCATATTATTCCTGGGCATCTGACTGGCACACTATTACTGATCTCTGACTGGCACACTATTCCTGGGCTCTGACTGGCATAATATTACTGGGCTCTGACTGGCATAATATTCCTGGGCATCTGAATGGCACAATATTCCTGGGCTCTGACTGGCATAATATTACTGGGCTCTGACTGGCATAATGTTCCTGGGCTCTGACTGGCATAATATTACTGGGCTCTGACTGGCATAATGTTCCTGGGCATCTGACTGGCACAATATTTCTGTGCTCTGACTGGCATAATATTCCTGGGCATCTGACTGGCATAATATTACTGGGCTCTGACTGGCATAATATTCCCATTGAAATACTGGTAAGTTTGTTGATTTAACTTTACTTCATTTTAAATATTGTATTTGTTCCCGTTTTGTTTCTTCACTGCAAAATAAGATATATTCAGTGTACATAGGAATTTGTTCATAGTTTTTGTTTTTACTATAATCCGGCCCTCCAACAGTCTGAGGGACAGTGAACTGGCCGCCTGTTTAAAAAGTTTGAGAACCCCTGGGCTAAATACTGGCATATTGAGTGGCAAAATAGTGTGTCTCAGGTTATGTGTGAATTGGTGTAACTGTGTGTGTGTAAGTGGTAAGGGTGTCTGTGTGTGTGACTGCAAGGGTGTCTTTGTGTTTAAGGGTTTCAATGTGTGACACATTTAGAGCATGCGAGTTGAATATTTAGATGTATTTATTTTCTACACTATACATTATTCATATATATATATATATATATATATATATATATATATATATATATATATATATATAATGTAAGGAGGCTTAATGGTGTGGGAGGCGTGGCAGATCAGAGCAGGGGGGCACCAAAATGCACCTTCGCCTGTGTAGACGAAAATCCTTGCACCGGCCCTGCATGTGAGTGTGTGTGCTGGCTGAGTGCCCATGTGAGTGTGTGTGCTGGCTGAGTGTCCATGTGAGTGTGTGTGCTGACTTAGTGTCCATGTGAGTGTGTGTGCTGCCTGAGTGTCCATGTGAGTGTGTGATGCCTGAATGTCCATGTTAGTGTGTGTGCTGGCTGAGTGTCCATGTGAGTGTGTGTGCTGGCTGAGTGTCCATGTGAGTGTGTGTGCTGGCTGAGTGTCCATGTGAGTGTGTGTGCTGGCTGAGTGTCCATGTGAGTGTGTGTGCTGGCTGAGTGTCCATGTGAGTGTGTGTGCTGACTGAGTGTCCATGTGAGTGTGTGTGTGTGTGCTGCCTGAATGTCCATGTTAGTGTGTGTGCTGGCTGAGTGTCCATGTGAGTGTGTGTGCTGACTGAGTGTCCATGTGAGTGTGTGTGCTGCCTGAGTGTCCATGTGAGTGTGTGTGCTGGCTGAGTGCCCATGTGAGTGTGTGTGCTGGCTGAGTGTCCATGTGAGTGTGTGTGCTGCCTAAGTGTCCATGTGAGTGTGTGTGCTGGCTGAGTGTCCATGTGAGTGAGTGTGCTGGCTGAGTGTCCATGTGAGTGAGTGTGTGTGTCTATAAGTGTGTTACAAGCTGTTTGGGCTCAGAGGGCACAAGGCCAGTTCCCCGTGGGTACAGTATTAGAGCAGTTGCAAAGTCGGGCGCATGCAGCAGAGAATAGCACAAGGGGTGCATACTCTGCCCCCTCACGCTCTGATACTGTAGGAGCACCGGAAGGCTTGGGAACTTGTTGATAGAACACCAGCTGCAGGGATTGGAGGAAAATAAATCTCTCTGTATGTAGGTGGGTGTTTGTGTAATGGTCTGTGTGACTGGTGTATGTGTGAATGTGTGGCTGCGTAAATGTTGGAGTATTTGTGGCTGTGTAAGTATGTGTATAAGTGTGAGTAATTAATGTGAGTTTTTTGTTGTTGTGAGTCTTATGGTGTATTGTGATATAGTAATCTGTGATACACTCACACAATGCACATTACTGTGAATTTTATATATGAATATATATAACGTAATTTTCTCAAAATGAAAAATGAATGTGGGCCATGCACACGTATATTTTTGGTGAAGTGGCCCACTACAGAAAAACTTGAACACTCCTGCCGTCGGGTGTCAGCCAGTTTGGAGGAGGAAGTGGTTCGGGTCACCATGGTGACCAACATAGCAGCGCTGGCATAATTATTACACTTACATAATTAGGAAGTCCCAAGGCAAGCCGTTAGTGTAGAATGATGGGCTCTGTGGTTTCTAGTTCCGCCACTGCTTGCAGGGGTGATAGTGAGAGCCGGCTGCTTAAAGTGGGGTCCCATGATGTGCTAGGACTGCAAGCAACCTAACCTAATAATGAGGGTGTTTTGATCTGCCACCTTGCAAGCTGCCCTGTGACACCTGGCACGCAAAAAAAGCCAGGTTAAGTGCTTTCCCAGAAGCACTGTGCAGCCAGCGGGCACACGCACCTCTCCTCACCCCCTGTAGGCTATACTTACCATCTTTGTTTCTTGTGGCCTGAGCCTGGCTCATCCTCGCGGGACCACATGCAACGTTTCCCTGGAGATTGTGGTGACAGCTAGTGCTGGGGCCCGTGGCCCGATCTCACCCAGCGAGCCCATACGGTAAGGTATTCTCCTATTTGGATTTTTATCAGCTATTTTAGTGGTCTATAGATAGTGTTTTATACATCTATGTATTTTGATGGTCTGTTGGTAATCTATGTATTTGCTAGTACATTTATGCCAGAGAACATATGTTTATTTAATTTTGTTTGTCAAATTCTTGTGTACATTTTAATTTATTATCTTTTATTTATATGTATTAAATTATTATATGCACATTTGAATCATTAGAAATTGTGTATATTTAAGTTCTGTCTGCAGTTTTTTTTTATTCGCTTACAGGCAAATCTTTTCTAAGCAGGTATTCTGTTGCCGCACTAACAGCTATTCTTTAATAGGGAGTCTATTTAACCCTCTCTATACTGTTTGGTATTTTATACACACAATATTGGTGACTGGATCACTTTGATTTTATATTTATTATTTTAAATGAATGATTTTTAATTTACACACTTATTATATAGTGTTGTATTTTTTAAATATTAAAATTTTAAAAACACATTGCTGGATCATTCCTGTGACTCTGTGTGTGAGACTATGTTTTATGTAGGTGCGTGCATGACTGTGTGTGTGCTCGTGGGGGAGAGTATTTCAATTCTTGACCCCGGCAGAACAATGGACCGGCCCTGGTGAGAAACTGTGTGTGAGAGAAAGTGTGTCTGTATGAGATTGTGTGGTAAAGCATGATTGTGTGTGTGTGTGTGTCTGTTGGAGACACGTGTGTGAGAGAGAGCAACAGCATATGTGTGTGCGTGACAGCATGGTTGTGTGTGTCTGTGGGGGCAGTGTGTTTGTTATGTGTCTGTGTTAGATAGAATGCTTGTTATGTGTCTGTGTGAGACTGCGTGCTTGTTATGTGTGTCTGTGTGAGACTGCGTGCTTGTTATGTGTGTCTGTGTGAGACTGAGTGCTTGCTTTGTGCGTCTGTGTGAGACTGTGTGCTTGTTATGTGTGTCTGTGTCAGACAGCGTGCTTGTTGTGTGTGTCTGTGAAAGACAGCGTGCTTGTTATGTGGGAACGGTGTGTGTGAGAAAGACAGTGTGTGAGACAGCGTGTGGGTACTAATGTTACTGAACCCTTAGGAACATCCAGTGCTGGCAGAGGCATAACTATAAACTGCTGGAGCCTTTATTACATACCCCCAATCATTTAGATATTTATTTTGGTGTAAAGCCTTGCATATACTGTTCATTTGGATCATATACATAATTTATGTTTTATTGCTCATTGCTTATAATATAACTATTATATATACCTATTGCTCATTGGCATAAGCATATCAATCATTTATAAATATGCATTTATTGTTAAAATTATATATAACAGGGCTTGACATATTTAACTTTTAAGGAGCCAGAGAACAACACATACACACAATCACATGAAGTCACATACACAGTCAGTACTATACAGACAGACACACACACACACACACACATACAGTCAGTACTATACAGACAGACAGACACACACACACACACACATACAGTCAGTACTATACAGACAGACACACACACACATACAGTCAGTACTATACAGACAGACACACACATACAGTCAGTACTATACAGACAGACACACACACACACATACAGTCAGTACTATACAGACAGACACACACACACACATACAGTCAGTACTATACAGACAGACACACACACACACATACAGTCAGTACTATACAGACAGACACACACACACACATACAGTCAGTACTATACAGACAGACACACACACACACACACACACCCACACATACAGTCAGTACTATCCAGACAGACACACACACATACAGTCAGTACTATACAGACAGACACACACATACAGTCAGTACTATACAGACAGACAGACAGACACATACAGTCAGTACTATACAGACAGACACACAAGTTAGCAGTTTTTTCAGTTACAGGAACAGACCATCTTTGTTTCTAGCCATCTTGTTAAACCTATTTTTTATCATATATTATATATATATATATATATATATATATATATATATATATATATATATATATATATATACAGTCCAAAGTACCCGCACTCTGCGCAGTGTTCGTCAAATATCTGTAAGTGCCTGGGTGCAGCTCACATCCAAATATGCAAATCCAAAAATAAAATTGAGGATGCACTCACAGGTCTTTAAATATCACCTTTTAATAGCGGAGGTGTGCAGAAACGACGTTTCAGGCTAGCAAGCCTTTTATCAAGTGTCACATACAATATAACACAAGCATATAAATACGCCTAAAATCAAACACTTACCAGCCGCAGCTGAAGAAACCCGCTCCTTACACCCGCAGTGGAGAGGAAGTAACTGCTTCCGGGTATGAAAAAAAAGCCAGACGGCTTGCGTGTCATAGTGCGTGTCACGTGAATTACCCAATTCCCTAGCAACCAAGTGGACGCTAGTGTGTACACCATGATGTGTATCTGAGAAACGGCAGACCTAACAAGGAAGGTCCTGCCTCGGGGGAATAAGCTTTTGTTTCAAGATCCCAAAGCACCAATAAGCACCTGTTAGACAAGAAACATTGTGTCCCAGGGGAAATAGAAATACAGTGTGACTATGTTATCTAGCAATAGACAAAAGGTCATAGTGTAAAATGTCATTCGATATTAAGTGGCCAGATAGATCACTATGTGGATGCTATATAATAGCAATATATGTAAGAAGATAGGGCTTTGAAGAGAACGCACAGGCACACCACCACTATAGAGACAATGTTGTGCAACCAGAAATTTAAAGAAACAGACTGCTGTAAATAAAGTAGTTGAAGTCCACATAGATCAAACCAAGGCAAAATAGATATCTCTGCGGATCTGTAGTACTGGTACGTCAAAAAAATCGAAGTCGGGAGATCCAGGGTCGCAGCTGCATAGGTGGAGAACCAACATAAATTCTAGATGGTAAAAAGGAATTAAACAGCAGTTGTTCATTCATCCTCGGGGTGCCACTGTGTCAAGTGTAAAGATCCATTTGCATTCCCGTTGTAAAAGCAGTTTGGCTCTGTCCCCACCTCTCGGTAGGGGAGGTATGTGATCAATCGCCATGAATCTTAATTGCGCTAAAGAGTGTCGTTTCTCAAAAAAATGTTTTGCAACAGGTTTGTCTGTGACTTTGTCCCGATATGCTGTACGTATGGACGATCTATGTCCTCTAATCCAGTCACGTAGGGTCATACTCGTTTTACCTGCGTAGGATAAGCCACAAGGGCATGTTATGAGGTAGACCACAAACTCTGTTGTGCAGGTAATGCGGTGGTTGATCCTGTATTGCCGTCCTGTATGGGGATGTGGAAACTGAGTCCCTGATGTCATGTGGGAGCAGGTCACACATCCTAAACACCGATAGCAGCCTGTTCGTTGGTATTGGTTCATATCAGTGTAACAGTGTCTCGGATCAGATCTGACTAATCTGTCTCGTAGATTTGTGCCTCTTTTGTAGCAGAGCATAGGGGGTTGATCCACTATTCTCGGTAGATTCTTATCTTCTGCTATAATATTCCAATTTTGTGTGATAGCCTCTTTCACAGCTGGAGAGGACACATGGAATCGAGTAGGGAAGACCAGTCGAGTTTGTTTGGTCTGTTGTTGTTTCGTATGTTCATGTTTAAGGGCTTTTGATATAGCCCGCTGTATCACATCGTGCTGATAACCCCTATCATAGAATCTTCGGGCCATTTGATCTAATTGTTGTCTCATGTTGATGGGATCGGAGTTATTACGGATAACCCTGAGAAACTGTGAGAAAGGTAATGCTTTCTTTAGAGCTACCGGATGGAAACTGTTGGCGTTTAATATAGTATTGCGGTCAGTGGATTTCCTATATAGTGTGTACCCCAGTTTTTCTTGGTTTCTGTACACCAATACGTCCAGATAATGTATCTGGTCTGTAGCACATTCAAGAGTAAATCTGATGGTCGATGGTATTTGATTTAAGGCTGCGAGCATTAGTTGCAGTTCTTCTTGTGTTGATGTCCATAGTAGAAATATATCGTCCACGAACCTTTTGTATAGTAGAATATGTTCTGCATATTTCGATATAATATGTTGCGTTTCTTTTTTTTTTTTTGCACTCAGAATCGAGAACACGAAAATAATCAAGTGAACAATAACCGTGAAGTCGTGTATTTTCAACTCATCCTTGTGCATTTTCACTATGCTTAGTCTCCTTGACCTGAAGATTATCATAATCCGATTTCTTACATTACAAATTAACAAAATAGTGACAATCTTCATTCTCATATAAAAATACATAAAGGACATTCAAATCTACAAAACATTTAACAAGACATACTACTAAAACATTTACTTCCATGGAGATCGAAGGGAGAAAAAACAGGGGGACACAAAAGCCATCTAGCCGCTGTTCACCTTTTATTTTACCATATTTCATGTGGATCAGTGGTCTACAGTTCAAACGCGTCTACTATGTTTCATCTCAAGTCCCGAGTTAGGAGTTCTAGGCATTTATCCCATTTTTCCACCTTTTTTAGGTCTTTTGTTTGATAAAGTGAAATTCCTCTCTCCATCTTAAATTGATATTCTAGTTGTTTCTTAATCTCCACCCAACTCGGGACTTGTGGTGATTTCCATAGTCTACCTATTGACACTTTTATTGCGGTTAAAAAATGTAAAGTAAATGCCTTCTCCCATTCCTTAGTACCTGGTAGATTTAAGTGCAAGAGAAGTATCTCCGGCTTATTTAACAACGGAATTTTAGTCATATATAGAAGCTTCCCCAACATTTCCTGCCACATCAATTTAAGGGGTTGACATGCCCACCATGTATGTAGCATGTCCCCTCTATCCTTATTGCATCTCCAGCATGTATCCGGTGCCCCCGCCCCATCACCGCCAGGCGGGATGGCACCAGATACATCCTGTTTAGAATTTTATAATGTGATTCCACCAAATTTAGACACCTCACTGATTTATATGTCAAGAAAAGGGATTTTATCAAATCTTCCTTTGGTATAATAATACCTATATCACGTTCCCACTTAGAAAAAGCCGAGAAGTCACAATCTGCATTATCCAGATCTAGCATATCTTTTATTCTTTTTAATAGATTTTTCTGGTTGTTATCTTTTAGGATTTTCCTAAAAAGATTCACTTTATCTGATTTCGTCTTGTGCAGATGTTTTGACAAATAACCCTTCATCCTTAGGTAATTAAAAGTTTCACCTTTCAATTCTGGAAATCTATCCTGCAGTTCCTGGAAGGGAATAATTCCCGTATTCCCCCAAATTTCTCCCAGGGATTTCACACCACATTCATGCCAGGCTTTCAGATTTATATAATCTATATTACTTTCCAACAATGTCAGTGGGAGCTCGTGAATTACATAGTTGTCAAACCCAAGTCTTTTCCTGTGTCTTCTCCACACGTGTAGAATATTGTCTAAAACTATCCCTCTACCTTTGGTTTGATCTTTTTCTTTACTCTTTTCCCCAGTGTACCAGAAAAGTTTGACCAGCTCTGATTCTCCGCCCAAAACTGCTTCGATATTATACCAAGCCTCGTTACTAGATATATTTAACTGGGAGGTGACTGCATGGGCTAAAAGGCTTGAGTCATGGTATTGTATTATGTCTGGCATTCCCAATCCTCCCTGTGAGATCTTTCTTTTTAAACAGTTTAATTTTAGTCTTGGTTTTTTGTTTTGCCACACAAAGTTCCTAAGAGCCCGTTGTATCATAGTGAGCCAACTGACTGGGGTTTCTATTGGGAGCATCCTGAAAAGGTAGAGCCATTTTGGTAGAATATAGGTCTTGACCACATTTATTCGTCCCCACCAGGAAAAACATAGGCTCTTCCAGTCGCTTAGTTGTTTGGTAGTAGACTTTAGCAAAGGGAGGAAGTTTTCCTCCATTATTTTTATTGGATCTGCCCAGATACTTATGCCCAGGTATTTCAAATTATCCGCCCAGACAAATCTGAATTTAGTTTTTAATTTGTTCTCTAATTCTACCGATATGTTATTTGGCAGGGCAATGGTTTTATCATGATTTAATTTGTACCCAGATACCATTGAGTATCTATCTATTTCATTCACTAAGCCTACCAAGGATTTATCAGGGTTCTCCATAGTCACTATAGTGTCATCCGCATAGAGGTTGATTTTTAACTCCTCACTTCCTATCTTTAGCCCTGATATCTCTCGGTTCTGTCTTATGGCTGCTGCCATTGGTTCCATCGTGATAAGGTATAAAAGTGGGGATAAAGGACAGCCTTGTCTGGTTCCGTTATGTAGGTTAAACCACTCAGTGGAAAAACCGCCTCCCAGTACTCTTGCGGATGGGGACGTATATAATGCCAGGATAGAGTTTAACATTCTTCCCTCGAAGCCAAAGATTTCTAGTGAAGTTCTCATAAAACCCCACCTGACCCTGTCGAAAGCCTTTTCGGCATCCAACGACAGGGTCAGGAGGGGGATATCCTTTGCTCTAGAGTAGTCCAGTGTGTCAATTAATCGTCTAACGTTATCCGCAGAGGATCTTCCCGGTATGAAACCTGTCTGGTCCCGATGGATTATTGATGGTAATAATTTTTTTATCCTTTCTGCTAATACTGCTGAATACAGTTTAATATCTGTATTCAGAAGGGAGATGGGTCGGTAGCTGGTTACCAGCTCCAAATCCTTTCCCTCTTTTGGTATGGTAATGATGTTTGCTCTCAATAATTCTTCTGGCATAGGATCGTTATTGGGTAACGAATTGAACATCTCAGTTAGGTTCACCAATAGATCTTTTTTGAACACTTTAAAGAACAGGTTATTAAATCCATCGGGACCAGGGGTCTTGTTAAGCTTCAATTTATCTATACAGTAATTTACCTCCTCGGATACAAATGGACTATTGAGAGTTTTTAATTGGTCTAAGTTTAGCTTGGGCAGCGTTAAATTCCTAAAGTAAGAGTCAATTAGTTCCTGATTTGGTGTGTCAGGGAGATTGTATAGGGCCTGATAAAAGGTCTGGAATGCCTCAGCTATCCTTTCTGGTATCATTACTACTCCTTCTTTTGTTTTTATTGAAGAGATCTATTTTTTGGCCTCCTGTTTTTTAAGCCTCTTCGTCATCGATTTAGTCACTTTATTTCCGTTGTAATACCATGTTGTCTTAAATCTTTCTAGGGTTTTATTTGCTTTTTCTATTAACTGCTCCTTGATCTTAACTTCTATTACTTTTATTTGGTTCGATATAGATAGAGATGGGTCAGCTTTGTTTTGATTAATAAGGCCTTCTAATGTTATATAGAGGTTAGCTAGTTTCGGGAGGGATCTTCTTCTTTCCTGGATTTCTAATTTGATCAGATGCCCTCTCATAACTGCCTTAAAGGCGCACCATGTCATTGGGGGGCTTACTTCATTATGACCGTTTTCGTGGAAAAAATTAGCAATTGCTTGTTTTAAATATTGTATATTTTGCTTCTTTCGAATTAAAGCACTATCAAGTTTCCATTCAGGTCTAACTCTTACTTTTTCTGTTTCCAAAGCCAACCATACAGCACTATGATCCGACCAGGGAATGTTTTTTATAGCAATTTTCTTGACATTTTGAGTTACAACTCTATCTCCAAAGAACATATCTAACCTGGAATATGTCAGGTGCGTTCTCGAATAACAGGAAAAGTCCACCTCCCCTGGATGGAAGATCCTCCATAGATCCAGGAGAGGAAAGAGTTTAACAGTCTCTCTAAGCTTTTTTGCGTTATTTATGAGATTTTTGTCTTTGCCTCCGCCCCTACCTGACCTATGATCTAGATGTTCGTCCATAACACAATTAAAATCTCCCATTACCAGTACTATTCCTTGTTTTACTCTGTCTATTTTAACAAACAATTTTTGGATATATGAAGCAGGGGAGTGATTTGGGGCATATACATTTACTAATGTGTAAACTTTGTCTCTAATTTTGCATATTATGAGGATATATCTAGCGTCTGGATCACGTTCTAAATATATAATTACCGGATCAATACTTTTGGAGAACAAAAATGCAACCCCTCTCTTTTTCTTATCAGGGAGAGAAGCACTTAATATCATTGGATAGTCCCTAGATTTTATTCTCAATTCATCTCCCTGCTTCCAATGAGTTTCTTGTATCGCACATATATGAACCTTCTCTTTTTTCAGAAAGTCAAGTACAACTATTCTCTTCTGAGGCGTGTTAATCCCACGCGCGTTAACTGTAAGCACTTTTAAACCACTCATATGAAGGCAGCTTTCTGGCACTCATTCCCCGACCTCCCTCGATCTCCATGGACAACTACATACATGACACAACAAGACACCAACAAATATACAATCCCGCATTGGTCCTTCTCAGGATCTAACTGCACAAACCCCTTCCTACCCACCCGTGAAACTGAGCGTTCTTTTGAAGGAACGTCCAGGTCCACAATTGAATCCATAACTATTAATGGATAGAGTGTTGGTCTCTGGATTCACACACCCTTCCAGCAGGCTGAGAGAAGAAAAAAGGAGAGAAAGAGAAGAGAAGGGGAAAAAGAAAGGGAAAGAGAAAGGGAAAGGAGAGGAGAGGAGGAGAGCAAGCATGAGCAAAAAGAGAACGAGGGGACGAAGGGGCAAAAACCTATTTTTATCTTTAGTGAATCTATGAATCTAGAAACTTCTATCTAGTGCTCCTTGTTTTATGTGAAAATGTTCCCATCTGTGTGTATAAATATTTTACTTCAATTCACTTTATTTGTTTAGCACTCCTATCTAATGTTTACCTATAATTATTAAGTGGAGTTAAATTCTTTTGTGTTAATTCCTTTTCCTATACATGTGATTCTATGCTTTAGAGGTAATCTTTATTCTATTTATTTTAAGTATAATTAGTTAGCCTAAACCCTCTCGCATCTCTCCCATTATTAAAATGTCTTTGTTTCCCTTTCTTTCTCCCTCCTTCTCCTTTATATTTGTGTTTCTCCTTGTTTAAATAAATGTTGTGAGCTTAATCTTCTATAAAAACTATTACTTCTTTATAAAGTGCATTTTCAGTAGTGGTAAATTATTGGATTAGATCATTCTTTGTCTTTCGATATAATCCTAATTCGTTTCCCCTCTCTCTTAATTATCAATTTACAATACCTTCTCCCCTCCAACCCCCCTAAAATGTATTAATGTCATTTAGTGGGTTTTAAAGTATTCCACCTCCCCCCCCCCCCCCTTCCTCCTCCCCCCCCTCCTCCTCCCCCCGTATTATTTATTTATTCATCATTCACTCCCCAGTCAAATTATGATTTTTTTATCCATTGGGCTAAGCTCTGCGGTGAGGAAAATATCTCTCTTTTACCCTCATATAGGGTCATTACTTTAGTAGGGAAACCCCATGAGTATTTTATCCCCCTGCTTCTAAGTATCTGGGTTTCTTGCGCAAAAGCCTTCCGTGCTTTCCTAGTAAAGATTGATAGGTCGGGGAAGACTTTTATATTTCCATATGTTGTCCCCTCTAAAGATTTGCCCATCATAGCAGTCATTAGTGATCGTTTAAATTTGAAAGACTGAAAGCATATAACAATGTCTCTAGGTATGTGTTCCGGTATCTTCTCCGGTCTGCGAACTCTGAGGCATCTTTCCATCATGTTGTTATCTTTTGTTATGTGAAGGTCTAAAAACTGAAAGAAATCTTCCATGAATTTCTCAAGATCTTGTTCCTCCTGCTTCTGTCTTCTTGGTCTGCCAATTTTGACTCTAGATTATCCATTCTCTTCTGTATTTCCTCAATGTTCTCTGTCTGATCCTTGATCTGATTCTCCATCTTTTTTATCTGAGTTTCCAGCTGTTCAAACTTTTTCCCCATGTTGGTAATTTCTTGTTTTATCTCTTGAGAGTTGGAGAGTATTTCTTTCTTTATTTCCTCTGCTTGTTGTACGAAGCATTTTTTAATAAACTCAGCCGAGATGCTTGGTAAGGATGCGGGCTGATCCCCCTGGCCCTCTGTATCTGATATCCGGTCTCCTGTATCGGAAAGTGACGTTTCCTCATTAGCTGATATTTTTGCTTCTCCTCTGTTTGTTTGTGGGGAAAAAAAACCTGACAGCCTTTTTTCTGGCTTTTTATCCATTTTCTTTTTAGTAGTTTGTTTAGGCTCAGTCGATTTTTTTGATGCCATTCTATATTCGATATTTGTCTCTAAGCAAATTCAGGAGGGCTTTTCTTTAAAAGATTCCTGGGGGGGGGGGGGGGTTGGGAAAGTCAGCCAATTAAGCAGCTTCTTTCGGGACCTGCCTTCAATGCTGCAAGGTTTGTCAGCTTATTTCTTATTTTAGAACTTTTATAGTTCCGTATATCCAATAAGATGTTAGAGAATCCCTTGTATATTAGTATTCCCAGAGTGGGTAGTTAATACTCTAAAGTTTCCAACTTCCTTTCCCGGATTTAACAGCTCAAATTTAGCAGCCTGTATCAATCCCCATATGTCGCCAATTCTTGGTTTATCAGGTCTTACAATCCTTAGTTCAGCTGCTGTGATCTATTTGTAAGATTTAAAGGTACGGCATAATTTGAGGAGAAAAAAGAAATTTGTCAGCAGCTCTTTGTTTCTCAGTTCTCACACAGCTGCTGTGATCTATTTGCAAAATTTAAAGGTACGACACGCTATCGGGAAAAAAGTTAGTCCGCAGTTCTTTGTTTCTCAGATCTCACAGTCTATACTTCGGCAGTTACAATCTATTTACAGAGTTTAAGCTACAGCAGGATGTAAGAAAAAATTTGGTTCAGGTTCAGATCCTTACTCACAAATATTTCAAGGCTTAGCAACCTGTGTTAAAACCCCTATTTACGGGGTCTGAGTCACCCGTTCTTAGTTCGTCAGAACTTACAGCCCATACATCAGCAGCTGTGATATGTTTACAGAATTTAAAACTACAGCAAGGTGTGGGGAAAAGTATAATCAGTTCCCAGTCTATCAGATCTTACAGCCCATACTTCAGCAGCTGTGATCCGTTTACAAAATTTAAAGCTACAACTCACTGCTGTAGAAAAAATTTGTTGCCAATTTTTAATTTATCAGATCCCACAGCCCATACCTCGACAGCTGTGATCTGTTTGCAAGATTTAAGGCTTCAGAAAAAGAAAAAAACATTTGTCATTAGTTCTTAGTTTATCAGTTTTTATAGCCCATGCTTCAGCCGCTATGATCTATTTAAAAGTTTAAAGCTACCGCACAGTGAAAGGAGAAAATTAGGTTCAGAAAATTAGATTCAAACTCGCTGTTGTGATCTGTTTACAGCGTTTGATCCACAACAGGATGCAAGAAAAGGGCAGTTCAATAACTTGACAAATGATTAACCAGTCCCCAGGTTTGTGCTCCTTTGAAACAGTCACAAAATGTTGTCTAAACGACTAATATATTCCTCATATTCGTTTGTTCCATCTTATATTTTCTTAGCTCCCCTGTTTTGCAAGGTTGGTGTATTACAGGCTTTAAACAGTGGTTTATTTCTCCCTCGTATTTTAACAATATATACAGTTTAAATGGGACTTAGCTTTCTGAGGATCTGTCCATTTCCCCCAGCTGGTTCTCGGTCAGGTAGATCAGGTTCGTTTCCTCCTCTGACTGTAGTCTTTCTTCACGCATTAAACGTTGCTTTAAACACATACCCAGGCTTCCACTGTCTCTCCTTCACCGCAGGTCGCCGTGAATTTCAATGAATTCTTGCCGCCGGGGAGCCAGTCATTCTCTCTGCCTGGTTCTCGGGTGCTTCCTCCGGAGGTTCAACAAACCCCGCGAAAACGTCCCTTACGTCATCGCTCCGCCTCCTGGGAAAAAGATAATATGTTGCGTTTCATATACATACATGTACATGTTAGCGTACGTGGGTGCCATAGCTGCTCCCATTGAAGTTCCTGACGTCTGTATATAATAATTCTTATCGAAGCTTATTCCCCCGAGGCAGGACCTTCCTTGTTAGGTCTGCCGTTTCTCAGATACACATCATGGTGTACACACTAGCGTCCACTTGGTTGCTAGGGAATTGGGTAATTCACGTGACACGCACTATGACACGCAAGCCGTCTGGCTTTTTTTTCATACCCGGAAGCAGTTACTTCCTCTCCACTGCGGGTGTAAGGAGCGGGTTTCTTCAGCTGCGGCTGGTAAGTGTTTGATTTTAGGCGTATTTATATGCTTGTGTTATATTGTATGTGACACTTGATAAAAGGCTTGCTAGCCTGAAACGTCGTTTCTGCACACCTCCGCTATTAAAAGGTGATAATTAAAGACCTGTGAGTGCATCCTCAATTTTATTTTTGGATTTGCATATTTGGATGTGAGCTGCACCCAGGCACTTACAGATATTTGACGAACACTGCGCAGAGTGCGGGTACTTTGGACTGTATATGTTATGTGGACACCTCATCAGTGTCTGTACTGAGCACCGCGGTTTTTATAACCAGAGCAACCTTTGCTCATTTGAAACATCGTATCACGCGTTAGTTGGACACCCCAGCCAGCACGTTGAAACACTGCACTACAATGGAGGATTTTTTAGGAAGAGCGGGAGCTCTCCTCGAACAAGCAGAGTTTTTTCAAGTCTCAGACTCTGAAGCAGCCGGAGCCTTGTGGACTGAGACGCAGTTAGACCTTCCAAACACAGAGACTCTGAAAGATGTATATATTGAAATGTTAAAACTTAAGAAAAGAGAAACAGACTTAGACCTTCACGGTTTATTCCTGTCGGACTATTTCAAAGCCAAAAGAATTCCTAGAGGTTTCAGAGTTAAAAATATACCAACTATTGGCCGGAACAACCCCGACTTCTGTAGAAAGTGGATTGGCGTTCTGAACAAATGCTCAATGGATTTATTAATCTTAGTGATTGAGGAAGTGACCAAAGAACTCACCGAGGTACGCAACAAATTGGTAGATATACAGACAGCGAAAGCCACCACACTTATTTCTACACCAGCCACAGAGATGATGCATAAATTACAAGAGGAAATACTTCAGTATAAGAACGAAATTATCAGATTCAAAAGACAAAAAATGACACAAGTGAACAACGATTACCATTACCATAACGTCTATCGATGGCTGGGCGGACGCAATAATGAACAACAAGGCAGAGGCATAAGGAGAGAACGGATGAGAATTAAAAAACCAACAGTCACCACAATTGACTTATCCTCAGGAGACTCAGCCTCAGAAGGGGAAGCTTTGAATCAACTAGACAAACAAGACACATCTTTTTTAGATCAAACAAAACTCACAGAATGGCCATCTTTGGGGGTGCTAACCAGAGCACAACGAGATCGGGGAAGAGACCGCACACCAGACGAAGCCAGAAGGGCAAACCACATCACAGTAAGAGGCAAGCCTCCGATTGCCAAGCATTAGAACCAATTTTCAACCTTTCTGACAGGTCTTTGTCTAGAGCAGAGACAAGCCTTCTCTCGAAGGGACTATCTTTCGTTCCTACCAATCTCTCCAATCATTTCGAACAAGAAGTAGATCTTTATAAATTTAATAGATCGCTAAGACTCAAAGAGTTTTTTCAACATTCTCCTACACAGGACGCCACAGGCACTCCATTTAAACTAAGAAGTCAATTTGACCCATACACTAAGAATATGGCTCTTAAAACATACTCACAAATTACTGGGAGACAAATTCGCAAAATATGTACCAATCCCCCGGAAAAGAAGAACAATCTAACTAAAGAGGAAACTGTTGCACTCCAATCCTTAGCGAAAGATCCCCAGATAGTGATACGTCCAGCTGACAAGGGGGGTGCCATAGTAATACAAAATTACACTGATTATAGCGCAGAGATCCTGCGTCAACTACAGGACACTGAGACCTACAGACGGTCACCCATAGATCCAACTAGACAACTTCAACAGAAGATAATGAACTATCTGACTGACGCTCAAAACCAGCTGTTCATTGATGAACATACATATCAATTCTTACAACAGCAATTCCCTATATGTCCAGTTATGTACACTTTACCGAAGATCCACAAAAATCCTATGCAACCACCTGGTAGACCTATTGTTTCTGCGAAAGGCAGTCTGCTGGAACCAATTACTCAATGGATTGATTACCATCTCAAAAATACAGCTCTACGATTATCTACATGCATAAAAGATACACCTGATTTCCTTTCGCAACTTCTCAAGGTGACACTTCCAAGCACTGAGATATTTTTGGTTACTATGGATGTCTCGAGCCTGTATACGGTTATACCTCATGAGCAGGGAGTGGAGGCGGTGAGGACACTCCTTGCTCAGTCCACAACCTATACAGGCCCCCCCATTGATTTTTTGTGTCAAATGTTGCATTTATGTCTCTCCAACAATTTTTTTAAATTCGAAAATAATTATTATATACAGACGTCAGGAACTTCAATGGGAGCAGCTATGGCACCCACGTACGCTAACATGTACATGTATGTATATGAAACGCAACATATTATATCGAAATATGCAGAACATATTCTACTATACAAAAGGTTCGTGGACGATATATTTCTACTATGGACATCAACACAAGAAGAACTGCAACTAATGCTCGCAGCCTTAAATCAAATACCATCGACCATCAGATTTACTCTTGAATGTGCTACAGACCAGATACATTTTCTGGACGTATTGGTGTACAGAAACCAAGAAAAACTGGGGTACACACTATATAGGAAATCCACTGACCGCAATACTATATTACACGCCAACAGTTTCCATCCGGTAGCTCTAAAGAAAGCATTACCTTTCTCACAGTTTCTCAGGGGTATCCGTAATAACTCCGATCCCATCAACATGAGACAACAATTAGATCAAATGGCCCGAAGATTCTATGATAGGGGTTATCAGCATGATGTGATACAGCGGGCTATATCAAAAGCCCTTAAACATGAACATACGAAACAACAACAGACCAAACAAACTCGACTGGTCTTCCCTACTCGATTCCATGTGTCCTCTCCAGCTGTGAAAGAGGCTATCACACAAAATTGGAATATTATAGCAGAAGATAAGAATCTACCGAGAATAGTGGATCAACCCCCTATGCTCTGCTACAAAAGAGGCACAAATCTACGAGACAGATTAGTCAGATCTGATCCGAGACACTGTTACACTGATATGAACCAATACCAACGAACAGGCTGCTATCGGTGTTTAGGATGTGTGACCTGCTCCCACATGACATCAGGGACTCAGTTTCCACATCCCCATACAGGACGGCAATACAGGATCAACCACCGCATTACCTGCACAACAGAGTTTGTGGTCTACCTCATAACATGCCCTTGTGGCTTATCCTACGTAGGTAAAACGAGTATGACCCTACGTGACCGGATTAGAGGACATAGATCGTCCATACGTACAGCATATCGGGACAAAGTCACAGACAAACCTGTTGCAAAACATTTTTTTGAGAATCGACACTCTTTAGCGCAATTAAGATTCATGGCGATTGATCACATACCTCCCCTACCGAGAGGTGGGGACAGAGCCAAACTGCTTTTACAACGGGAATGCAAATGGATCTTTACACTTGACACAGTGGCACCCCGAGGTTTGAATGAACAACTGCTGTTTAATTCCTTTTTACCATCTAGAATTTGAGTTGGTTCTCCACCTATGCAGCTGCGACCCTGGATCTCCCGACTTCGATTTTTTTGACGTACCAGTACTACAAATCCGCAGAGATATCTATTTTGCCTGGCTTTGATCTATGTGGACTTCAACTACTTTATTTACAGCAGTCTGTTTCTTTAAATTTCTGGTTGCACAACATTGTCTCTATAGTGGTGGTGTGCCTGTGCGTTCTCTTCAAAGCCCTATCTTCTTACATATATTGCTATTATATAGCATCCACATAGTGATCTATCTGGCCACTTAATATCGAATGACATTTTACACTATGACCTTTTGTCTATTGCTAGATAACATAGTCACACTGTATTTCTATTTCCCCTGGGACACAATGTTTCTTGTCTAACAGGTGCTTATTGGTGCTTTGGGATCTTGAAACAAAAGCTTATTCCCCCGAGGCAGGACCTTCCTTGTTAGGTCTGCCGTTTCTCAGATACACATCATGGTGTACACACTAGCGTCCACTTGGTTGCTAGGGAATTGGGTAATTCACGTGACACGGACTATGACACGCAAGCCGTCTGGCTTTTTTTTCATACCCGGAAGCAGTTACTTCCCCTCCACTGCGGGTGTAAGGAGCGGGTTTCTTCAGCTGCGGCTGGTAAGTGTTTGATTTTAGGCGTATTTATATGCTTGTGTTATATTGTATGTGACACTTGATAAAAGGCTTGCTAGCCTGAAACGTCGTTTCTGCACACCTCCGCTATTAAAAGGTGATATTTAAAGACCTGTGAGTGCATCCTCAATTTTATTTTTGGATTTGTATATATATATATATATATATATATATATATATATATATATATATATATATATATATCCGTCTGTATGCCCCACTAAGTATATGAGCTTTTTTTTTTTACTCCCCTTCTTCAAACCTGACATGGGCTCCAGCCCCTGATCTTTTGGAGACCTAGCAATGCCCCTGCTGTCTAGGCCCAAGCATCTTGCTAAAGTTAATTTTCTTGATATTTTTCACTGGAATTGACTGGCATGGAAGAGATCAAGAAGCGTTATGGAGAAGATTTGGTGAAATACAAAGATGCCACTCAGATCCTTTCTGACTTTCTGAGTTTGTAGCCCCTAGACAAGGTCAGGGAGGGCGGTCATGACAGGGTGTGAGGGGACATGTCCAGCCTATAGTGGGAGTAAGTGGGAGGAGTTGGGAAATTCTAAAAGTTAGGGAACAGGAAGTTGGACAGCCATTTTAGAATAAAAATTCCCCCTACCTGTTGTCCCACCCACCCTCCCTCTTTTTTCTGGTTGTGTGCTTTTATCTTCATGTCACAGCGTTGGCAGA